>JAHXMU010000658.1:668677-692545 GCA_019455685.1 Philornis downsi | reverse complement strand
CTACTACTTTTTCCCCATCTTTCTCGCATCTAATGAGGTTATCCACGAATCTAGCCTTCTCTTGATGTCGTCATATGAGTGGAACTGCTGGTCAGCCAGACCGTGTGCCATCGAATGGAACAAGTAATAATCGGATGCGCAATATCTGCAGAATATGGCATTTCATTGTTTCCAGGTAGGTTTTAGCGGGCTTGGCCACGTGAGGCGCCGAGCATTATCATGCTGAAGAAACACTTTTTTGTGTCTCTCCGCGTATTGCGCAGAGCTCAGCTGAATCGCATTAATTGAAGTCGACACGGATCCCCAGTGATGGTTTCATTTGGTTTTACCAGCTCGTAATAAATAACACCGACCTAGTGCCACCAAATACAAAGCAATACTTTAGCAGAGTGCATATCCGGCCGAGGCGACGACGTAGAAGCATGGCCCGGTAGCCCCCATAACTTCCATTTCTTTGGATTACTGTAATGAATCCAATTTTCATTACCCGTAACAATACGATTAAGAAACCCCTTCCTTTTTGTCGCTGGAGCGGCTGTTCACAGGCGAAAACCCGACGCTCAACTCATAAGGAAGCCAAGTTCCTTGCCTTTGAATCATTCCCAATGCATGAAATCGCTTGGAAATGGCTTGGCGGGTAAATCCTAATACTGAAGCAAGCTCTACCCTACGTTTGGCACAGATCCCCATCAAGCAATTCAGTGTCTTCAAAGGTTTTTCGTCTTGCTTTACGCGAACGGGCGTCAACATCAAATTCACCATTTTTAAAACGACGGAACCGATCCCGACACGTTGTTTCACTTAAAGCAGCATCTCCATAAACGTTTTGAAGCTCTCGATGAGCTTCAGCCGCCGTTTTCTTTGATTGAAAGAAAAAGATCAATACTTCCCGCATATGATGATTATTTGGCACAAAATCATACAAATTCACATAACCAAAGGAATATGACGTCAAAATTAGTTCACTATTATGTTGAGGCGGCAGGTTTACCATATCCCTATATCATCCCATATCATGGCTCAGAATAGACTTAGCCCTTACAGCCAGCGTCATTTATAGGAAACAGCGGAAACTTAGTTGCGCACCTGATATTTGTAGACTCACTTAACTGGGTCTACGAGTACACAGTATAACGACGATTCCGAACGTCATAGTTTAAGAAGCACTCACAAGACTTTTCGATTGCCCGGCTACTCGAAATGTGTGATATGTGTGACAACATCAAGATGACTGCCGCTCAGCTAAAGATAGGGGTGCGAGTAAAGATAAGTATGCGAGGTTGAACCTGCAACCATGCGAACGATAGTCACTTGTACTAACCATCGCACCGTGTTCGATGACGAAATTTTCATAACGCAGGGCCATAAAAATTATGTGAAAAGCGAAGATTTTTCTTTATAAGAGTTAGTTTTTTATTTGTTGTTTTTTTTTTATACATATTTTAGTTTTTTCCAACCGATTTGGCTTCCAGGCATTATGCGAACTACAAAATCAAACAAAGAAGTTAAAATTATTATTGAGGAATGATTGATTGAGATCTTCGTAATTATCGATCGAATATGTTTCTGCACTCTTACATGGAATTTTTGTAATTTGGGCTTTCCTTTTTTATTGTTCACTTGGGAATGGGATACTTGCAGAACTTCCCATTTTGGATATCCTTCTGACGGTAGCTAAAGTAAGAAAGCATTTATTTGATTAATCCAAACATCGGTTATTGAAATTGCACTTTTTATGCCATACTAATAATTGCTAGCAAGCCAAAAACTACAACGGCATGTTGTGTCCGGAGGTGTGGACGGTGTACTGGCTCATTGTTAGATAAGGTGGCCAGCTTTTGTCACCGCTCCATAGGTATTGAATTTTCCTTTTTTTTAACATATTTTATTAACCAAGAGTCCACACTTGAGGTCGTCTATTAAAAAATTTCTGAGCCTAACAACAGTATCTGTCGTATTAACTATTACCGTATATATCTTTTAGTTAAGCGGTGGTCCCGGTGGTCTAGACTTTTCAAAAAATTGATTTTTTTTATATTTCAAAAGTATAGGCTTTTAAGAATATACTGTAAAATTTTTCGAAAGATATTCCTAGTATTTTCGATTCTACAGCCGTTGTAGATCAGATTCGCTGCTCTCAGAAAAGCTAAAACAGAAATTCCCATATATGTGAGTCTTTCCACTGTAAAAGGAAGAGCCCGAGATTACGGTCTTAGAAGCCACAGGTTCAACAAAAAACCGTTTATGTCAGAAAAAAATCATTGAGCTTGGCTCAACTTTGCTCAAACACATTTTAATTGGACTCAACAGCAATGGAAAAATGTGTTATGGTCTGACGAGTCAAAATTTAAGCTTCGATAATTCGACGACCTCGGAGAGAAATGTCTAACTATAGGTACACAACCGCCACAATAAGGTACGGAGGAGGAATTATCAGGGTGAGCAAATGTTTCTCGAGATGTGGAATAAGTTCAATTATGGAGTCCAAATATGGAGTTCTTCTGAGCTCAATTATGCTTCCGTACGCTGAATGGGAATGGCCACTTTCGCGAGCATTCCAACACGACAACGATCTCAAACACACACGGCTATGGTTGTTAAAGGCTGGTTGGAGGAAAATCAAATCTAGGTTATGTCGTGGCCACCTCAATCTCCCGATCTCAATACGATTGAGAGCATGTGGCTGATTTCCAAACGTAATATCGGAAATGTAGTATTTCGACATGGGAAAAGCAGTGGATTTTCGTGTAAAGTGATTACATTATATCCTCAATGCCTAAAGATATTCGAAAGTAATAAAAAACAACGGCTATGTCTCAAAATATTGAACAATTAATATTGTTTTTTTTTTTAAGTTTTTTTACGAGTTGCATATGCGTTGACCACTACGTTATATCAAAAATCTTTAAAACCAGATAAATCAAATTACATTAAACATATCATGTCTTGCCGAAATACTACAATTTTGTCTGACAATAATAACCAACTTTTTTGTTTCAAAGAAATATTCATGAAATTTCGGAAGCAAAAATAGCTTGAATCAGTAACACATGATCTCCCTGACATGCTTAGATGCTACTACAATGAAGATTTAGAATGAATGTGGACTTCTGCCAAATTAACAATTGTGAAATTGTAGTGCCAGTATTGGGCGATAAAAAGTGAACAGATATGATAGCCCAATTTTTATGCCTGATTCAAATTCAGCGCAAGCAGATTAGTTAAAAAACATGTTTCATTTCTGCAGTCAATTTTTTTTTTCCCAAATTTTAGACCAGTGTTATCTTAAGAATATCATATTTTGCCGAAAAACTACGATTATATCCCACAATAATAACCAAGTCTTTTATTTCAAAGAAATTTTCATGAAATCTGGGATTTCCTAGGAATTAATTTTTTTTTTTTTTTTTTTTTTAGATAAATATAACAATAACAAATTTTTATTATTAAACTGTATAATACTGTAGAATAATAATATATATATTAATATCAGTTTTAAAAAGTCACGCCCCAGCGTCTAAACTAGACATTATAGAGGCAAGTTGGCAGTAAAATTCAATATCTTTTACAATATGTTACAGAAAAATTATTAAAAATTTTTAAAATTATTTCAAATTTAGTATACAAACAAAAAGTTTAAATAAGAATTCCTTCAACATTCTGCAGTAAGTGATTTTTCAACAAATTTTTGAATGTTGGAGTATTATTTGCGAGTTTTAAATTTTGAGGTAAATTATTATACGCATGGCTACCCGAATACTCAATTCTCTGCTTCGTAATTTCAAGTCTACACTTTGCTACCCTCAAGTTACTACTATTTCTGGTACTGAACACTTCTTGGTTGATAGCAAAATGTATGGTGTGATGTCCTATATTGTGTAAGCATTTGAATACATACATAAGAAGTTTCATTAGGTAAATACCATGCACAGGTAAAATGCTTGGGAATATGCTTCTGTATAGCGAAAGTGTTGAATATGTTAAAGACAGATTTGCCACAGCTTTCAAGGCTTTGTTTTGAATTCTTTGTAAAGATTTCAGTTCTGTACTTTTTTTATACCCATATATAGAATAACCATATACATAATTCAAAATACTTTGAATTAAAGTTTCGCATATTAAAAGTTTCACTGTTCTATTAAACTTATTTTTGAATTTATACAAAATACCTACTACTTGAGCTGATTTGTCTTTTAAATGTTTAATGTGTGTGTATCCCAGCACAGATTATTTTGTAGAAATGTACCTAAATACTGGACACAATCGACTTCTTGGATAATGTTACCATTAATATATATAGTAAAATGGTTGTTGTGATCACAATAAGGCTTAAATCGTGTCAAATTTGTTTTTGTGGCATTTAGGACTAGTTTGTTTATTTGAACCAATTCATATATCAAGGACGCGTCACGTTCAATATACGGTCTGGCAACTGTCTCATGCTGGTAAGGGTATATAAGGCATAAGTCATCTGCGTACATAAGTAGTTTTCCTGTCAATCCAAGGTTTCCTATATCATTGAGATATATTTTAAATAACAAGGGTCCAAGTACACTACCCTGCGGTACACTATATTGAACATCTTGTAATGAACTTTTACAACCATTAAAACATACAAATTGTTTCCGGTTCCGAAGGTAGCTGCCTAAAAGAGATATGGCTTGTGGAGAAATTCCATAAAATTTTAGTTTTTCCAACAAAATGTTGTGATCAATTAGGTCAAACGCTTTCGTAAAATCATAAAACACTTCAATTACTCCCTTATGATTATCATCTAACCCTTTACATATAGCATTTACTACATTTATAGCTGCTTCTTCAGTGTCACAGCCCTTTCTAAAACCATACTGATAATCGTTTAAAAAATTATGCCTTTCTAGGTACATTAGTAATTGGTCGTGCATTATTCTTTCAAAAATGTTGCTGAATATAGGCAATATTGCTATTGGTCTATGATAATTTACTGATGTTGCATGTTTTTCTTTGGGAATGGGGACCATCTTATGGATTTTTAGCATGCCTGGGTACAATGTACTCACTATAATATTGTTAACTCCTGATTTTTTGACTCCCATTTTTCCGTCATCGAAGAGTCACATTACAAATTATACACTTGCTTATATGCCACTCTAGCCTCAACATTAAATAAGAATGAACTTTGCTATGAAAAATTAAATTTGTCCATAATTCAGACCCATTTCAAAATTCAGCATTTTGTTAAATCCCCCTCACCTTCTCACAACTAATGTAACTACGATAATGTGCAGGTGTTGTGCATACAAAACACAATTCAAACATCCATTTTGCATGCTGGCATTTACCACATAAACAACCGTATATGTGGTAGACACACATATTAATGTCTGCACTTTAAGGTATTTCCGTTTTATCCTTGGTCTGGTTTCCTATGCTGGCGCATTAATAATCTAGGTCATCCATGTGGTTGTAGCCACCCCATTAAAACCAATGTTTCATTTATATTCTCTTTTTTGTTCATCTTTGTTTGCATCTTGTGGTAAAAAAATGAACGTAAGCCACAGACTCTGTGAATGAGGATGTTGGCTGACAGTCTGGATAGTAACTATAAGACCAGTAGTGTGTACAATTTATACATATATACATATACATACATGCATAATTTTTACCAAGCTTTTCGGTGGGTTTTAGACAACGTTACGGGGTTTTCTTTGGGAACAAAATGTAAAAATTATGCAGCACCTTTGCAATGTATTCCAACTTTCTATCGAGCGATTGAAAGGCTATATCTATATTGGTATGCTCATCCTTGGCTCGTATTGTTGCTTTAGCATTTGGGTGTTAACATTGAGTGTGAAATTGATGACCGTCCTAGATACTGTGGTCATCATGTTGTGGCCTTGAAAATTGTTGCACAACATTGGGAACAAAATGTAGTGGCTTTCTTAAATTCCTTCACTTTCCTTATGAAATTCGTTGAACACAAATAAGACATGAACACAATTTGAATTACTACATCTTCGGAGTTTTCCTTCGAAAAGTTGCATTTCATGGGCTCTTTTTCACACACTTAGTGTGAAGTAGAAACGTAAGTGCTGCTTTAATTTGCAAAGTTTTCGGTATTATTTCCTTACAAATTATGATACTAAAATGTACTTTATGCTAAAATTCTTCATGAAATTAAAATCGTCATTTAATAATTCACCTAAGCGTATGCCAACATGCCAAATTGTTTACGACAACGACCACATTAACATTAATGCTCATGTAAAATATCTCGAGTAACTTTAGACAAGAAGTTAAATTTCCGTAAACATATCGATCAAGCATGTAGTAAAGCTACTACATCCATCAGAGCACTATGACCATTCCTGAACAAAATATCACCTCTAAGCCAAACAAACAAAGAACTATTTACTCAGATTGTATCATTAGGTCAATCTTGTTATATGAAACGCATGTGTGGTATACTGCAGCCAAAAGCAACTTAAAGGAAATGCAAATCGCTCAGAACAAATGCCTTAAAATAATAAAAAAATTGGTGATTCTCAACCAGATTATTATACCATGAAACAGGCTTCGAAATGTTTACTAATTTTATTAACAGATTGAATATTAATTATGTTGAGAAAATAAAAAAAAAATCTACTTATGTAGTCATGAGAAATGCAGAGAATTACTTAATACCTCCAGAAACGTATCTGTATGCACGGTGAGGAGGGCCCGGCAAATAATTTCACAAGAGGTGGGAATGAGAAAAAAAAAGAAATCCTTTTAGTTTCCATATTCGTTTATTCTCTTTTCCAGTTTTGTTTCTTGTACAATAAATATTTCTTCCTTATTGTGCAGATAGCTCCGAGCCAGAGGTCAAAATTAAAACCTTTATCGAAGAGATTATAAAGACAACTGACCCATATAAGTTTTATAACATACAAAGTTGTAACTACATTACAAGACTGCTAGAATAGCGAAGAGTTGAATCGTGAAAGCTGTTCGCCTATTGTAGTGGTCAAAAGTGGAGCAATTGAGTTTAATACTAAAGTTGATAAGTTCCAATATCAACAGTATTAAATTAAAAGTTTTTGTCTTACAACTGATTATTTTTATAAATAACCATATTATAACCATAAATGTCTTCTATAAATATTTGAAAACTCTCTTTCTATAACTACAATCATATAAAGATTTTTTCTCCTTTTTCTTCTTCGCCATTTTCTCATAACCTTACAAATCGAATCAGATTTATTTGCTGTAAAAATTGTGTGATTTTTACCTCACTAACTACTTTTATATACATTTTCTGTAGAACAAAATATTGGATGAATAAATTTGAATTAAATTCATGAAATTAATTATACATATTCCGATAAGGATTGCCAGTATTGGTTAATTACGTCAATTAAGAGACCATGATCATGTCATGTTGGGTGCAAGTAATATGATATTGTGTATGCAATAGGGAACTTTCGTTCATGAATGATGTTTGATTACATTTCCATTTAGAAATTAGTTTGTGCAGGTCGGTTAATTTTTTAGTAGGAAAAATTTATGCAGAAAACTTTAAGGAGACCTTCTATTCAAAATATACTCGGTATGATATCTGTCATCTATGTTATCAATTAGAACCTCCCAATCGGGCTCCCGATGCTTCCGCCATCCCGATGGAACACAATTCCATACCTATTGTCAAAGCTGACCACTTCTAGATGATTGCTTCTCTCAGACGATAAAATTTTTGACAGTATGCGAATGGATCATAGTTTGGCCGTAGGAGAGTGGCTCACAGTGGATTATTTACTTCCAAATCTTCCTGAAAATTTTGCGCCGTTTCAACACGACAGTTTTAACGACGTTGGTAAAAGTGACCCACTTTTTATTACCAGTTATCATCCGTTTTAGAAATGGGCCTAATTTTTTGCAATTTAGCAACGATTCGAAATTTTTTTTTTTTTTTTTGCGTTAAAACGTGTGGTATCCATGACCGTCCATTACGCGATGGTTAGAACATGCGAATATTATTCGTGTGATCCCGGGTTCAGCTACCTATCGGCCATCTCGATATGTCTGACTAACAATTCGATTAGTCGATAAATCGACAAGTTTTGCAAATGCTTCTCAAACTGTGATATTCAGAGTCATCGTTAGCCTCAATTTAAAAATTGTGTCAATTGATAGAATGCGTGTAAGCTCAGTGAATGTGAAAAGCTCTCCCATGTCTCATTCATGAGATGCAAGGGAATTTTGTTTGTTACCCATACACCGAATATCGTTTTGTCTTCAGCCTTATTCAACTGCTTCCAGGCGCTTTTTTGCGCAATGTTTATTGTTTGGGTATTCAAAACGGCATGACGGTTGGATTTGACAATTTTTATTATTTTGCATTTCTGACACCAAAATTTCTCGTTATTGGCTGTTACAGTATTAGAAGGTCCACAACAACTATTCTAGTTTTTAGCTGCCCGACATGTGTTTTTGGTGTCCATCAAGACCAGCAAAGAGAAAATACGCAATACTTTACAACTTTTCTCCGATAATGGCAAAAACATAAGGCAGACAGCTAAAAACTAGAATAGATGTTGTGGAATTTCTGATGTTGTAACAGCCAATCAAGAGCAATTTTGGTTTCGTCGGTACTTGATAGAGCTGTATGAGCAATTTATTGAGTAGAAAATCTTGTTTTTCTGTTACCATCTAGCGCAGCCAGACTGCATTTATACAACGCGATATACAGATTGTAAAGCCATCTCTTGCAAAAAATAGATTTCCTTTTACTACACCTTATAGTTATAACTTGCTTTCGACTCCGTTATGGCCTCCATATGCAACGATATTATGGATCTGAGAATGCCTGGTATTGTCGGGCTCAAACAAATTTTTTTTTCTGTAGATCTTTTTAGATGCGGTAAGATAGAAAACAATAATATGGATCGAAAAGTTCTAAACTGTGTGTTAATTAAATGATGTTCGTGAATTTTCTTGAACTCCGTTTTTAATTATGTTCACACCTTCAGCAATTTTCAAGTTGTTCATTAAATCAAAGATAGGAAAAGCTCTCAGGATACCCATGGATACCTTCGACGTTTTCTATTTTATTTCATTTCATTTCGAAAATTAACTCAGGAAGAAAGTATTATGTAGTCAAACTTGGAATTTTTGGCATCAAATTGTGACCTCCTTAGATAGAAACTCAGATACTTTGATTAGAACAAAACAATTTTGTTATCATTAGAGGTCATTTCCCGAATATATGCAAATGTCTGTTTAGATTTTCTTCCATACTCAATTGTAACTGCATTATATTCCCTAGTCGATCATTTCTCGTTTCTATTGAGTGGTATCTTAAGTTTCTCTTTAATCAACTTGTAGATTATAAAATCATTGAAAACAAATTATATACTGATGTAGCCGCACACAGAGGTATAGTGTGGTAATATACTGTAATGTTCTTCGAACTACTATACAGGGATTTCCTTCACGACCTACAGAATGCGTTATTTTCACAGATAACAAACTTACTTTACTTTAAATAATTTATAAATATGATATAGCATATCATACTTCCACGAAATTATTCTTGTGAAACACTACATTATTACAAAACAGAGAAAGAGACAAAGTTGTACATAAACTAATGCCCAATATTCAAAAAAAAAAAAAAAAAAAAACTTTTGCATAGAAAAACTACCATGAAATCCAAAACAAAAACCAATATAAAATGTACACATATAAACTATCCCAAAATTTTAAAAACAAACTTTAAATGAATACCACCACGAATTTCTATTATAATGGCCAAACATGTTCGCATGCAAATTGAATTTTTTGACCCAGTCATACTCTTGTATGTTGTTGTGTCTTTGTCATGATGTCCTTAAATCGCCATCCTAACATATGATGACTTTTGTAATACTTTCTATGAGACTTTTATGAGAAAAGTCCTTTCCAATCAATTTGATCGATTCAAAAAGGGCAGTATAATTTTTAGTTTTTCTTTCCTATTTTCCATTCTATGTCCATTCATCTGTTCTGCTTAACTTTTTGTTCTATAGTTTTCCTTTCTATCGTTTGTTAGTGTTTAAAGTTCGTTTCCCTTTACGATTCTCATGTTCTTTTCAATATAGAATATTGTTTTTTTCTCTTTCTCACCCTTTTAGTTTGAGCTTTTTTATGTTGGTTAATATCTAACAAACGTTTTTCAATTTAAACTTGGCCAGCAAAGGATACATAAAGTTTTATGATTCTGTGTTACAGATGATAGCGTAAAGTAAACTGAATAGAACAAACAATGAATAAAGAAGGAAACAACTTGAGATATTGACCATAGGAAGAAACATTATTCAAAAGGGAGAACGGGTTTCGGAAAGTATTTAAAAATTATTCTGCAGTAAGAAGTTAAAGCAAGAAAACATTCCAAGAAAAATTTGCTAGATTTCTATGCCAAATTTTATATTCAAAAATTATTCTGTAGTGAGAAGTTGAATCAAATTGAGTCAAATTAATCTCCATATGTCTCCAAGTACGAAAGCGGTACCAAAATTAGCCGATAGATGGTGTCAGTAGTTTAGAAAAGATTATTTTGTCGAAAAGTGGTAACCTTATAAAACATATGTTTTAAGTTTCAAGGCATGTTTGGATTTTCAACTGAGTCATCAAAAGTAAACGATTTCAGTGAATTTGCAAACATGAAAAAAATTAGTCATCGTTATGTAACTTAGTAGTTCCATTTAAAACGTCTAAGTCCAATCAATATTAAAGCCTAGATTTTACTCTGGGGCAGTCTGCTTCTTTGTTTACGTTAGTGAAATATTGTATAGTCGAGTTTAAACGAGGCCGTACGAGCTGCCAAGACGAACACCGTGGTGGTCGACCAATTGAGATGTTCACGCCAGACACGTTTATGGAAAATCCACAAAATGATATTGGATGATCGTCGGCTGAAGGCGCCAGAGATGGCCGAAATGATAGACATTTTGAAAAGTGTTATACATCGTATATTGACCAAAGATTTGATGATGAGAAAGCTGTCGGTGCCACGCTTGCTTTTAATAGCGGAAAAGAAGCGCCGTGAAAATATTTCAATGGAGTGTTTGGCGATGTTTCCCCGCAATATGGCCGAATTTTTGCATCGATTCATAACCGTGGATGATTTATAACCGTGGAAATAACAGTCAAAACAGCGAACTGGAATGGGAGAATTGTGTCCAAAGAAGGCGGAAACGGTTCCATCTACAGGCAAGGCCATGGCTTCTGTTTTTTTTGGGATTTGCATAGAATAATTTTTATTGATTATCTTCAGAAAGGAAAACCCATCAACGGCGAATATTATTCTAGTTTATTGCAGCATTTACGTGACGAAATTATGGAAAAAAGGACTCATTTGGTGACAAAGAAAGTTCTGTTTCATCAAGACAATGTTCCAATTCACACATCCATTATTGCGATGGTCAAAATTGATTAATTAAAGTTCGAATTGCTTCATCGTGCACCTTATTCGCCAGATTTAGCTCCCTCGGATTATTCTCTATTTCCAAACTGGAAAAAACGGCTCGGTTGTAGATTTGCCAACAATGAAATGGTGGATACTGCGGTTGGTGGCTGTTGTAAGGAGTTTGACAGTTCTTATTATAAACAGGTTATAGAAGTTATTGAATATCGCTGGAAAAGATAAATCTAACTTCTTTTAAAAGGAGCTCCTTTTAAGGAGATTATGTTGAAAGATACAGAATCATTCCCAATTTTTTTTTTTTTTTTTTTTTTTGTGTTCTTTATTAGGTCGTCCGGTTTTGGGACCGCCCTTACTTAAAATATGTAAGAAAATTATTCGATGAAATTTGCGTAATTATTTCGAGTCAAAACGATTTGTTATTGAGAAAAATTGATGCCCATATGTCACCAATTACCTCCCTACTCAAAATAAGTTTTCGTACTTATTTTAAGTAAAAACGTGATCAAGCCAAGTGCAATTTATTCAATTTAATTTTCACTTATTCCTTTCAAGTAGCATTTGCTAGTATTGAGTAGATTTGGTATGCTTTCAAACCCAAATTCAGTACGAGGTTTTTTTTCTTGGGTGAGGGGTAACATCTTTAAAATGTTGCTACTGGAAAAGGTTTTTTTTTTTTTGTGGAAATGAAACTGAATTTAGACAGATTTCATGCTCTATATGGAGAAAATGCTTTCTCCTTGTCAGATCAATATTTGTTTTGGAAAGAGTTGCCATCTTTTAATCGAAATATCTGCTTCTCGTGGTCGACCTTTTTGTTAATTTCTCATCTAACATGTAAGAAATATCCCTTATCTTGGCCAGTAGCGTCTCTTTTCTGCATTTGCTTGGCGCTGTCACTCTCAGATCTTTTTCATTACATTTCATTCTGTCAATCGTTGAAATTGGTCCACAATTTTTAACTCTTTACCTTAGGGTGTCATGGCATGAAAACCTTTTGAATCATTGATATTTATTTATCACTTGAGGTTGCTTTCAGCATTCTTCAGTAGTTGAACGGAATGTCAAAGTATAATTTATCATTTCGGGCACAAACGTACAGCAAATACAGCGTAAACGTACGTATGCCAGGGTTTGAGGGCGTCGGTGCTCTTTCATATTTTGTTAACCACTGATGGTTTAAATTGATTGAAAATTTCCATTGTGGCTGCGGGTGTAAAAGCAACGAGTAAATTGAGAATCCAATCGTCCACATTGGTCCTCTTGTTTTTGTGCTTATTTATGGCAATATGTCATTGAATCTGATGATTTATGTCATCGATTGTCACAGTGGTGGCTGCTGTAACAGAGAACGATGAAAATGACTGACTGACAGTGTTTGTTTTACTTTCATGCGCTGTGGTAGTGGTGGTGATGGCGGCGCTAGGATTCTGAGCTGCCTCCAGGAGGTAACGAAATGACAAAAATATTTATGACAAATTTTTGCTTGATTAAAAAACTTGTTTAGTTTTCACTCAGTACCATAAAAAAAAGTGATAAATCTTTGTCATTTTCAATAATTAATTAAGTTTACCAATTTTATGTGACTTTTTTACTTTCATCTCAATTGTTGGATCATGATTAATTAACTACAGACGCTAAACGATACGTATGATTAATATGTCGTATTGTTATTATTATTAATCATACGGCTGCTGTTGTTTGTATCTCTCGTTACCAGACATTGAATGAACGGATGGCTATCGCTGTGATACGAATAAAAGTAAAGGGTGGCGCATAAGTAACGTAAATGGCGACTATATTGAATGCGTTTTTGTGCATCATTTGGTTTTAACTCAAAGTAAAATTGAAAAACTTTGGTTCTTTGTTCTGTGCTGAGCCTTTCCATTATATAATTCCCAAGTATTATTTAGTTAATTTTTTAAAGAGACGAACAAAAAGACTTAAGCAAAAAATGTGTTCACTGATCAAATCTTAGCGTTGCTTATGCGCCACCCTATACAAACTATAAATAACAGATTGTTGGGTACTAACGAACGTGTCAACAGTGATTGAGGTAATAATCTCATTCCGGAATTATGTTTATGGATAAAATGCAATTTCACTGGTAAAGTGACAAGGGTGGGTGGGTGTGTATAGGGTGGGGTAATGAATAAATTGTTGTTCCGTACAATCTGGTGATGTAAAAAAAAACCCAGCGTCAGTACTATAACAATTCAATAATGTATAATCAATAAAGTTTCTCATTTACTATTACTTAAATTGAAAAATATTGAAAATCCACCTAAACGTATACTGTCTAATTACAAAAGCTTGAAAAATAAAGATAAATAGATAAATAATAGATAAAATGTTTAAAAATCCTTATGGTAACTATACCTACTACTATGTAATAACTTTACACCTTTGGAAAAACATTATATACTATTTTTATATGGTAACAGTATTTTTATACCATTTTTGTATTGACCAGATTCTAAACCATTGTCTCAAGTTAACACTAGAAAATAATCAATATATCAACTTGTTAACTGTAATGAAATCAAAAATAATATAATTTTTCCTTAGCGCAATTAAATCGATAAGCATGTTGTTCTGCACCTTAAGGAAAGTAAAGAAATCTGGAATTTATTATAAACTGATCAAACTTTATGATTTTTGCTTTGCCACTGAACGAATATATATCAAGGCAGTCCCAAAATTACCCGACATAACGTAAAGATGATGCCAGTAGTTTAAAAAAAATTATTTTGGTGAAAAGTCGTAACCTCGTAAAACATACGTTTTAAGTTTCAAGGCGCCACGGTGTTTATTATCTTTTATTTGAGCCGTCAAAAGTAAACGATCTTAGTGAGTTTGTAAACATGGAAAAAAATTGGTCACCGTTACGTAATTCAATATTTCCAGTCTGCTCTTCTGTTTACGACTACAAAACACCATAGTTGACGACCAATTGAGGTGTCCATGCCAGACACTTTTAAGAAAATGGTATTGGTTGATCGTCGACTGAAAGCGCGAGAGATAGCCGAAACCATAGACATTTGAAAAAGTGCTATACATCGTATATTGACCGAAGATTTGATGATAAGAAAGCTGAGGGTGCCGCGCTTGCTTGCAATAGAGCAAAAACAGCGTCATGAAAATGTTTCAGTAGAAATGTTTGACCGCAATAAAGCCGAAATTTTGCGTCGATTTATAACCATGGATGAGACACGGGTCCACCACTTCACACCCATGACAAAAGAAACAGGCAAAACAGTGGACTGGAATGAGAGAATCGTGCCCAAAGCAGGTGAAGACGGTTCCATCTGCAGGCAATGTCACGGCGTCAGTTTCCGCATCCATTATTGCGATGGCCGAAACTAATGCATTAAAGTTATAATTGCTTCATCGACTATTTTCTATTTCCAAACTTGAAAAATAGCTCGGTGGTAAAAGATTTGTCAACAATGAAGAGGTGGCGTCTGCGGTTTGAGTTTGAAACAGAGTATAAAAACTATTAAATATCGATGGAAAAATTGTAAAAAGGAGATTTTGGTAAAAAATAAAGAAAATTTTTCTCAACTTTTTTGTGCCTCCTTTGTTAGGTCGGCTAGTTTTGGGACAACCCTGTTATTTTGAAAATATGTGTGTGTGTTTTTTAGGTTCAAAAATGTCGAAAAATGTAGATTCATTTTCTGTGAATAAAATGTTGAATTTTCGGGGTGTGGGTGTTGGTTAAACATAAGGAATATTCGTTTTCCGTTATGTTAAAAAGGTAAACTTTTACTTTTGACGATATGCCAGACGCAGTGCCCTAAAAAATTTACCCTTTGGCATGGGCCGCTCACAAAGCAATCATGGCCAGGTATTAATTCTTCGACTCAAATGCAGCGCCACCTACAGACAAGTTTTTATATTGTAAACATTGCCGCCAATAGCTTCAAGCATGGAAAATAGTCACCGTAGGGTATACCGTCGGAGAGCCGCACTGCGATCTACGTTTAATCTCTTCAATCGAGTTTAGAAAATAGCCAGAAGCCAGCGGGTGCTAAATCAGGCGAATACAGTGGCTGTGAAGTAATATTCGCTGAATTTGTCGTGAAGAGACAATACATCGTGAGATGGCCCTGTATCCGATATTATAAAACTTATGATTAAACCCGAAGAGAGCACCGGAAACGGCGCTTAAATTTCTATTCGAATTAAATTTTAAACTTTTGGCAAGTTCATATTTATTTTCTCTCCATTTTACCTAATAATATGACAAAATTCAATGAAGTTTAACTTACCGATAACCAGTTATATGAGTAAAAGAAAATCGTACCTGAAATGAAATAAATAAAACAGGACAATATTAGTTACGTCTTTATCAAAGAAAAAAGTGGTAGTTACATATGTTTTTCTAGACTGTTAATTAAGCGTGTAAAATTTATTGTATTTTGCTATCATATATATCATATATGTAATAGCCCTCATTGTGATTTAGTAGAAACATCATTCATTTCAGGAATTTCGTCGTTTTCTTTTAGAATTTGAAATTATTTTTGTTTGTACTGCAGTATTGTGTATAACAGGAAAGAATGATTTGTATATACGAATGGAGCATTCGCGAATGAGTTATTTTGATCTATTATGCTCGCTCACTCCTTATATTATTTCCAAAACTGATGTTGATGCAAAAATATAATACCGTTTCTTTGTGACATAAAAAATTACCAAAATTCCTGGGTTGACCCTACTTGTCGTCATATTTCATACAGAAAGTATCAGTAAGGCCATCAACATGGATTGCGTAACTGCAACATTGTTATTTGAAAAATTAGGATTCATATTGAGGAAAATAATATCTTTCTATCCTATATGATTTAATCCCGGACAGCCCTTATCATCCACTAGTTTTCTCTCATTCCTAATTACATTGCATCCTGTAATCTAAGTGTCAAAATATAATGGACCAATATTAATTTTATATGTTTCTATGACCGTTTCCTCTGAATAATAACATAAACTTACATTCCTGAGTTTCAATGTGAGAATAAAAAATTCTCCAAACAAGGCGAGCAGATACTGAAATGGAATAAAATAAACTGTATGGCGGGTATTAGCGAATTTCTTTGTTTATTTGAATGGCCCACGTAGTCATTATGTAAGGAATATAACATCGTTTAAATGCCAGGTACGGCTTCGCACGGTAACATACTTAGATTCGAGGGATTCAATTTTCAATGACTCAGCCTCACATACATACAGTTAATTTTGAGCGATGACTTGGGCTATGTTGACTGCAGTTTGTTGTCACAACTTGTAATTTGAAAAAACCTCAACAACGTCGTTTTATCTGTAATGCCTCCAGCTCAAAATCTACACCAAATTATAACTTTTTGTGGATGCACCTGGTAAAACTAGTGTTGGTTGGCGCCATTCTGTATACGAGTACAGCAATTTTGTTCATCAAAATAGCCATTTATCCAAAACTGTGCTTTGTGGCTAAATACAATAATTTTAGTTATTATTGTGGTCCTCAATTGCACAATGATTGCAATCAATGGTTAAATAATAACGAATAAATTTGATAGATGCCACCAAAAGAACATGATCGTTACATGTTGCCAACACTGACCTTTTAGATTCCCCAGCTAATTTATCGAAAGAAAAATTACTACACTTCAATATTTATTCAGACCCTCAATTAATACGTTTTGGATAATATATTTGGTGCGCAATTGAGTTCTCGCTGTTTTTTTTTACAAAACTGCAACTTTATTATGAAAACATACTTACAAATGACTCATTGAAAGTATTACCCATCGCTAGCTGTTGCTTTTTCTCATCTTTTTGGCAAAGCTTGAATTCCATCATGGCAAAACTGTTCATTTTTAAAGGCTATTCACGAATGTAGCTATTCCTTGATGTCGTCATATGAGTGGAACTGCTGGGCCGTGTGCCATCGGACGGAACAAGTGACAATCAGATAGCGCAATATCTGGAAAACATGGCAGACGAGGTAAAATCTCCCATTTTAATATTTCCAGGTAGATTTTAACGGGCGTTATCGCGCTGAAGAATTACATTTCCGTCTCTCTCCGCGTATTGTGGGCATTTCTCGTGCAGATCTCGGCTCAATCGCATGACTTGAAGTCGGTAATGATCCCCAGTGATGGTTTTGTTTGGTTTCCAACAGCTCGTAATAAATAAGACGGACCAGGTACCACAAATACAGAGCATAACTCTCGCAGCGTGAATATTTGGCCGAAGTAACGACGTAGAAGCATGACCGGGCAGCCCCCATGACCTTCTGCTCTTTGGGTTGCTGTAAGGAATCCATTTTTAAACACCAGTTACAATACAATGAAAAAATCCATTTCTTTTTTGTCGCTGAAGCACTTGTTCACAGGCGAAAAACGGCGCTCAACGTCCCTTGGATTCAACCCATAAGGAACCCAAGATCCTTGTTTTTAAATCATTCCCAACGCATACAATTGCTTGGAAATAGCTGGGCGGGTAACTCCTAATACTGAATTAAGCTCTACCTGCGTTTGACTCGGATCCCCATCAAGCAATGCCGTCAATTCAGAGTCTTCAAAGGTTTTTCGTCTTCCTTCACGCGAACGGTAGTCAACATCAAAATAACCGTCTTTAAAGCTACGAAGCCAATCGCAATACGTTGTTTCACTTAAAGCAGCATCTCCGTAAACGTTTTGAAACTTTCGATGAGCTTCAGCCGCCGTTTTCTTCGATTGAAAAGAGAAACTCAATAATTTTTTCGCACACAATTATACATATTCACTCTACCAAATGAGTATGATATCAAAACAAAATCACTATTGTATCGAACAGATATGTTTACCATATGCCTAAACTTGGCTCATGACGTTTAGGTTATGGCAGAATCGGCTAGCACTTTCAGCTGGCGCTATCTATTGGCAAGCAGCGGGAACTTAGTTACGCACCTAATACAAAATTGTGTGCTGCGTTGGAATATGTGTGGTATAAACTTTTTTATTGAGAACAATGCGCCTATAGACCTAAATTTGATTATTGTACAGAATTTAGGGAACTAGGTTCTAAAAATCTTAGAATTATGGTATGGTATTCAACGATGTGTTCAAAATCTCCTTAAGTCATAGATTGCCCGGTATTGCAAATCTTTTGTTTTCATTACAACTTATTAAAAGTGGTCACGGTTCTCATGGGTAGATTAACGCTCTTCAACCTGTAGTTGTTCTCTTAAGTTAGCAAACCCATACAAGTTCTGATAATTTTCTAAGTAGTAAAGCCCAAATGGCTAACATCAAATGGCTCCCAGTTTATAAAGCAATTTTTTCCTAAATCAATTTAATGTAATATTTTTATCCTCTCCCCTACGACTTCTATTCTATCCCTTCGATTAGTGAGATTACATATTTTCCGAAGTATTTGAAGTATTTTTCGTTGAATGCGCTCTGAAACAACGAGGAAAAAGAAAACAAAATAAAGAACAGAAAAACACTTCTCTTTGCTTTTCGATAATTTAAATTATAATTATTCAAATATTCGCCATCGACATTTTCCAGACCAAATAATGATTTCCCAAAAATTTGTATAATTTACGGTTAATTTAATTTTCATTCCAAACCAACTCAGATAAAAAATGCGAACCTAATTCAAAGTTTTTACCCACACATAAATGCTCATTTATAATAAAGGGTGTCCCAACAAGAACGCAAGATTTAAGTGACGGATGCAGCAATTGAATTGTTTCTTTGGCTGTATGACATGTAGCGTCGTCTTATTGAAACCACATGCCCTCTACATTCATATCTTCAATTCTAGGCACAAAAAAAACTGGTTATCAATTCACGATACCGAACACCATTGACTGTTTGCGCTTGACATGCCTCATTTTCATAAAAAACAGGTCCAATGATTCCTCCAGCCCAAAATCCACACCACACAGTGACACGTTGAGGATGCATTTGCTTCTCGTGAATCACTCGAGGATTTTCCTCACCCCAAATGCGACAATTCTGCCTATCGACGAAGCCATCAAGATGGATGTGGGCCTCATCATTGAAGATGATTTTATCGGCAAAATCAGCATTTTCATATTGTCTCTCCAATACCCAATTAACGAACTCCCTTCGCTGTCCATGGTCAGCTGGCTTCAGTTCTTGAGTCAATTGAACTTTGTATGCATGAAAATGCAAATCTTTCGTCAAAATTCGCTGTATAGTGGATTTGGAGGCACCAATTTGCTGAGCTCGATGTCGAATTGAGGTGGATGGAGTTTGAGCGACATCATCACGTACAGCTGCGACATTTTCGGTCGATCGACCTGGTCGAAGGCGCGTTGTTGTCTTTACATCACTAACAGACCCAGTTTTGACAAATTTGTCCATTAATCTGTTTACAGTTGACACTTTCGAAGTATTATTGTGACCCCAAATTGATCGCAATTTGCGTATTGTAGCCGCAAAACTTTCACCATTTTGGTAAAACAATTTCACAATGAGAATGCGTTGTTCATTCCTGTATCGCTCCATTTTTACTAACCTCGTACCTTCTACTAGCAAACAACAACAATTGTTCAAATGCCAAACAATGACACTTCGAATGGCACCAAATTTAAATCTTGCGTTCTTGTTGGGACACCCTTTACAATTTGCCGTAACGAAGGTTTATAAATTTTAAAAGGCTTAATCACAATTCGTATACACTCACATGTCCGCTCATAATATTTTCCAAAATTATGGCAGCGTAAGTAATAAACTGTCACATTTTTTTATGGGGCTGCTGTCTCCGACAGGATTTGAAATGAATGTGTCATACATAAAGTGTATATATCGTACATATAAATATATATAGGCAAACATACCATTCGTCTCCCTGTGTACCAGTGGAATCGTGTTAGTGTTGGTGTTTATGTAGAACAGCATATAACCGATATGTGATATGATGACTGTCATATGCCATTTAGTCATTTATTTTAAGAAACCAGTATAATTAATGAATTAATTTCGAAAAATTACCACATGAAATGAAAGGAAAAGACTGTCCCATGTATATACCAATAGTGGTAGTAGAGGGGAGGCGGATGGGGAGAATCATCAACATGTCCAAAGAAACAAAAGATCATTACGCCTAATGAATACATTCGGCAGATAGTAATGGGGTGAACGAAAAGGAAATACATTTCAATTATCGATTAATTATAATGGCAATAAAAACATGACTACATATTGTTCTCACTCTCACCTAGAACCGTGTGTGATGCCAGTGCGTGTTAATAACGTGACAAGTTGTAGTAGTGAAATACACGTATAAGATTGGTGCTGGTGGCGTAATAAAAGATATACTTTGAGTGTGACAAATTAATATTATCCCTGCGGGATACTGAAAGCTATATTTTACTCGCTTTTGGTGCAGTCAGAGGTTTCGGAGTGGAAAATTTGTATAGGTCAAATAGTGAAGGAACGACATTAATTTTTTTGAGTACATACTTAGTAAGTCATATAAATTCAGGGTGGGGCAAAAGTAACAAACCCTGTTGATAAAATACGCTCTTAATTTCGCTCATTTTTCATTGTACTTTTGGCATTTGTAAGAACATGCGACATAACATGGCGAGCATTGTGCCTTTGACAACAATTGTCTACAATATGACAAAAAAAAGATCGTAATCAAAAGAAATTGCTTCCTTGTGTGAATAATTTGTTCCCACTAAGCTGATAAAATAACATTAATCAAGTTCTAGAGAACAATTCGACCAGTTTGAAGCGTTCTTCAGCAATTTTCCTCTACACTCAGGCTTCGTATATTTGCAACAAAAAAAAAAAAAAAAAAAAAACATTTCATGGAGGACAACATCGGCTATATTTCATGATTAATATATATTAGGTGCGCAACTAATTTCCCGCTGTTTGCCGATAGATGATGCCGGCTGTACGTGCCGGCTTTAGCATATGGTAACCTTAAGCATATGGTAATCATACCGCCTCGATACAATAGTGATTTTCTTTTGACATCATATTCTTTTGGTTATGTGAATATGTATGATTTTGTGCTAAATAATCGTCATATGCGGGAAATATTGATTTTCTTCTTTCAATCGAAGAAAACAGCGCCTGAAGTTCATCGAGAGATTCAAAACGTTTGCGGAGATGCTGCTTTAAGTGAAACAACGTGCCAAGATTGGCTCCGTCGCTTAAAATACGGTGATTTGATGTTGATGAAGCAAAACCAAAAAACCTTCGAAGACACTGAGTTGACAGCATTGCTTGATCCATGTCCAACGCAGGTAGAGTTTGCTTCAGTATTAAGAGTTACCCGCCAAGCCATTTCCAAGCGACTGCATGTGTTGGGAATGATTCAAAAGCAGTGAACTTGGGTCCCTTGTGAGTTGCAGCCAAGGGACCTTAAGCGTCGTTTTTTTTGCCTGTGAACAACCGCTTCAGCGACAGAAAAGGAAGAGTTTTCTTCATCGTATTGTAACGAATGATGAAAAATGGATTCATTACAGCAATCATTATTCATTCATTCAGACAGGATTCATTACAGACAAAAAAGAAAAGATTTTCTTCATCGCATTATAACGGGTGATGAAAAATGAGTTCATTACAGCAATCCAAAGAAAATAAAGTCAAGGGGGCTACCCGATCATGCATCTAAGTCGTCGCCTCTGCCGAATATTTACGCTGCGAAGGTTATGCTCTGTATTTCGTGGGACCAGGTCGGTGTTATTTATTACGGGCTGTTGAAATCGAACGAAACTATCTCTGGGGACTAGTAGCGACTTCAATCAATGCAACTGAGCCAAGCTCTGCGCGAGAAACGCCCACAATGCGATGAGAGGCACGAAAAATTGATTCTTTAGCATGACAACGTTCGGCCTCACGTGGCCAAGCTCATTGAAACCTACCTGGAAACGCTGAAATGGGAAATTTTACCCCATCTGCCATATTCTTCAGATATTGCGTTGTCCGATTATGGCATACGGTCTGCTACGGTCCGTTCGATGGCATACGGTCTGCGTGACCAGCAGTTCCACTCTTATGATGACATCAAGAAATGGCTAGATTAACAGTTTTACCGTGGCTGAATTCGAGCTTTGCCAGACAGATGAAAAAAAGTAGTAGCTAGCGATGGACAACACTTTTAATGAATCATTTGTGAACATGTTTTCATAATACAGTTGCAGTTTATATATATAAAAAAACAGCGAGAACTTGGTTGCGCACCTAATATAAGAATGTTTTTACAAAATATTTGCATAATAGTTTCCTTTCACGGCGACTTTTTTAATGTCTAATTATACTAGTTACCTGGCACATCGAACAATTGGTAAACTTGGATCTGAAACCGCGTATCTTTCATTCAAATGTTTGTACCATAACTATTCCATCAATTCGCAAGCAATTGTGCGAACACAAAATAACATTAGATGAAGTTTTGTATAAGCCCGTTCACCTGATTGAAATTCCTACCTAATTCTTTGAATTTTTGCATACAACGAAAATATGTATGTAGCTTAATAAGGAGATCATACAAGGTCATCCATTTTTTGGTTCCAAAACTCAAGTTAAATAAAGCACACATAAAGTTATAATTTCGAAAAAACTTTTATTTAATTATAAAACTTGGACCTTGCCATTACGTAGGGAATATAATGTCATCTGGATTGGCTGCAGCAGCGGATCGTTTTGAGGTAGTCTTCGAACACTTTTTCAGATATTTCGGTCGGTATCTCGCGGACAACTTGACGAATGTTGGTGTTAAAATATTCCTATGTTTGTGGATTACCTGCGTGAATACGGTCTCGGACGTAGCCCTACAAAAAAAGTCTAACGGCTTCAAACCCCATGATCTTGGTGACCAATTGACGTCGCCAAAATATGATATTACGCTTTCTGGAAACTTATTATATTATAAGGCCAAAATCGTTTGTCTCAGCTCGTAGCGCCGTCTTGTTGAAACCACATATCGTCCGGTATATAATCTTCAACAGCAAGTCAAAAGTCGGTTATCGTGCTCTCAGAGCTCTCTAAATTGACGGTAACGGTTCCTCCGGCGTCATTTTCGAAAACAATACAACTCGATTACACCTGTAGACTATAATGCGCACCAAACAGAGACTTTTTTCGGATGCAGTGGGTTTTCCACAATCACTTCTGCATTCTCGGAGCACCATATGCGACAATTTTGCTGTTGACGTAACCACCGAGCGAGAAATGACCATGAGCGCTGAAGAACATTTTGTTCAAAAAATCAGAATTGAAATCTGTTGCAGGAGCACTCAATCATCTTTATATACAGGATTGCCCATATTCGACGGACCCATGTTTTTTTAAAAAAAATCAAAGAAAAAAATAAAAATTTGGCGGTTGGCAATCTTATTCATTTAATTTGTTCCAAGTAGATTTGTTTACATCAAATTTTGAATACGATATCTCTCAAATGGCCGCCTCTGGCGTTGGTGGCGTATTGTGCCC
>JAHXMU010000658.1:657655-668277 GCA_019455685.1 Philornis downsi | reverse complement strand
GGCGTTGCCAGATGGGTCCGTCGAATATGGGCAACCCTGTACTGTAGAATAATAATATATATTAATATAAGTTTTAACAAGTTACGCTTCAGCGTCTAAAATAGACATTATAGAGGCATATTTTTTATTTTTTGTAACTAATTAGTTTCGAAGACGATAGACCGTAAATGACCCCCATGCTCATTTGCGCAAATGCAGCACTTGAGTAGAAAATTATTCATTCGGGATCGCCTCAATTATTGTTTTAATGGACTGCTTCAATTCAGTCAAATTTCTTGGTTTCGTTCTGTACAGCTTTTGCTTGACATAACCCCATAAAGAAGTCTGGTGCAGTTAGGTTAGATGGCCTTGGTGGCCATGGGAAAGTAGAGTTTCTGAATATTGATTTGTTTGGGAATTTTTGTTGGAGTTCCCGGTCTAGCTATGGGTGCAGTTATTCCTTCCTAGAACTACATGTTTCTGAAACGGATACGTCCTCGGCGCTGTTTTGGGTAAATAAAAACTCCCCCAACGTCTTTAAATAACGGTTCTTATTGTGTTTGTAGCATGATTCGTTCGCCACTCTGTGTTTGCTCTTCCTAGTAAAGCTATAAATAGCAAATGAATAGAGTTTTGATGACTTTGTTTAATTTTTCAAAAACTATCTAAAATATCAATCACATTCGCCACAAAGTAAATTAAACTTCTTAATAACACCTCAAATAATCCTTCCGATATCTGCACTACACAATGAACTTATGACAATCTGTCACAATTTCCATTTTTCAATTATTGCCTGTCATTTTTGACCAAGCGGTAAATTTATCAATCATGTTGCTTACCGGCTCTCGCATTTTGTCTTCTTTAGTCCTTCGTGAGTTGCTATAAATTATGAAAGAGCAAAATTATGCTTTGCGTGACATAAATTTTTGCTGCAAATGACATTATCGAAAAAGTCGCTATAAAGCGTATAAATTACAATGGAACTGACATCTTAATGAGTTTATTTCTACTTTTCGCTACTACGAATATTGAAATTATGTGCCATGGCGTAACTTTGACTTGACGGGTAGAAAGAGTATTGAACGTCATCGACCTTGTCGTCGATTGCAAGTGCTTAGTAGTATGAAGTGAGTAATGGTTATGAACTGTAGAATTGATGTTACGGAAAGTAATGAGACATTGTGAGGCATTACGTGAAATCAATTCACTGTGTTCAGTGACAAAGTCTTGCCAAAGTTTCAACTCGTGATGGAAAATAAAGACAGATATGCCAGAAATGGCCTGTAATGGCTGTAAAAGGAAAATATAGACTTTAGGAAGTAGTTGGAGCAAAGGCTGGCAATTACACTTACTTATACATTTTAATTAGGGATATTACGTAATGTGACACGTGTAAACCTTTGTTCTTTCATTTCCGGGTAAGTTTTATGCACATTTAGCATTTCATATTCATGAGTTTTTGCAAGCATTTGTGTATGAAAATGTGAATACAGTAATGTGGTGCTGTTGTAACTTTTATGAAAATGACAGCTATAGAAAAGTGTAACATGAGAACACAAAAATGTGTAAGAGATTTTGTCATAATGTGGCAAAAAGTGCATGCGACGATAAGAAACAAACAAAAAAGTAAAACAAAATTATCACAGCAGTCAGTGCCCAGTAGACCATCTAATAATTACTGATGCGGCTTTCCTACAGTTAATGTGATTTAAGTGTATCATTAAATCCAGGCTTTCAAAACTGCTGAGTAAAATGTAAACAGTATTATAATGCGCTTTCAATCCGACTTACAAAGATATCGTCACTCAAAATAATTTACGTTTTAAATTATTTATGATTGCACTTTTAATTCAATAGCAAGAAAACGTCAACTGGGAAATTTTCACGGATTATGCTGATGACGAATCATGAGCATATGGTTATGACATCGAAACCAAAGTCCAATTGTCCCAATGGAAGAGTATAGGAGAGCCAAGACCAAAAAAAGCACACCAAGTTCGATCAAATGTCAAGGTTTTGCTCACTGTTTTCTTCGATTAGCATAGCGTAGTGCATCAGAAGTTCTTACCACAAGGTCATACGGTAAATAAGGAGTATTACCTTGAAGTTATGCAAAGTTTGCATGAAGCAATACAGAAAAAACGGCCGGACTTATGGAAAAAAAATTCATGGTTTTTGCATCATGATAATACACCTACTCACTCATCTTTACTAGCCAAAAACAACACTATTACCATGCTCCAGATTTGCCCCCTGCGACTTCTTCCTGTTCAAAAGATTGAAGAGACTCATGAAAAGTCGGCGTTTTGTGAAGTTGTTTATGAGAGGTTGTTTGGCCAGAAACAACACCATTATCATGCCTCAACTACCGTATTCACCAGATTTGGCCCCTGTTTCTTTTTCCTGTTTCCAAGATTTAAGAGACCCATGAAAGGCCGGCGTTTTGCGACGATTGTGGAGATAAAAACCGAATGGCCGAACATTCTATATGGATAAAACCGCCAACATATCTTCGAGACGTGTGTACCATCATAAAAAAAATAATAATCGAAAGTCGAATGTACGTAGCCCGCGAAATTTGAAAATTAACCTTTTTTGAACACACCTCTACAGCAATCGAGAAGTACTTCAATGATCGCAATTCGAAATAATCATGACGATTCTCCAAAAAGTTCCCTAATCTAGAAGTGTAAACAATTGCATATGTTTCGCATAGTTTATAAATATAACAATAAATATGTAGGAAACAAATTTATTTCGTCCTTTAATTTCTATCTGTGACAAGATTTGTTATGTTTGGTTGCCATGGCAACAGCATTATATGTGTCCTTCATCCCGATATATGAGGATTATTATCATATAATCATACAATAATAATCATATAATACAAATAATTATTCGTAGTAACAAGAAAGAAATCGCAAAAAAGATCAAAAGTTTTAAAAATGTCTATGAGGCAGAAACAGAACAAAACCAAAATACACTTTTCTCAAACACTCTACCTCATTACTCTACTTTTCATTACCATGCAACCCTCTTATTTCCATGAGATCTTCTCATCTCAAAATTCAGTAATGTGTCAAAGATAGCCTTAGTTTTCTTCCGCTTTTCACTTGTTGTGCTTTTGTACAACTCCACTTAAATTTGTTGAAAATCTCTTGCGTTCCTCTTCTTCCTTTTCAACTTTTTGTGCATTCATTTTGTACAAAAGTATTTGTAAGGCTCGCAAACATAAGTGCTTGTATTCCCACACAGAAACAGAAGCATAAACGGAAACATTTCCTTTGACATAAAAAGAAAAAAAAAATAACTAATACGAGCAAAATGCGACATACGCACTTGTCTACAGATCCCACACACATACACAAAAATACTCACATATGAGCTCATTCAATTCACTGTACGTACTCAATCACATTAATTCTGACATGCATTGTTGAGTTGGTAACAATGTTGGCATTAGCTTAGCACGGCAAGGACGTCCACACAAAGACAAATGATGAAAACACATAAAAGCAGGCCCAAACCCATTCAAGTGAGTGCTTGCAAATGATGTGGCATATCCGGAGATAGGGGCTTGCGAAAAGAAAATCGGTGCTTCTGAGTGACATTTCCATAGGAAATTCAGGAAAACTGTAAGTAGCTCAAGTAATCTATGTAGACATGTATAAGGAGACACCTACGCTGCGATTTTCGTAGGCAGTCAGTTGCGAAATCATTGTTTCCCAATCCCTTCCACATAACATATTTCGTTGTACGATATTTTCGTATACATGGAAAAAGTATTCCTCAGACCATAACATTCTTGGACTACTTCACTTCTTCTCCCAAAACTGATTAAGAAAACTGAATTTGCTATACACATGTGGTCAAAATAATAAGAACACCCTATATTTGTTTTAAAGGCACGTAGACGAAAATTTATTTAAATTAAAAGAAAAAATAAATATTAATTTTTTTTGTTATAACATTAGAAATTAAATAAATACTAAAACTATAAAGAAAACAAATTAAATGCAGAATTTTTCAAAAAGTAAGAAATTAACCAAAAAACATTGGACAAAATGATATTTAGTTAAAATAAGCAAAAAAGTAAAAAAAAAATCAAGATTTTCTTACTAAATTGACAGAGTTTCGTTAAAAGCCGACATATCCACCTTCTTTTTCAATTATTTTGTTGACTCTTTTTGGCATGCTGGCAATAAGCTTCTGCAGGTTTCTACTGGTATTTCATACCAAACTTTTTGAACAAAATTCCATAACTGACCCTTATTTTTAAGAACCTCCTGCCGAATTCTTTGTTTCAACTCTCCCCACAGATTTTCGATTGGATTTAAGCCCGGAGATTGACTTGATCAGTCAAGAAGGGCGACATTATTATCTTGCAACCACTCCTTTACAAACTTCGGATCGTTATCCTGCTGGAATGCCCATCTAAGAGCCATAATTTCCACAGCATAGTTCAACATCGTATTTTCCAAGATATCTTTGTAGTGTAGTAGAATCTGATCATAGTGTCGGTAATTCGATGTATCGGACCGACACCATACTACGAGAAACAACACCAGGCCATAATATTGCCGCCCCCTTGCTTGACCGTATTCTTTGTAAAGCGAATATGGAATTCCTTACCCTTAGAATATTCCGGGCACAGTCTTTTCCTAATACATTAATTTTTGTTTCATTGCTCCACAAAATGTTTTGCCATTTTTTTTCACCGTCTTCTCCGGACCAATTGGAATGACTTCTTGCAAACGCCAATCTAGCCTTTAAACTCTTTTATCTAAGCAAAGGAATTCTTCTGGCTATCCATCCTGGTAAATGTGCTTCTTGCAGTCTACGACGAATCGTTCGCGATGAAATTATATTTCCAATTTCTGCTGAAATCACTCTTGAAGACACAAACGGGTCCTCCTTCGTAAATGTTACAATACGGATATCTGTTGTTTTTTACATTTTTATGGGTCTTCCGCGAGTTTTGACGCGCTTTTTAGACTTTAAAGCATTTTGTACAAAAAATAGCGACCGATTCATAGTTTCTGCTGTGGAACGAAGACTTTGGCCACTTTCTCTTAATTTTGAAGCATTTTTCCTCTCCTCCGCAGAACAATGACTTTTTCGACCCATGGCTGATTTTTTTTGCTATATATTTTGTTATGAATAAATATAAACAACAGTAAAATAACTAGCATTTCCAAAAAAACTACAGCAGACTGCGAAAATATTAAAGAATTGGGCAATGTATTTATTATTTTGACCAAGTACTGAAATCACACCTGAACAAAAATAACTCACAATGAAAACAACGGGGAAGCCCCAGTTTTGTTTTTACTTTTAAAGGCATTACCATATTAAAGTTATTTAAATAAAAAAGAATTGCCATGTTTATTTTCCGTTAAAGTAACTAAAATTAAACATAAAGCAAAAATAAGCAGGTGTACTTATTTTTTCGACCATATGTGCATATATTTTATTTCTTTATTTCTTGTGAATCATTTAGAAATTAATTTTTACGAATGGGAAAGGGAAACGGTAATTGCGGTTGCTAAATAATTATAATTGCCATCAGAAAAAATCCTTTTAAAGAATTTGAAAAAAACATTTTGTGGGAGTTGGATATACAAACAGACAGACAGACGGATACACTTAAATCGACATGGATTTTCACAATTCTTATGAATATACGAGAGCGGTCCCAAATGCAGCCGACCTAACAAAGAACACACAAAAAAGTTTGGGAAAATTTTTTTTCTCAACATAATCTCCTTTTGGCTTGATACACTTTTTCCAGCGATATTCGATAGCTTCTACGCCCTATTTATAGTAAGATGTCTAAAACTTCTAAAAATAGCCATCAACCGCAGACTACACCTCTTCATTGTTGGCAAATCTTTTAGGACTGATTCACTTTTTCAAGTTTGGAAATAAAAATTAGTCCCAGGAAGTTAAATCTGGCGAAAAAGGTGCGTGATGAGGCAATCCGAATTTTAATTCATTAATTTTGGCTATCACAATCGCGGATGTGTGAACTGGAGCATTATTTTGATGAAACGATACTTTCTTTTCCGCCAAATGCGTCATTTTTCCGTAAATTAAACACCTAAATACTGCAATAAATTTGCATTTTATTCGTCGTTGATGGTTTTCCTTTCTAAAGATAGTTAATAAAAATAGTCCTATGCGCATACAAACAAAAAAACAGACGCCATGATTTTGGCCGCAGATGGAACCGTGTTCGCCTTCTTTGGACACGATTCTCTCATCCCTGTCCACTGCTTTGACCATTTCTTTACCTCATCCTCACCTCAGGTATGAAGTGTCTCATCCATGGTTATAAATTGACGCAAAAATTCAGCTTTATTGAGCTGAAACATTGCCAAACACTCTACTGAAAGAACTTCACGAGTCAGTTTTTGCTTTATTGAAAGCAAGCGCGGCACCCATTTAGCGCATAGCTTTCTCATCTTCAAGTCTTCTGTCAATATACCATATATAGCACTTTTGAAATGCCTATCATTTCAGCTAGCTCACGTTCAGCCGAAGATCATCCAATGCCAATTCGTGGATTTTCTTAAGCGTGTCTGGCGTGGACGCTTCAGTTGGTCGACCACTATGGTATTCGTCATGGAAGCTCTTAAAGCCTCGTTTAAACTCTGCTACCCAATATCTGACAGTCGTGAACGAAAGAGCAGACTCCTCCAAAGTAGAATCTGGTTCGGCTTAATTATTGGTTAGACTGAGACCTTTTAAATAGAAATATTAAATTACATAACGGTGACCAATTTTTTCATGTTTACAAATTCACTGAGTTCGTTTACTTTTGATGGCTCAAATAAGAATACTAAACAAAGTTAGAATTAGATGAAGAAAACTTTGTAGATTTTTGCACAACAGTCAAAGTGAAAGCAAATATTTTTTAACATTTCTATAGCCTATCTTTTATGAAGTAATTGCAATGGCAAATATCGCAGATTGTGTAGTCTTTTACCATTTCTTCGTACACTAAAAAAATAACTTAATAAATAACGCCTTAAAACTTGTGTTTTATAAGATTACTACTTTTAACCAGAATATTTTTTCAAACTACTGGCGCCATCTATATGTCATTTTGGGTAGTTTTGGAGTCGCCCTTGTGTATGGCGTTATAAAAAGAATTCCATAACTTTTGTGTGACATTGAAGGCTTTATTTACTGTAGCTAAAATGATCGCATTTAGATCACATGTGCACCATTTGGTTTGGTGACTTGTTGCCATTATGCCTCTGTCATAGAAACCCTCGTCCAAGAAACTTTTCACTGGCAAAATCATTCGCTATAGACATTAACAGGCGATAAGCACTTTGTGCCGGATCCGAACTAAAAAATTGATGCATAACAATCTTCTTTCTGGCAAATCCCTATGGATGTGTGTAGCCTGGTTCTATCCTGTTAGATGACAGTTTCTCTCCTATTAGCCACAGCTGGCCGCTTTTGGGCGATTACTTCCTCCAGACGGTCCAATTGTTGGCGGCACATGTCCGAATTAAGAGTTTGACCATAAATGATTCACTGCCAATCCCACCAAACAAACAGCAAAACCTTACTGACCATTAATCCTTACTGGGGCACCGTTGGTGCTTTGTGTTGACGTCGTCGTAAGTGATCCATTTTCTTTCACTAGTAGCCATCTGCCTTAGTAATGTGTTGATTTTATTGCGGTGTATCAGTAATTCGCATATAGAAATTCCATCCATTAGGTTTGTTTTTGCGTTAATTTGTGTGGCAGCCATGTACAGAACTCCTTTTTGTATCCAGTTTTTTTAGGAGCAATCGATTGACGATTGACGGTTCCCATTATTATAGCAACATTTTCGATAATAGGCCTTCTAGAGCATGGCGCATCTTTGACATCAAAATTACCTGAACGTAATAAACAAAATCGCTTGATTCGTTGTTACAGTGTTAAAAACGTAAACAGTATTGACATTTTTAGCTACCTGGCTTGCGTTGTTGTCCTTTTTCGAAGACGGTTTGTAAAATATGACGTATTTTATCGTTACTGGTATTTATTTTCGACACACGCCAGATCAATACTGAGTCAAGCAATCAGAAAAGTGTCTGAGTAGGTTTTTGAGAACGAAATCTTATCATTCTAACGCCATCTAGTGTAAACCGATCGCACTTATACAATGCAAGACATAGGTCAATAAGGTCATTTAATAAGCTATAATAATAATGGGGTTCGCTTTACTATACCTTACATTTTCTTCAGTGAGGCTGGATTAATTATATTTTATTACGCATCAAGTATTTAGTAAATTTGGTTCTACGAATGAAAACAGAAACGGATTGGATTGCCACGCCTCTTAAGGTACCGAGCAGCAGATCCTATTTGATAAGAAAATAACAAATTACAGTACCTTTTATGGCACTGCTCTCACTTCTATACCAGCTCACTTGGATCAAATTCCTTTACTTGTTTGCAGTTTTATTTGTTTTGAAGGATGCCATCCGTTCAGTTGTTCCTTTCTTACAAATGTTCCAAAGGCTAATTGCAACAGGGCTTAGTTTATAAATATGGTAATTTAATGTCGGATACCATGTGGTAGTCAAAAACGGGTAAGCGGATTCAAATAATTTTTGTGTAAAATAAAACTGTGTAGACACAGTTTTATAAATCACAAAATCTACATTTGAACATATTGCAACCTTAGGCAGGACACCACCGTAAAACAACCAATTTTATCAGAATTTAATATTTCCGTTAAAATGCATAAAAAAGCTCGTAACATCATCAAATGTTCATACAAATATGTTCATACATAATTTGAATGATTCAAAGAAATAATCCTGAAGAGTATTCTGAAACAAAATACTAAGTACGACAAAATATCTACGGTTGGGGACTCTATTGCTGTATGATTTCATGAAAAATAATATCTACAAAATCACACACAAATTCTAGCATCTAAATAGCATTAAAATTGCTTGATTTTATTTTAAAATATTTCTATTTTTTTTTTTTTTTTGTTATTTGTTGAGCTATCAATGTTGATGCAAAGTAACATTATACGATTTTTAGCAATATAATCCAGAATTTGTATACTCTTAATTATCTTTAGGCAATGGGACAAGTTGTTGTTCCACTTGCAAACCCTTTTTGCTACTTTTCGCTTTCGTTTTATTTGTCAAGGAATTGTGCATTTCATCATGTTTATGTTTTGTATGAACACCAACACAGTATATTCTTATTCAACGCACACACTCATACCAACATTTTCTACTGTCGCATTACTCAGTCATCCATTGGATTTGTTTCCTTTTCTCATTTAAATTCCTTCTTTTTGACGTGTAGGACGTTTGGCTCAACTGCCACTCACACGCACGCATGTGCTTTCGCGTAAAGCCTTTTGTATGCCCACATATATGTATGTATGCGATACACATACATACACATGTGCACTTTTATCTGATTATATGGCGGAATACAATTTTGTTGGCACAATATTTTTATTTGATTATTATATAAATTGTATACGAGTACATACTATAATGATGAGTGAGTCTACTCTTACATGCGCGCACACCCATACATACATATCTACATAAACACACACTGCCTCTCTCGCATCTTTACATACTCTCAAGTACTGTGTGCTACATGTGATGACTGAATACAACATCCGGTTCCGTTCGTTCTCCCTTCTTTGTGTTACTGCCTCATCACAATTTAAAGAATGTGAGTTCCTTGACGTACACAAATGAGCATTAAACAAACCTCCGAGGAGATGTGGTAAGGAAGCTGAAGTTGTTTTATAAAAAAATAAAAGAAAAGAAAAAAACAACGTTTCGCGTGAAGCAAAATAAAATTTGAACATAAGATTTGCATTATAAAGTAATGTCGGCGGAAAGGAGAACGTTCCATACCGTCAAGTTACCCATAGACATGTTATATTTGCATTTTCATATCTCAAGTTGACGTTTCCCTTTATTTTGATTTGATCTAACATTGTGTGGGTCAACATGGGAATATGATTAAATTGAGCTCATATGATCTAATGGGATATTGATTGGATTTTTGGTACTTTGTGACATATATTTAACTAAAAACTGTATCACAATGTGTGAAGTAGTTTACTATTGCTAAATAAATTGCAATTATGGACCCGCCAACTTAATGGTGTTTGTCTACATATTTTAGTGTACTTCCAAACAAACGAACTTCGTTTCCTATTTTTACGATTCTTCTATACAATATTGGACGAAGCAAAAAGTTCAGAACCTTTTTTAGTTAGTACAGGGTGGGCCATAAGGGTGTTGGCGGTTTAGATATTCAATTAAAAAAAAAAACTGCGAGACATAAAAAATATATATTTGTATTTTTAAAAAGTAGAAGCATGGGAATTTTTAAGACTTAAAAATAATGTTGTCCAAATGGCTTCCCTCGGCTGCTTGACACTCTTGGAACCGAAGTCGCAAATTTTGGAAAACTCGTTGAAAAGTTGTTCTCGATATTTGTTACTTTCCTGAATAATGCTCCTCTTCAACTGCTCTAAATTGATCGGATTATTCTCGTAGACTACCGATTTGAAGTAGCCCCATAGAAAATAATCTCATGGAGAGAGATCGGGGCTACGTGGGGGCCATTCAATATCCCCCCT
>JAHXMU010000658.1:620767-657255 GCA_019455685.1 Philornis downsi | reverse complement strand
AATCACGTTTCAAAATTCGTCGTAAAGTTGTTCTTTTGACATCCAATTGATAACGTTTGCTCCGCGATTCATAATCCAACTTGTTTTCACAAGGCCTTCTTGATGACAGTTTCACACCATCAACAGAATTTTGCAAATGTTTGCAAAGGTGATAAACGCTTGGTACCAAATCTGGATTATACCGCAGGTATTATAGAACCTTACATCCTAGCTCTCCCAGCTTCTGAAGCGTCCTTTAGCATGTGTGTAGTGGCTCGGCATTGTCTTGTTGGCATACAATACCACTACTATTGTCCTCTTCTGCCCGCTTCTGTACGATCATTTGTTTCAACATGGCAAGTTGTTGAAATTAGGGATCCAATTTGATTGTTTGGCCTGATGGAAGTGGCTCTTCATCATATTAAATGATTAACTTGTAAATCTACCCAACACACAGTAAAACATTTCTTTGAGGTTAATCTGGACTTGACGGTAGCAATGTCGACTACACCGCCTTTGGCTCATGACCTTTTTCAACTGATATTCTCGAATGTACTTCAATTTTCATCGCCAATCATTATTCGCTTCAAAAATGAGTCAATTTCGTTTTGTTTCAGCAACGAATTGTCCATGTTAATACAGTTCAGAAGATTCTTTTGCCATAAGTCGTGTGATAACCATCGAGCTTCACCTTTAGACCAGCTTTAGGTAAATAATTCCGCATGGATTTATGGCTAATTTTTCGTTTCTTGACAATGGAGTAAAAGCTCATGTGATTTATTCCACTCGACTGTTTCCACAATCTTATTAATACTAATTGATATAAATACTCCACATTGAGCTGTAAGATAGGTCAAATTGCTGAGAACACCATGGAATCGACAAATTCGGATTATCTGCCACACTTTCACCAACAGAAGCAATATTGCGATGATGCACAGGCCTGATCACATCTGTAACGCTTCCAGTCTCTTTAAATTTCTTTATAATCTTGCCAACTCCTTGCACAGAAGGTCGACAATGAAGATCATACATCACCCGCTGATGCACGTAAAGTACCTTCGTTTGAATCACTACTGCTTTTGTAGTAAGTTTTAACTATTTTTATGTGTTCTTCGGTTATAAAACGATCCATATTTCACTAAATAAGTAACACTTCAAATGACAGATATTTAACAGCTGACAGCCCTGCGAAACTGGAAATATAATCTGTATATATAATTATATAATATATAATAATTTTAATTAATTAATAATTAATTAATATATAAAAATAATAAATATATAATAACTTTAAGTTTGTAGCACCGTTAAAAATATTTACGACTAATTTCGCTTCATAAATGTCTTCAGCGTTTGAGCTATGCTTGGTTTTGCACGGGGCAAAAAGTGATTTCGGTGATTGTTAGAAAGCGTGATATTGTTAAAATCGAATTTACGAAATAAAATTTCTCCTGCGAAAACTTTTACAGTGCTACAAAAGGCCTTCGGTTAATAAAATTAAAATAAAAAACGAATACATCCCATAATGAGATACGGGAGGGTTTCTCACATTCAGCGATTAAACCACACCTGCAGTTTAACGACGATTTCAAATGTCAGTTTGGCAAGCATTTACTAGTCTTGTCGATTACTCTACTAATACAAGTAGTCGTCAGATAATCCGAGGCGACCGAGATATATGATATAATATATGATATGTCGGTGCTTGAACTCACGATCATACGTGTGATTTCAACAATATCACGCTTTTTAAAAAGCACCGAAATCACTTTTTGCCCCGTGCAAAACCAAGCATAGCTCAAACGCGAAGATATTTATGATGCGAAATTAGGCATAAATGTTTTTTAACGGTGTTACCAACTTCGAAAAATATATTTCCAAAATTCGAAACAAGCGGGTGAAATAATTATTATTGTTTAATTTGGATACAGTAAAATAATTAAATTCATGAATACGGGAACATTATTTCTACTTACGAATTTCGCCTTAATTAATCTAACATATCTTGTCTTACACTTTTCTTCGTGTTAAATAATGTACTCACTACCCTCATTTCTATGGGTGTGAGTTAAATAAGCAATTTACAAAATTTACAAAATTTACAAAATTTACAAAAGTTTTACATTTTCATTAATTCACGTCTTCGGCATTGCATTCTGAGCAGTGTGATTTGTATTCGAGAGTTTGTAAACAACTCTTACAGCAAGCTTTGTCTCGTTTCTTACGTACAAATTAATGTGAACAATTTTCACAAATGTAACTTTCTTAATTCTTTTTTAATAAAAGGCAAACGAGGACGCATTTTCCACCTCTTATTGTCTTTTTCCCTTTGCCATTGTTTTCAGACACATGATGGATGCATTCAAACTCTCTTGTTCCTCCTCTCGTACCTTAACAAATATTTAAGTCTGAGATTTAACTTCAACAGATATTTGTTTCTGTGTTTCGTATTAAAATTAAGACATAACTGCGTAACGGAATTTCTTTGGAAATAATACTTAGCTGTATAGGCGGGCATTAAATTTCTAAAACAAAGAAAACTTTTTCATGTACTTAATTTTTATTAATTCAATTTCAAGCGAGTGGAAAGATCGTTCATTTAATGGCTTTTCGTTTCAAAAGAGGGCGAAAAAATATAAAAAACATTAACTGACTGTCTGGATGTTGTTACGAGTATGTCTTGCCTGGCCATTGACTGTTTTTATTATTGCAATGACTTTGTTGTCATCGTTATAGACATTTCAATAAGCGGCAAATGGGAAATCTACTTTTTGGAACTGATACGTATATTAAATATGTGCAATAAAACGGTGTCCATAAGTGGTTATATTTCTGTTTTGTTTTCGTAAATTTGCCAGATATTAAAATCGAAATATATTCATATTTTATGAACAACAAAGTGGGACAAATAAAAGAGTAAAGGGTTTGAAAAGAGGACGAATAGATATTTTCATTAAGGACGAATCAGAAAATGGGTGCAGAGTTTTACCTTGAATATCAATGGTTATGAACAATATGAATACCAGAAGAATCGAATATTAGAGAGCTTCTCTCACAGTCAGAGAGTTTGCACGCATTGTTTTGCTAAACTCACTAAAAGAGACCGTTTCATGACCATTTGAAAAGCCTTTACTTAGACATAGACTAGTTTTTTAAAAAGTTTTTACTAGATTTGCCGATGTGTCGAATACCCAAAGTGTTTGCCAGCACGTCGAGATGTCAGCTACTCAAAGAAAGGAAAATGGTTGAATAGCATGTGCAACCAATGATCATATACGCTAAATAGTCGGATTTTTAAACCATAGTACCACGGCCGACGATGACAGTAATACGTACTATCAAAAATGCACCAAGAATTGATCATCTAAAAAGGCGCCCAAAGAAATTATCAAAATCTTTTTTGTCACTAAGTTGGAACAGCAATACTCGACACTGTCGCCGATTTTGTGCACGATCTGTCATTTAGTTTGTTTGAATTGCTCCATTGTGTCAGTTCAACTTTGGTGTGTTTTATGACTTTTCAATGGTCAAAAATATTGGTATAGTGAGGGAAATGGTGTCTGGAAACCGTCAATTAAGTTTGAGGGAGAAAGAAAGCCGCTATGCTTTCTGTGCCATTTTACACGATTGTTTGTGTATGAAACGCATTGCTGCTCGACCTTTTCCAAAACAACTTAATTTTCTTCAAAAACTTTATTAGGTAAACGCGGTTGAAAATGTGCCAGAACGTGACAATTTCAATCCTACTTTCATAGAACTCATTATACGTTCACGAGTTTGACATGCAAACTAGTCAACTAGCTTCGGAATACAGTCCAATTAACCCTTGGCAAAGAAAAAACGTAATGTCTATCAAGGTTATCGCAGTCTTGTGCACTCAAAATTCTTGTTGGAATATTAGACGTTATTTGGGCGATATGGGCCTTTTGAGATAGCAAATGTGTCGACAATAGACACATTCGAAGAAGGCGAATTTTTGAATTTTACAGGATAAAGCATCATCTCACAAGGCTATCATTACAAACGCATTTGTGGCCAAAAGCACAACAAGGATCATCGAACTATCGCAATATTCGCCTGATATGGCTCCGGTTGCCTTGTTCTTTTTTTCCAGGGTTTTATTTTCTGGTAGCACGGGAGATCAGGGACCCCAAGAACTATTTGTTCTTGCCTGATCGTGGTGTTGGACGGACCCCTTGTGGGAACATCGTGCTGGCTGTGATTGCCAGAACACGTGTTTTCAGTGAACTTGCGTTACTTCAGGTTCTCCTGAAGGTAATGCGGAACTTGAAAAACATTGTTCTTCGTCGATTAGTTTGAGGTGTCTAGATAGGCCTCACTACTAACCGGGAGGAAGTTCACTTCATACCAGGGACTTCAAAGATACTTTATTTGAGTGAGGAAGCAAGGCTTGAGGAAGGTTTCCAAGGGGATATACTTCTTATCGCAAACGTGCTTCGACTAATCCTTCCAGGATTAGTCTGAGTTCCTCAAATGGGCCCTCGCTGTCGCAAATACAAACAAAAACAGTCCCACGTGTGATGACATACCGTGATTAAGGCTTTCAAAGCGAGACAAACGTAAAACTAAAACAATTGTTCTTTTTTCCGAAACTGTAATTACAATTTAAAACACATAAAAAAAAGGATTTCGCGGCGGAAACTGAGGCTTCTTCTGGAAAATTCATTTGAAAGATATTTTGATGATTGAATTACTGTTTGGCATAAGCATATTATTTCGGAAGCGGCAGATGTTGAAAGTGATGAAATGAATTAGTGTGAATAACAGATATTTTGTGTTTTATTGATTAATTTGCCGTACATTTTATAAAGGATATCCAAACAAGAACTCAAGATTTAAATTTGGCGCCATTCGAAGTGTCATTGTTTGACATTTGAACAATTGTTATTGTTTGCTATTAGAAGGTACGAGGTTAGTAAAAATGGAGCACTACACGAATGAACAACGCATTCTCATTGTGAAATTGTTTTACCAAATGGTGAAAGTTTTGCGATCAATTTGGAGTCACTATAATGCTCCAAAAGAGTCAACTGTAAAGAGATTAGTGGATAAATTTGCCAAAACTGGGTCTGTTAGTGATGTTAAGACAACAACGCGCCTTCGACCAGGTCGATCGACCGAAAATGTTGCAGCTGTACGTGATGATGTCGCTCAAACTCCATAAACCTCAATTCGACACCGAGCTCAGCAAATTGGTGTCTCCAAATCCACTATGCAGCGAGTTTTGACGAAAGATTTGCATCTTCATGCATATAAAGTTCAATTGACTCAGGAACTGAAGCCAGCTGACCATGGACAGCGAAGCAAGTTCGTTAATTGGGTATGGGAGAGACAACATGAAAATGCTGATTTTGCCAATAAAATCATCTTCAGTGACGAGGCACATTTCCATCTTGATGGCTTCGTCAATAGGCAGAATTGTCGCATTTGGGGTGAGGAAAATCCTCGAGTGATTCACGAGAAGCAAATGCATCCTCAACGTGTCACTGTGTGGTGTGGATTTTGGGCTGGAGGAATCATTGAACCTTTTTTTATGAAATTGAGGCATGTCAAGCGCAAACAGTCAATGGTGTTGGTAGCGTGAAATGGTAATGGTAGTTTCTTCGTGCGTAGAATTGAAGAAATGAATGCGGAGGGCATGTGGTTTCAACAAGACGGCGCCACATGTCATACAGCCAGAGAAACAATTCAATTTCTGCATCAGTCATTTAAATCTGTTGGGACACCCTTTATATGAGCCATATACCTTGAAACATCAATGAAAGGATTCGTATATATATTTTCGAAAAAAGGGGAAAATTAGCTGCTATAGAAAGACATCAACAAAACCTTTAGTATAAAAGTTCTTCGAAAAATTACCTTCCGATTTTCAATATAGGAGGATATAAAAGAAATGGTTTGAATAGAATGAATAATCGGAAATTTTCAATTTATCATACTTTGAGCTACTTTAGTTAAGTGATCTTCTTCTTCTTCTTAGGTGACGACTGGAATAGACATCTTTATCCATCATACGCCGCAGAAAATAACTGCAAGCGCTTCAATCTTCTATGCTTCTCCTCCAATTCGTCACACCAAGTTTCGATAGTATTTCAAAAGCCTGTTCCTTCCAACGGAGTTTTGGTCATCCTCTTCTGCGCCGGAGCATTTGGGTCCATCTGCACAACATGACCCAGCCAACGCAATCGCTGTATGTTAATGTGTTTAACCACATCGATGTTGGCATATAGCTCATATAGCTATAGGCGTCGCATTGTTCGTGCGACGCCGATACTTTCCGTTATTAATGATGATGGCTCCATATATTTTCCGGAGTATTTTCCACCCGAAAACTGTCAGTACTGATTCATCCGCTTGCGCCATATAGCAAGTAGTAACACTTAATTCAACAATATAATTCAGTCAAAAAGCATAAAGTTACTTTAAAATGGTTGTTAGTCTTGCCCTTTAAATTACCTTTTGTAATTAAGGCCTCTATTTTCGTTCTTAAAACTTGTAACTTAGCAAACTAGGTTCCCTATTGCAACTCCCTTTCTGTAAATACCCACTAAAAGACCAACCGCATACGCATCTAAGGAAAAAAAAAAAAATCCCTCGTTTGCAATTTCAAACACTTAAAGAACTCGTTGAACAGATTTATGGAAAGGATATACAGCAAACACAACAAAACACCAACAATAACATTCGCTATTAAAATGAATATCTCAAATGTAGCAAAGTATATAAATATACAACCGGTATTTACATACATATTACCAGATAACAACATCAGCAGCACCGCCATCAGTTGTTGGTTTCATCTAACCGTCGTATATAATCCAATGCTTGAAATGTGGCGGCCAAAAGAAAAATACTTGTGAAAGCATTTATCTATATTGCAGACCACACGCAGACTTGTAGACCCAAATTAACAAGCACACACACACACACACACTCTGTGATTTATTCCGTTTTGCTTATACATTGGCATCTTTTGTGTAGGCCACACAAAGGAACGAACAAAAAAAGAAAGAAAATCCTTCACGGTGGTCTCTTTTTCTGTACGTACGAGTATGTGTTCTACGTGTAAGTATTTTGTTACTTGTTGTATAAATACACACTTTGTATGCTTTGAATGTATTGTGCGAATGAATCTGAATGGAATCCTAAAGCTTTCAACGCCACCCGGGTGATAGTATGGGTCAGAGCATTAGCTAAGACATGTTGTTACAATCTGTATTCGGGCGATGTTTAAACATAAACGGAATTTCATTGCGTCTAAGAGATAATCGTAAGTGAGATTTACAGCGGTACAGTGGTTTTAAGGATAAAATCAGAGGATTTCGTAGTGGAATTAGATATTCGTATTATACCAGCAAATAAAAAGTATCCAAAGATGTGGATGTGAAAGTAGTGAACATTTCGATAGATAATTATGAGTATAATTTGGTATATACGTAAACCAGTGGATAGTACAGGGTGGCACACCAATTGTGCTACAATAAGAAGTTTAAATAACTTTTTTTTAATCAAAGTTTTTCATATATTTCTTTTTTATTGTACAAAAAATAAATTTTAATTTATATAACTAATTGGGTTTAAAGATGATAGACCGCAAATGACCTGCGTGCTCATTCACTCATATGCGATAGCTGACCAGAAAATTATTCATTTCGGCCTGAAGGTTTGAAGTCGGGATCGCCTCAACTATTGTTGTAGTGAACTGCTTCACTTCAGTCGAATTCTTTGGTTTCGTTCTGTACACCTCTTGCTTGTCATAACCCCACAAAAAAAAGTCTGGTGCTGTCAGGTCAGGTAAGTTTGGCCTGCACTTTCCGCTTCACTTTCCTCTGGCACCGGAAAGTGAAGTTTCTGGATATTAATTTGTTTGGGAATCTTCGTTGGAGTTCCGCCATAATCGGTCTGGTTATGTGTGCAGTTGTTCTATCTTGCTGGAACCAAATGCTGTTGAAACGGATACATTTTCGGCGCAGTTCAGGGTAAAGCAAAATCCCTCAACATCTTTAAATAACGGTCCCCATTGACAGTTGGCAGTGGCACGATTCGTACGCCACCCTGTATATAGCTGCAAAAACAAACATTTGTATATGCGTTTACGAAGTAATGCTTAATTATCTCTTGGAAGGAAGTGAAAATCTCCATCGCGAAATATCATTTTAACTCAGCACCTCAGGATTGGTTTAGAATTTATGAAAATCATTCAAAAATCCACACAATAATTTGCGAAATAAACAGCTTACTATATTACGACTTAATTATATTTTTGTAAAATTTTTAAAATAAATTCAATTCAGTATAAACATAACCATTGTAAAGTGAAGTTCAATGGAAAAGTAATCCTAAAACAGTTTTACATAGTTGCAATTATATTTTCTTCAAAAAGACTTCCCCAGAGGCGAAATATCTGATCAGGCAGTTTCCGCAAAAACTGTGAAAAGGCTATTCTTGGGGAACTTCTTGCACGATGCACAAAATGTTTCACATTGTAGATTTTATATGTGTCTGACAACGGCCTACTTTACCTTTGTACACACTGAACTGATACTTACTCATGAAGGAGTACTTTTTTTTTATTTAATTTAGTATATCATGCAAATTCATACAAATTACGCCTCAGCGCCGCATGGCATTATAGAGGCTAGTTGGCCAAAATATTACATCAAAATTGTTTGGATAATAACAACAGTTTTAATACCAGAAGCTCTTCGACATTTTGCAATAATTACCCTTTCATTGACGATTTAAATAATGAAAGTGTATCTAGTGATTTTAACTGTTGTGGTAAAATATTGTACTGACTACTACCAGAATGTTCTACACGCTGTTTTGTTGTTTCAGATCGACATGGAGCTACTCTTAAATTGTCATTATTTCTCGTATTGAAAATATACTGATTTCGGGAAAAATGTATCATGTGATGGCCAATCTATGCAAGCATTTGAAAACATATAATAACAATTTTAATTTATAACAACCATATATAGGTACTGGTAAAACTGTTGCAAAAACATCTCTATACAGAGAAAGCATACAATATGAAGTTGCCAAGTTCGCTACAGCTTTTAGTGCTATATTATTCTGTTGCCGCTGGGGTGATTTTAATTCAGAACTCTTTTTATAACCATACATAATGTCCAAATAGTTATAATGACTTTGAACTAAGGCATGAAATATTAGAAACTTAGTATTTCGATCAAATTTGTTTCTAAATTTATACAATAAACCTATGGCAGATGATACTGTAGACTTCAGATACTCTAAATGCAGTGTCCAAGAAAGATTACTTTGAAAATATAATACCAAATATTTAACTGAATTAACTTCTGGAATTTCTTCCCCATCTACGTACGTACTAAAGCTGTCGTTGAACCGACAAAATCTTATCAATTTCGTTTTATTACAATTAAGGAAAAGTTTAATTATACGCAAATACTCTATTCAAAGACTTGCTCCTCGTTCTATGTAAGCCTTTACAGCCATTTCATATTTATATGGATAAAAAATGGCAATATCATCAGCGTACGCAAACATTTTACCTGATAAGTCAATATTTTTCAAGTCATATACAGAGAAAATAACAAGGGACCCAATACACTTCCCTGGTGGACTCCATGCTTCACTAGTTTCAAAGTACTTTTACTATTAACAATTTATACAAATTGCAGCCGCTTCATTAAATAGCTTTTTAAGAGAAAAAGTTCTTTGTCATGCACACCATAAAATCTGAGTTTCTGAAGTAAGATCTCATAATCAATTATATCAAACGCTTCTGACAAATCATAAAAAAACTCCAGCTACACTCCTATACCCGTCATCCAACGACTTACATATGAAATTTTGCACATTAACTGTTGCCACAACTTTTTCTAAAACAATATTGAAAATCATTTAACAAATGGTTATCTTGGAAATATGTGAAGAGTTATGTATGCAAAATATGTTCAAAAACATTGTCTATAATGGACAATATTGACATTGGACGAAATTTATTAACGGAGGTAAATATTTTCTCCATAGGTATTGGTACAATTTTATGGATTTTTAATATTTCGGGATATACTGAACCATAAATTATATCATTAAAGATATTAACCAAACGTGGAGTCACACTAACAGCACATATCTTAAGAATTTTTGCCAAAATGTTATCATGACCCGGGCTTTTTCCCCATATAAGGCTGGATGTGACATTTCTCATTTCATCAAGCCAAGTTATTCCAGCTTGATATCTGGTATTACAGTTTGTTAATGTTCCCAAGGCATGGGACGTATCTGAATGGTGTTGTATTATTAGTCCTTTTAATTCATTGACTAATCATTTAACATTTCAGCTTTCTCAACATTATCTGCAACAAATTTACCATTGACATTTTTTATATTGATTTGCTTGTCTAATGCTCTTCAACGTGTCTCATTAATAAACACCCACGATTTCCTAGGATCGTTCCTCATACTGGCCAGATTGTCAACATAGTAATTGTTCTTAACTTAACTTAAATATGAATCTTAACTTTCGTCAATCTATCGTAGTGATATTTCCTGCACACATCGGCAACATCAATGATAAGTTCCGCTCATAAAAATTTGCGGAATGCATTTTAGAAGGTTACGGGTTATTTATTTAATGGCTTCAAAGCCGCCGGTCTGTCAGACAGTTAAATACCTGTCACCTGAACCTGGAAGTGATTGTGAAAAAGCCATTGCATCCGGAAAGAGTGACTGTTTGATCCGTATTAATTTTATTTATTCATTTCAATCTATTGGGCTAAGCCCTTACGGATTCATTCTTACAACTATGTGTAATTATCCTAATTCTATCACAATATAGTCAACATGTGATGTTTTAAAAATTGAGCGACATATAGGAAAATCAAATCGATTGCACGCATTGTTGCATAAAATAAGACTCCTCGAAACCACTTTATTTAAACTATATTTATATCTACGGAAATATTCATAATAAAGTTTATGCTTCCTCAAATTCCTCGTAGGCACACTAAAGCGTGTTAGTTGCAGAAGCTCCGGAGAGTCAATTCTACTGCCAATAATATCCTTGATAAATATAATATTATGTTCCACTCTTCGCTGCAGCAGAGTATTCAGATTGAGTAACTGACAACGAATTTCGTACTCGGGCAAGTTAAACGAACCATACAAATTTCGTAAGGCAAACTTTGCAAATCTTCTTGGAACTCTTTCAGTTTTGCATTTATATATAGGTATATGTAGTATGTCGTAACTCTGATTCTATATAACATCCCAATATTATAATTGATATCGCACAAAGACAAACCATAATATCCTTAAAGTGAATGGGTCTTTAAAATCTCCAGCATTTCGTTTCAAGAAACCTAGTTGATTTGCTTTAGTATTATTCCTGACAAAGAAGGCTTTAACCAAATTAACATATTTGAATCAAAACCTTAAATTTTCAGTTTATAGATTAACACATCATAAGTAATTTTATGGAATGCTTTAACAAAATCTGTATATGACACATCCGTCTCAATCTCACTTTCCAAAGCAGTAATGCAATAGTTATAAAAAATGACTAAACTTGTAGCCGTGGATCTGCCCTTGTGGAAGCCATGTTGATGTGCGTTTATGCTACTTTTTACAATAGAGAATAATTTATTATTAACCAACTTATCTTTCAATTTTGGTACAGCTGATATCTTGACAACAGGTCTATAAATGGTGATAAAGCCCTTTTGGACAGATTTAAATAAAGGTGAAATGAATGACATCTTCCATTCTTGTAAAAAACAAAACTCTTGTTGACAAAGATCTATTAAAATTTATAGTAAGAGGTATCGAAGTAGCCGCTCACATTTCCTCAAGAATAAGGGTGGAAGTTTATCATCGCCGGCGCTCTTAGACCCACCTGAAGATCGCTTTAGGATCGGTTTAAGAGAATTCACAATATAGTTAATATTATAAATATGCTTAGAGTATGCTACAATGTCACTTTTAGGAGGAATTTCACTTAATATATTATTGTCTGGACGTGTCATTGAGCCGTATTTTTTCGAAAATGACGCTGGAGGATCCACTGCTGCAAACCATCCAGAGGCGGTGATTTAAATGACATTGTATTTCGTACATAATGGCAAGGTCCAAGCATTATAATGAAATAAAAGTTTCATCGAAATCATAACTTTACGTGTGTTTGATTTAACTTAAGTTTTCAAACCGGAAATGGTTAACCCGATACTATGCTAGTGTTCGCAGATCCAAATTTTTGTAGAATATGAATGAAATAAATTGCAAACAAATACGTACGAATTATTACATTAATGACAGCAAATTATATACACGCACGGCTAAACGCCTAATGACAGCGCCCTCATTTTCTGACAATGGCCACTGGGCTATATTATTTACAAGCCTATGGACGCATATTATTTTGCGTCGCAGTAAAGAAAGATATCGAAATGAAATTCAAACGCAACAGTGTTATTGCTTTGTACAGGGTATCCGTCGGGAAGGTATACTACTTTGTTTTGCCGCCATTTTGCTAAACATTAGTATTGACAGTTCATATTTGGCAGTCGTGAAATAGAGACGTGGCAAATTTATTATGGAAAAATATTCGATAAACCAACATGTTATAATCGTTAAAACATTTTATCAAAATCATTCATCGTTTACTGTGACGATGAGATGGTTACGTGAAATTTTTGGGACAAATAACGTGTCAAGACGCACTATTTATCGTGAAGTGAATGATTTCGAAGAAAGAGTTTCTGTATCTGATAGGACCAAGCATGGCCCTAAAATAGTCGGTTCTGGGCGATGGAAAACCCTCAAATTCACATTTGCATCCATCAGTCACAACGTCGTAATGGTAACTGCCATTTTGGAGCGATATCATTATATGATTGAAGACTTTTTAACGCCACAACTGCATGCTTTGGGCTTGATTAGCATGTGGTATCAACATGACGGTGCCACGTCGCATACAGCCAGGATTACAATGGAATTACTGCGAGACCACTTTCCACAACATGCTATTTCCAAAAATGGTGATGCTGATTGATCTCCACTGTCGCCTGATTTGGCTGCTCCGGACTTCTTTTTGTGGAGATATCTAAAAGGCAAGGTTTATGCAAACAAACCAGAAACGCTTGAGCAACTCAAACAAAATGCTGGTGATGAATGTAATGAAAAATGTGCTCAAAAGGGCTCTTTCATTTAATCAAAAATTATAAACAGACAAAGTAGTATACTTTCCCGACGGACACTCTGTATAAGATATCAAAATGATTTTTGTTTTGATTATACTTTAGTCTCTGAGTTACGACACTATTTCTCGTAGATGATTACTTTTAACTTCCTTCTAAAAATTGGTTTTTAGAACATCAATTTTTAGCCACTTTGTCACATTTATCTCGCCAATTAAATGAATAAATTAGTGCCCTTTGCAGTAAACTATTATAATAACTTTACATAATACCAAAGAAAATAATCCAATGGAGCTAAATTATAAACAAACAAAGTTGTAAACCTCCCCGACGGACACCCTGTGTAATACCAAAAAAAAAAAAACGCAACGTCTGGTAGAGAAATTTAGTTTCAAATTCCGCAACTGTTTTTTGTGCGTAGTTTCACCGCGAAAAATCAGCATATTACCAGTCTTTAGTATTAAAATTTTGCTGGATATTGTTAATCCTTATATTATTTTCAATTACTTAAATTTTCCATTCAATTTTTATATTCGAGCGCACCATGGTTTTCAAAGTTATTGTAAACATTTTGCACGTAGCCACAACCTTCGTCTCACTATGTATGTTTCATTGAAATCATACAAACAGGACCACAGTACATTAAAGAAAATCCTTAATTGGTTTTCAGTTAAAAAATAAAACCATTCGTCTTCTTGGTGCTTTAAAAAAAATGTCTGACGGTGGGTGCGAACGAATCTGAGTATGTATGTGTCTGGTCCTTAAGTAGACGATAATTAAATATTTAGTTTAAAATTATGTATTTTCTGCCAACCCCCAGCCAAATTCAGGAAACCCACCAAAAAAAAAAAAAAAAAAAAAAAAAACGTGTTCGTTTTGGGAAAAGGCCAAACGTTGCCACTTTTGGTGTAACCTTCGTCATTTTGTTAGATTTTACAGTTTTAATTTAGTACTTTGAAAGCTCTTCGTATCCTTTTAATGAATTAACGCACTTAAGATAACGGTTTCTCTAAAATATGCCTGTGTGTAGGTTTGTGTGTAAAATGAACATGTATGTCTTTCCACAAATACATCATTTATGTTCGTGAAAGCTTTAAGGGTGAACGTCAGAGAGCCTTTTTGTGTGTTAACGCACACCGGACAAATTTCTAATGCGTTTGCAAGTAATGCCTTCTGGTAGGCCTTTTCTATAATTTGACACTGAGTGAAATCTTCAGGAATTAAGCAGTATTTCAATGCATGGAAATTGTACTTTTAATAGTAATTGGCGTTCACTTTTTGAAGAAAACGTAGTCGTAGGACTTCCTCTATGACCGATAAAGATTCCACCATATTTACGCTTAGAAGAAAACTAAGGAAACATAAGGGAAGAAATGATCAGACTAAAGTGTTCCTGATAATAATTGCTTATCTCCAAAGCTAATAAACTATTTGCTATCATAAGAAAGTGATATTTATAGAACTAAACACTTATCAGAAAAAAAATACCAATACACAGGAAAATTAAAGCGAATTAAAGGTAACTAAGTACCATTTAGTGGTTTCAAAACCGCCAGTCTGGCAAGGCTGTCATCTGTTAAATACCTGCCATCTGAAGTGTTATTTATTTCGAGAAAGGTTTGCCATTTACGAATATGTATCGTTTAACAATTATGCATTACGGAATGATTATGGTCGGCCTAATCAATCTACTATGCGAGAGATTGCCAAAATTATAAAAAAGTTTGAAGAAGCTGGAAGCTTTCCAAATGTGGTCAGACCTGTGCATCATCGCGATGTACGCGCACTGACGAAAATGTCGCTTCTGTTAGTGGAAGTGCGGCGGATAGTCCGAGTTTCAATTCAGAGCGCTGTCGCCCTATGGTAATCGACTTTTTTGGCTTGCAATTGAAGGTTATGAAATGGACAATAACTCGGTATATTGTTTAACCGGTGTAAAGTTATCTGAAAGTTGTTAAATTTTATAGAGAAAATATAATTCGCTTACATATTGCATACAGGATACTTTAATAAATTAGACGCTAAAAGCTTTATAGTAATTAGAACGCAAAGTATTGACAACCAAAGCGTTCATTTCTTGCACTCTACCAGTATTTGAGCTCACAAACAACAGTGTTGATGAAATGAGAACGTAGTACATGTTAGAGACCGCCATCGAAAAGGGATCTATGCGAAAACTTTGATCTATTTCAGTTTCTTGCAATCAAATCAAACCAGTGGACAAATTTATCAACCAAAACAAAACTATGAGTAATTTTGATACTGATTCAAACAACCGAAACGATATTATAAAGATTTTTAAATCCAATTCAATTTATGAATAGTTTTAAATCTGTCTTATTTACGAATTTTCAGTGAAAACAATGAAACCAATTATCTAAAAGTCAGAAAACATTTGAAACATCTTTCCTATCGCAATTTTATTTTATGCCATTTTTTCTGCCCATAAACAACAAAAACAGCATTAGGTTTCAATTCTGATTCAAATTATAAAACGAAACTATACAAAACAATAGTTTACTTTCCAGTTATGGAATCAAAATATCTGTTTAACTATGATTTGATCCAAAAAATAGGACAATGTGAGTTTCTGATTATCAAAGCATAAAGTGAAAGTTTGTTTCTAATATGAACTAAAATTAAACCTCGAATGTACTTATAGAGAAAATTACAAATTTAAAACTAGAACTGGATTTTCGTGATTGTCCCTGATACATTTTGTGATTTCATATGCCAGAGACGACGACTGTCCTCCGCACGCTCAATATGTGATGCATGAAAGGAAAGCTAGATTTAACCATCTCTATACTGTTTAGAGGCCTTATAGCAGGCCCCACTCAAACCCCACTTATAACTTTGTGACGTTACCTTATTTTATTCAAATCTTCCCCGCTTGTTAATGGGCTCCCTTTCAATTAAAAGACTGTCACGGATATAAAATGTCTATCTCTCTGTTTACTGGAGTTGCGAATGTGGAAGCATAAGATATTTATCAGCATTTATTACATGTCAAGGTATGTGGAAAAAACCGCAGGCAAGATGGAATATTATAGATTCGTAGACGTGTTGGAGAAGTACATACGAGGATTAATTCCATGTTAAGTAATTTGTTAGTTCTGTGCTCTTACAGATTATGCGGTACTTTTATATAAATAATCTCTGTGTTATTTACAATGCAAATTTCTTATACTAACTACACATCCCTCTTTTAAGGATATTTTGATTTGAAGGCCACAGAAATGCTAATAATGGATTATTTTGGAATTGTAGGTAATGTGAGAAAAAAGTTATTTCTTATATCTAAGGATTACTTTCAAAGTCATGATCTTTTATTGATTAAAGGCATTGGAAACGCATGATTATAGACTATGTTGAACTTATGCCATGGATAGAATTCCGCAGAGTCATGGCTGGTGTACCAGTTAGTCCTCTTTTAATACAAAATATATCTGCTTAGCTATTTCATTCTAATGAAGTAGGTATTAAAATAACACACCGGCGCACACTGTGGTAATACACAAATCTTGCTAGAAAAAATTAAAAAAAAATGCCTGCCAACATTCCTTCTGATCATTTAATGATCGTCTCAATACAATAGGTAACTGTAATTCAGTTTTTGTTTGCTTGTTTTTAGCTTCGATTAGGAAAAATTGAGCTTTAAAGTCAGTTGTTGTCAACAGGTGCATTTAGATTTCAAGAAGAAGCGTATTATTTGTACGACTTTGTTCTATGATTAACAAGTCTATGGTGATTTTATTCTCATAATTTTTTTTTTGTTATAAAGTTTTTTTTTCAAGAAAATATATTAAAATTTTCATTTAAATATTTCCATTGTAAGTATTAATTTTTTTTTTTTGTGAGAAGTTCAGACAGTGCAAAAAATAAAATATTTCCTTTTTTCAAGTAGAGTTAAAGCTATTTATTCCGGATAGTTCCGATATCTTAGTTAATCTGTCAAGTATTCGCTTTAAGGTAAATCAAAAACATCTTGCGCATTTTTGTGACTGCCATACATTTGTTTCACTTTTCCAGTATGAATCTTTCGAGAAAGGACATTTTTGAAGAATGGATAAAAACTACCAAAATACATCGCAAAGACGCCTTATTGACATTAATAATGGTTAGATATGTTCTTCAAGATATATTAGAAGACGTGAAGAGAAATCTTAACGCAAACATAAATATTATTTGTTGTAAGCTAGCCGAAAAATGGATAAAAAGTGGAAGACATCGTGACCGTTTCTTAACATCAGAGCAAGAAATAAGGATACGAGGAAATTTAGAGAGTTGTTGACGAGAAAAACATCAAGAATACACACAAAAACAGATCTTTTCAATCGGCTATTAATTTCTTCAGATCCTTTCATCGCAAGTTTGCGTCACACTACCTTTCGAGTTCGAAGTTTGGTAACAAAAGAAGTTCTTTCATTATTATCTGTTGATGCTTTCGAGAAAGAAGAATCTTTTAACGATGCATATGAAATTGACAAAATTACAATCTCTATGTTTTTTATGTGCTTTATCTATATTATTAATGTAATAAAGCAAAAACAAGTGAATAAAACAATTACTTTACAATTTATTAAAAATATTAAAATTATTTTAATACTAAAAATGACTACATCCGACTCTTCACATAAAAACTCACCTAATAATTTTATTATATAATTAATTAGTTGTATTCAACGTAAATATTAGTATATTTATAACTACAAATAATCTCAGAGCATGTATTTAAGAAACCAATCTTTTATCTTAAAAATATATTTTTTGTTGATAGTGTGAACTATTTAATTTTTGCGTCATTTTACCAAAAAAAAAATCTTTTTTCTAAACAAAAGTTGATTTTTTACAACCATTTATAAATTTGAACTCATTTTTTGTTTAATACATAAGTGAGAAGTAAACCCTACGCAATTTTTATAATTTTGTGCAATTAGATTTGTGGTCTACCACACTGTGCGGCGGTCAGTAAATTGCTGGGTTGAGGAAGAAAAAAAAACATTTTTCTCTCTGCGAAATTCGGATTTATTGTTCAACACAGTTAAGAGTAACTCAATCAGTCCAACATTTTTCTTATCTAAAGATTTGTCGAGATTCTCAACACATACTTCATTTTCCAAATGTTTTTACCGAAAACATCGTTTTTTAGATTTACAAACATACAACAGTCATCGTGGATAAATCTGAGGAAAGCGATAGCAATTCGAACTTCAGGTTATGCGGAGGATGCCATTCCGCTCATAATATGGTGCTCTATTTTGGCGAAGGATTAATTTTTCTTCTTCATTATTTTGGGATATTATTTCTTGATTTGTTCCTCTAAACCATTTGAAAAGTAATCGATGAAGAGAGTATCCTGCGTATCCCAACTTATTGAAACAATAATCTTATCAAACAACTGTTGCCTTTTCAGAAAGAAACCGTAGATGGATTTCATCAAGACCTTTTCACGTAGCGGATCGATTCAGGTGTGTAATGGTGAACTAATTATTTTATTGCGTTTAAATTAGCAAACTGTGTTAGTTTTACTATCTGCAAGGCGGTATCAATTTGGAAAATGTTTTTTTCATATCCAAATTTTTACGCAAAAAAGTGAATACATTGCTTTTCGAAATCTTTAGCTCGTCAGTTATCTTTAGAAACTTCAGTTTTCAGTTATATGTGATAATTTTTAAAATTTCTAGTTTTCAGTCTATATGTAAATATTTCTCTTGGATGTCCGCTTAGTCCAGCAACATAGATGTCTGTACGGCCTCGCTTAACATCATCAAGTCGACAATAAATGCTTGTTTGCGATAGAAGTGAATCACCGTAAGGCATTTTTAACCATTTTTATAGTTTTTTCTCAAAAAAAAAAAAAAAAAAATCTAATCAGCACATGGAATTGATTTTTTTTTTCCAAACAGAAATGATAGAAGTAAAGTGAAATCGTGACACGTATAATTTAAATGTTGCCACTTTCTAGAAAGAATATGTATGATGTATAGATAGAATATCATACACAAAGAATATGTATATGATCTCAGATATGCTGTCAATTTTCTTCCCGTGTTTAACAAATTCCACTGTAAATACTTTTAATTAATGAATGGGTGGAAAAAATTTTAAAAATTCTAAATTTTCTACATTTTCATCAATATGGCAACACTTGTAACACAAGCGGTGCACAGTGTCGTGGATGGCATACTAACTGATCGCTAAATAGGTGAAACTAAGAATACTAAGTTTCCCTTATAAATAATATAATGATTTCGTCTACGTTTCCGACGAATATTCGCCAACAATTAAGGCGGAGCTTTAAAAACATGAGGCTTGCAATGACTATTTTCCCTATTTGCCATTTTACACTGTTGTCAGTTAACAAAGTAATGATGAAATTGTGAAAAAAATTACCCCAAGATGCTCAATCTTTTAGATTTGTATGATTTTTCTACTGTGCAGGTTTCATCGATCTGTAACAAGTGCAATCCATGATATCAAAAACGATGTACCAACTCATTGCCAGATGAGTTGGCATACCTTATCACATTCATAGTATACCCGAATCATCCTGTGAAAATTCGCATTCTTTCAGTATTTTTCAAAAATCATATCCTCATCAATTGGGAAACTGTGATGGCCTGAAAAATGCAAATTTTCCTAATGGTTGTTACATGGACTATTTCGTTCCTAGTGGACTAATACTGTCCAATTTTGAAGTCATTCCATCCCTGACCATTTCATCCTAATTTTCTATCATAAATTTCAGACTCATATCTTAAGTGGTCGGCTATGCTTAAACGGGCATAGATTTTTATGATAAGAGGAATGTATTTACTTTATAAAGAATATATATAAAGGGTGTCCCAACAAGAACACAATATTTAAATTTGGCGCCATTCGAAGTGTCATTGTTTGACATTTGAACAATTGTTATTGTTTGCTAGTAGAAGGTACGAGGTTAGTAAAAATGGAGCGCTACACGAATGAACAACGCATTCTTATTGTGAAATTGTTTTACCAAAATGGTGAAAGTTTTGCGGCTACAGTTCGCAAATTGCGATCAATTTTGGGTCACAATAATGCTCCAAAAGAGTCAATTGTAAAGAGATTAATGGATAAATTTGCCAAACTGGGTCTGTTAGTGATGTAAAGACAACAACGCGCCACCGACCAGGTCGATCAACCGAAAATGTCGCAGCTGTACGTGATGATGTCGCTCAAACTCCATCCACCTCAATTCGACACCGAGCTCAGCAAATTGGTGTCTCCAAATCCACTATACAGCGAGTTTTGACGAAAGATTTGCATCTTCATGCATATAAAGTTCAATTGACTCAGGAACTGAAGCCAGCTGACCATGGACAACGAAGGGAGTTCGTTAATTGTGTATTAGAGAGACAACATGAAAATGTTCTTGTTGGGACACCCTGTAGTTTATGGAATCCCCGATGAGTAATACCGGTTATTATGAAGGAAGTTACAAATTGGGTATGGAAAAAGTTGATCGATATAATTTTGTTGACGCCGATGATTTGATTTAATTAAGACGTCCATATCCGTAACTTCGGTATTCAAAATTTTGTTCTACTTTTATAGAGAACTATATGGGTACCGACGTTACTAACGTTGGAGTTGTAAAAGCAGGTTTTGAAATTAATAAATCAATAATAAAATAATACAGAATATATTCATCTGCGGAGGCTATAAAAAGGAGAGCGAGGTATATTAAAAGCAAAACTAGAGGGGATATGAAAAGCTAAGCTCAGACGTGTGCTTGTGTTAATTGTTTTGTTGCACTTTTTTTCTAAGGTGTTATTTTCGAAATTTTGCTTTTACAATACGGCGGCATAATCTTGGCACCCACTAGAAAATGGTGATAAACGGTATGCAACGTTATATACGTTAACAATGGCAAGTGACAAATCAGCGCTTCTGTGTACCAATGATTGCAAGGCATATGATCAAGACACACAAATATACACAAAATTTTTGTATACGTAAAGTTGCATAATTTTCCAAATTTTAACCTTGATATATTGAATACTTATTTTGATAATACTTGCGGCAAAAATGTGTTTTAAGTTCGTTGTTCCATTGTAGACATTTTCGCCAAACAACACTTTAACTCACCAGAAATGTGCTTCGATTTCTCTTTAGTGATAAAAATGAGAAACTTACCTGAAAATAAATAGAAAAAAATAAAGAAATTAGTTGTTTGCATATAATCAAGTGCTATTATAATACAGGGTGGCGCACCAATTGCAATACAATAAGAAATTTAAATAACCTTTTGTTTTTAATCAATGTATTTCATTTTTTCATGTAATTTTATTTTATATAAATAATTGGTTTTGAAGATGGTAGACCGTAAATGGCCTCTTTGCTTATTTACGCATATGCGACACCCAATCAGGACATTATTCATTGCAGGATTGCCTCAATTATTATTTTATTTCAATCCTTGGTTTCATTTTGTACACCTCTTGCTTGACACAACCCCACATAAAAGCCTGATGCGGTTAGGTCAAGTGACTTTGGGGGCCAGTGGAAGGTGTACATTCACGATATCAATTTGTTTGGAAATTATTGTTGGAACTCCGCCATTACCGGCCTGGCTAGGTATGCAGGTGCCCCATTTTGCTGAAACCAAATGCTATTGAAAAGGATACGTCTTTTGGGTAGAAACAAAACTCCTTCTACATCTTTAAATAACGATCCCCATTGACAGTTGACAGCTGACAGTAGCACGATTCGTGTGTCACCCTGTATATTCCAAAATTATATTCTATAGTCCTGACTACATTATACTAATTACTTTTCTTTATAATCCAATAATAAGTTTTCTAAATGTAAGTTTTTTGCAATTATTATCAATTCTAAAAGATACCACTACTGACATTTTCAAATCAAACCTTTTTAGAAATAACACAATGAATGTTGCCACACAAAATATCATAGGAAAAACCAACTGTAATGGGAAATGTAAGCAAACATTCATGTGCTTAATGGGATAGAACAACAACTAATGATTATGTAAATGCATCTGTACTCGTATAAAAGAGTCGCAGGTGAAAAACGTCGGCATATGGGTGAGTGAAGAATGTTGCTATCAAGATGTTGCTTAAAGTCATTGAAAGAGTTTCTTTTTCCAAAACTACGATGAAAGAAAATTCCTTTTAACTTTGTGTGGTTTCACCAAGATAGTTGCAGCGAAAATTTCCCAATAAGTTGATTTCTCAAAACTCCACATTCTATCAGCCTCCAAGATCTCCTGACACCTTACTTTTTGTTGTTGTATTATTGCAAACAGGATGTTTGAAAGGTAAAACCAACGAATTTGGATGATTCCTAGTTATGCATTCGAACGATAATTAAATTAGTTATCACAGACGTGTCACTGAACATCGAGATCATTAAATTACTTTTAAAAGTCTAAGAAGACTTTCAACAGAATCACTTAACTTACTCATTGCTTTTTCAATACTTTGATAGTTGACAAAATCTTTCAAAACTGTTGTAACAACAGGGCCTGGCATTTTTTTTTTTTTTTGTTTTTTTTTTTTTTTTGTTTTTATAAATGATTCGTTCCTATAACGTTGATATGTAGATGGGCGAGAAATATACGGGTTTCGTATAGAGTTATCAAAATATTGCAAGCAATTTTCATAACATCAAAACTGGGACTGCAGAAGAGATAAAGTAGTGTACAAATAAAGCTACTAGTGTATATAAAGTTGCACATAGAAAGCTAGTTGCATATATTTGCTAAAGAAGATACTTAAAATAATTATATAGTTTAGTAAGATTTTAGTAAGATGTGCTGCGTCAAGAAATCTACTACCATAGAAGTATACTGGGCATTGGAAGAACATATTTCCAACATTAATTTATTAAAGGATGTCACACAAACAGATCAATAAAGACTTTGTGCCATATCCATAATAATTTATTGAAGGTTTGAGGAACATTTTTGTTGTGTAAATTTGATTTCCAAACCTTCAATAAATACTTATGAATACTACCTTTATTATCCAGGAAAAGTTAATCAGTAAAATTGACTTGATGAATGAATATTATGGAATCCAAATCCTCCTCCTCCAACTAATAGCTTGCTTTTAGAAATGCTATGATATTTTGGTATTCAGCCGTATATCATGAAATATCGCTCAAATAAATCTGTGAAAATCATTAATTTTCTTCGAGAACTAATTTTTAAGGTTCGAATAATTTAAGCTATTGTAAAAATTTATTTGTACTGGTATTTATATATATAAATTGTATGCCAGGCGTTGGCATTCTCGACATGACAATAGTTTTTGAAACGTTAAAGTTTTTGAGAATGCTTCTAACCCCAACAAAAAAAAAATGAAACTGAAAATACACTACGCAAAAGCAAATAAAATTTTCCGAAATCAGTTATGAAAGTGAGTTATTAATACTAATATAAAGGGTGTCCCAACAAGAACGCAAGATTTAAATGACTGATGCAGCAACTGAATTGTTTCTCTGGCTGTATGACATGTGGCGTCGTCTTGTTGAAACCACATGCCCTCCATATTCATTTCTTCAATTCTAGGCACGAAAAAACTGGTTATCATTTCACTATACCGAACACCATTGACTGTTTGCGCTTGACATGCCCCATTTTCATAAAAAAAGGACCAATGATTCCTCCAGCCCAAAATCCACACCACACAGTGACACGTTGAGAATGCATTTGCTTCTCGTGAATCACTCGAGGATTTTCCTCACCCCAAATGCGACAATTCTGCCTATTGACGAAGTCATCAAGATGGAAATGGGCCCCGTCACTGAAGATGATTTTATCGGCAACATCAGCATTTTCATGTTGTCTCTCCAATACCCAATTAACGAACTCCCTTCGCTGTCCATGTACAGCTGGCTTCAGTTCCTGAGTCAATTGAACTCTGTATGCATGAAGATGCAAATCTTTCGTCAAAATTCGCTGCATAGTGGATTTGGAGACACCAATTTGCTGAGCTCGGTGTCGAATTGAGGTGGATGGAGTTTGAGCGACATCATCACGTACAGCTGCGACATTTTCGGTCCCAGCCGCGTTGTTGTCTTTACAGTACTAACAGACTCAGTTTTGGCAAATTTATCCAATAATCTCTTTACAGTTGACTCTTTTGGAGCATTATTGTGACCCCAAATTGATCGCAATTTGCGAACTGTAGCCGCAAAACTTTCACCATTTTGGTAAAACAATTTCACAATGAGAATGCGTTGTTCATTCGTGTAATGCTCCATTTTTACTAACCTCGTACCTTCTACTAGCAAACAATAATAATTGTTCAAATGTCAAACAATGACACTTCGAATGGCGCCAAATTTAAATTTTGCGTTCTTGTTGGGACACCCTTTATATTCATCTAAAATAATTGTGTAAGTACATATGTGGAGATCTAAGGCTAAAAATGTTTTAGAGGTGACAATCTTAGTTTAGGATTACAAAATTTATTACACCGATCGGATTAGAATCAAGTTCTGATTATTTTTATGAACCAATTTTTAACGTTCTTATAATTTCTCAAATATCGGTAACCACAAGCAAAGAAGATCGATTTTATCGGTAATTATGGGGAATTTTCAAAGAACCAGCATTTAGTTTTGAACAAAAGAAATAAAAAAACAAACCGTTTGCTCTGTTTTTAATCAATCAATGTGAGCAAAAATGAACAAAGCGATAGAAATTAGAAATAAATAATACAGCAACTAAAAATTTTTTCGATTGCAGGAATTTCTTAAAAACATTGCAACAACACCAAATTTTCCACAAATATTTTTTCTTCCTCTAGAAGTATCTAACTCTTTAAAGTATTTTGACAAAATGTTTATTATTTACTCAAATTTATTGTATCGTCTGTCATGTCAACTAATAATCCAATCATAAAAACATTTTTCAAACACATTTTCCCGAAAAGACTTCAACTGACGCCGCAAATTCTCTTCAGTCCTTTTATCGATCAAAAAAAAGTGTCTAGAAATAGTAATTCGAGTTTTGAAAAGAGAGGCCATATCGGCCAAAAATTTATTCACAATGATAGCGTCTTTAGGTAACGCGTTATAATGGCGCAAAATTCATGAGTATTCTTTCCACAAATATGGACTTTTTCGGTAAATTTGTTCTCTCAAACGGCGTACAACGCTCAGATAATCTTTTTCATTTGCCGTCTGATCTTCTGGCAAAAATTCCTAGTGCAAAATACCGCGACAATCAATGAAAACAGCCAATATTACCTTGACTATTGGTCGATTACAACGAAGTTTTTCGGTTACGGTCCAGTAAGAGGACGGTATAGCGAAGCTTGTAGTCGAGTTTACATATCAAGTTCGTAAGCCCGTCTCTCATTACCAGTTAAAATATGTTACATGAACGTAGGTCAGCAACCGAGATGTTCTAGCCTGTCTCTAATGACATTGAAGCGACTCAGTTGTTTAAGAAAATTCAGATCTTTCGGAACTAGTTGATCGGCAGTGCGTTTGATACTCAAACAATTGTGTACAATAGTACGAAAGATTGATTCATGAGACACATAGACTTTAGCGGCTATCAATTTCAAACTTAAATAACAACTTTTACTCATCATTTCCTTCACTTTACCAACGTTAACTTCTGTCGAGGAAGTAGACGGCCGGTATGAGCGAAACAAATCTTCCACTACATCTCGATAGCCTTGGTATACACTGTACTACTCGTACACATATATTTTTTGAAAAAGCTGATTCACCCTTAGCTTTCTGTAACATTTTCAGCGATTCGGCAATACAACATTTAGAGATAAAGTCTTTGATTGGAGTCTTTATCCACTGAAAATATTACAATTCACATCTATGATAAACTTATAAAACTGAGCAATGTTAATAAACCGAATGAAAGATCGCTATAAGTTATGCATCGCTATAAGGCAGTTATGGCAACTTGGGAAGAAAAAGAATGTTGACAATCCCTTTAAGCAGACTTCCTAAATTATCTACTCGTGGCGCTTTTTGACAGAATGAATTTATTGGTAAAGCAAGTAGTTGTGGCTTAATGGAGAATAAAATGTCTGGAGAATATGACGGATAGGGTAATACTTCCCATTTTAGCGTTTCCAGGTATGTTTTAACGGGTTTGGCCACGTGAGTCAGAGCGTTGTCATGCTGAAGAATCACTTTTTCGTACCTTTCCGTGTATTGTGAGCATTTCTCGCGCAGCGCTCGATTCAATCGCATTAATTGAAGTCGATACCGATCCTCAGTGATGGTCTCGCTCGGTTTTAACAGATCGTAATAAATAACGCCGACTTGTTACCACCAAATACAGAGTATAACCTTCGCAGCGTGAATATTCGGCCGAGGCGACGACTCAGAAGCATGACCGGGGAGCCCCCATGACTTTCTTTTCTTTGGATTGCTGTTGTGAATCCATTTTTCATCGCCCGTTCCAATACGATGAAGAAAATCGTTCCTTTTTTGTCGCTGAAGCAATTGTTCACATGCGAAACACGACTCTCAACGTACCTTAGCTTCAACTCATAAGGAACCCAAGTTCCTTGCTTTTGAATTATCCCCAATGCATGCAATCGCTTGGAAATGGCTTGACGGGTAACTTCTTATACTGAAGCAAGCTCTACCTACATTTGACATGGATCTCCGTCAAGAAATGCCGTCAATTCAGTATCTTCGAAGTGTTTTCGTCTTTCTTCACGCGAACGGTCGTCAACATCAAAATCACCGTCTTCAAAGCGGCACAATCAATTTCGACACGTTGTTTCACTTAAAGTAGCATCTCCGTAAACGTTCAGCTGCCGTTTACTTCGATTAAGAGAATATGACGTCAAAAGAGAATCACTATTGTGTCGAGGCAGTATGTTTAACATACGCCTAAGCTTGCCTCATTACGTTTAGGTTATGGCAGAATCGACTAGCACTTACAGCTGGCGCCATCTATTGACAAACTGCTGGAACTTAGTTGCGGAACTAATAAGTCAAATATGCACCGTTTTGTTTGATAACTTGTTGCTATTTTGCCCGTAATCCCATTATGTCTCCTTCATAAAACCCAAAAAAAAAAACGGGGCAGCCGATTTTTCGCAGTCAAGTTCCTAATGCAAATTTTACAAGAGAAAAAATCATTCGCCATAGGCGGGAACAGATAACAATCACTTGGTGCCATGTCTGGACTGCAGATGGATGCCTAACTGGTGAGTCCCTATCGATATACATGGTCTGACATTGTCCTGATGGAAAACAATTCCTCCACTTTTCGTCAAAGCAAACGGTCCAATTGTTGATTTATCAGCTAATAATAGATGATTCCCTGTCAATCCCACCAAACACACTGCAAAATTTTCCCTGCCATCCATCCTGGCTTCACCACATTTGCGGCCGACATTGACATAATTACGACACATGACATATGCTTTTGAAATGGGTCGATTTTTTTGCGATTCAGCGGGGATAAGGAGATAGAAATTCGGTCTGCATTAACTAGTTTTGCATCTGTATATCCAGCTTCTTTTTGTATCCACTCTTATTCAAAGACTTGACGCCTTCTGCCATCTGCCATCATCCATAGTGAGACGTATACTGTTTTTATAGTTTTCCAGTATTCTAGTAAGATTCACAATTTGTGTTGTATTCTACTAAAGGCTATCTCTTTTAAAAACCATTAAAAACTATCATCCTTATCTCATTAACGATGAAAGATATTTTGAAAATATATCCTCCCTTCTAGGCTCCCTCTGCTTCCAAGCATATGAGTAACGATAATTGTAATGACCATTTCTTTTTCATTTATAACCTTCTCATTAAGTTCACTTTAAATCCCTTCGCTTTAAAACGAGCACTTACAAAATATGATGTGTCCTTGCGCTCATTATGCTTTGCTCTTCCTATGTGTGCCCAGGTCCTTACTTTGTGTCTGTGTGCGCACACTTCACTATCGCACTATTTCATATCTGTGTTATCTGTTAATTGAAGCTATTAACAGTTTTGTGATGCTGCTGTGCGTTATATCCTTTTCATAACATCATACCAGTGTCCTTTGCCATCATAAATTGTGTATTCTTTGTTTTTTACTATCTTTATCGTTCAAAGTACATGTTTAATTGAAAACTATTTCTCTGTTTTCGTACTTTCATTAAGTTATGAGTTGGTTCTTTTTGTACTTTGTATTTTTTTTTTTTTTTATATTTGTGCTTCTTCTCCCCTATTAGAGCTCAGCTCCCTTCATTTTTAATGGATATGAAGTATCTTAGTGTTGGATGCGTTATATGATATGAGATATTTTGAAAGTGTTAATGCTGCTTATCGCATTTGATAAAGTCTTTGTAATGTGTTTTCTAAAATACTTTTACAAAGAGTTGCTATGCAGGAGGGAAAATGTTATTTTTTATATGTTTTATGAAGCAAAAGGAAATGTAGTGTCTCGTAGTATTATGACCATACATATAATGTAACATATGAATGTTTAGTGTTATTAAAGTTATTTAAGGTAGTAAAATTTTAATGTACTAAAAGTTTATTTACTTTTACATGGTTTTCATAAAACTTCAAATGTCATGAAGTGACGTCTAATATGAACTTTTACGGAGGAAACAAAAATGTAGAGTATTTATATAGGTTTTTTGTTATGTGAAATGAAAATAGCTTTCAATCAAAATATTCTTAAAAATATCAACAAAATATTAATGTTTTTTGATGCTGATATTCAGACTACTGGGTTTGTTTAGCAGTCCGTAATCGTCACTAAGACTGATCTTATCATATTTATGTCTTTTATGGCAAGCTAAACTTTTTGTCATTCATAAAAAGTTAAGAAAGCAGGAACAAAGTGTTCAAAATTGCAGTAACATTAAACAGTTTTCAAATATTTTAGATTGTAAATTAATACCTAGTTACGATTATGGCGACCTTAACGTAATTGGTATTTGGAGATTTTTTTTTTGTTAAGTTTTAACAACCGCAAGCAAAGTAGTAGTCAGAGTTATACCAGTTGTATTGTATATAAATGTATATAAATTGGATTTTCAGCCCTTTGTTTATCTTTGTATTTGATCTGATGTTCTATCTGTTGCATTTGTTAGATTTGCGTCCTGCCTGAGGGATTCCGAAGGAGCACGCTTTACCCATTCCGGAACGGCCTGGCTAAGGAAATCGGAATTAGCAACTCGTATTCAGTAATAATCTAGTCCTGTAGCTATCCTGCTGTATTCCGATATCGCCTTGACCATGAGAATTCGAACCAGCACCTAACTCATTGTCATCGTCTTGGACACCCTTCCCTAAGGTTGCCGCAAGAGCCAAGTAGCACAATGTAATCGCAGCGAAAGCACAATTGCAGCTATCGCAGGGAGTTTATAACCATTACCAAATAAGATTTTAACTAACCTAATGTCATTTGAAAGGAAAAAGACAAGCTAAATGAATTTTCTACTGGTTTTCCCTCGTAATTTTAAATAATATGTAACGGACTCTAGTAATCACTTATCCTATACTAACTTAAAGAAAGGAACACTCGTCGATGTACTTCAATTAATTTTAATTCCATACTACGTGGGCGATCCCGAAACTAGACAACTTAACAAAGAAGACACAATAAAATTGGGAGAAATGTTCTTTATTTCTCAACAAATGTTATTTCCATATGCAGATGACATAGCCATCATTGGCAGAAAACTGCCAGATGTTACTGCAGCCTTCTCCAGCATCGAGAAAGAAACAGCGAAAATTGATCTGGTGGTAAACGAGGACAAAACAAAGTTATTGGCTTCAACGAAACAAAGAGTCTACTCGTTTAGGACGCTGTGTGAACGTTGACAACTATAATTCTGAACTGGTGGAAGAATTCATCTTTCTCGGTTCCGCTGTAAACAAAACGAATGATGTCAGCATTGAGATAAAAAGGAGAGTATTGCTTGCTAACAGATGTTACTATGTGCTAAGCAAGCGATTCAATGATAAAGCTCTCTCGCGACAAATAAAAATCCGACTGTACCAGACGTTGGTTCTACCTGTCTGGTTATGTTGCGCAGAATCCTGGGCTATGACGCAAGCGGATAAAGAAGTACTGGCAGTTTTCAAGAGTTTTCAAGGAGCTGTATGAGCTATATGCCGACATCGGCGTAGCCAAATGCATTAATATACAGCGATTGCGTTGGCTGGGTCGTTTTGTGTGGATGGATCCAAATGCTCCCGCACGGAAAGTTTTCGACAACGAACTCGATGGACGGCGCAGAAGAGGGCGACCAGAACTCCGTTGGAAGGACCTGCCTTTTGAAATACTACATACATACTGAAACCTGGTATGACGAATTGGAGGAAAAGCGCAGAAGGTCGATGCGCTTGGATTTGTTTTCCACCTGCAGCGTATAATAGATAGGGAGGTCTATTCCTGTCACCACATAAGAAGAATCTTCTTTTAGCTCTATACATTTTTTCCACCGATATTCAATAGCTTCTACACCCGGTTTATAGTAAGAACTGTCAAGCTCCTTAAAATACCCATCAACCGCAAACTCCTCAACCTCTTCATTGTTGTCAAATCTTTTACCACCGAGTCATCTTTTCAAGTTTGAAAATGGAAAACAGTCCGAGGAAGCTAAATCTGGCGAATAAGGTGCGTGATGAAGCAATTCGAACTTTAGATCGTTAATTTTGGCCATCGCAATAGTGGATGTGTAAACTGAAGCATTATGTTGATGAAACAAAACTTTCTTATCATTGAAAAATGTGACATTTTTCCATAATTCGTTACCTAAACTCTGCAATAAATAACCATATTAGCCGTTGATGGTTTTTTCTTTCTGAAGGTAATCAATAAAAATAATTCCAAGCGCATCCCAAACAACAGACATCATGACCTTGCCTGTAGATGGAACCGTCTTCGTCTGCTCTGGGCATAATTCTCCCATTCCACTTGGTACTTTTCACCAAAATAATTTTTTTCAAACTACTAGCGCCATCTGTACGTCATGGCGGCTAGTTTTGTGGCCATTTTTTCAAGTTTGGAAATAGAAAATAGTCCGAGGCAGCTAAATCTGGCGAATAATGTCCATTTCCGAAACCAGTTTTGGGACCACCTTTGTATTTGCACTTACTGTCTTGTTCTTGTACAGGTTGAAGCTGATCAGTCTGGGTGCGTTATTGGAGAATATCATATTTTAATATCTTGTTGACATTAAAAACTTTCAAAACAATTTAACCTCACTGTAGCAGTCATATGCTTCGTCTGAGTAATCATTTAATGTAACTTCTGGAAAACAGAACCGATAATTTTAGGATATTTCATTGACTGCATTGACAATTCTAGGATCTAAGAACGATTGTTGATCGTTGCAATTTATGATTTTATATTTAATAAAAAATAAACAAATAAATGCCTCCCTACTATTTCAGTTTTATTTTCAGTTGTGCTCTAAATTGACGTGGATTTTCTTTCGTTAATGTTTTAGCTTTTTCGTCGTTGACATACCTGCCCTATCAACGACACCTACTGGATGGTGGTGATGTTTACCTAATATTTGTTGAGGACATTCGTCTTTCGGATAGACTCGCTGTAAAAAGTTCGAATATTCCAGACACTAACTCTTAAATTATTATTGTTCTAATCAAGGACTTGTTGTTTAGTTTTCTCTTATGTATTAACTACCAGTACATAACTGAAAGTGACTGACAAGCTCTGCTGAAAAGAGGCCTCATCCCCCATTTTAGCCACTGACCGTGAAGTTGTAAGTATATTTGTAATGTAAATTCAACATAGTAAGAGTTTACAACTTGGGAACTTCACACGAAAAAATAAAACATAAATAAACTTATGAGTATATTTACCAGGCCGAAGTCACCTTCCAACTGTCCTTACTATATTTACGTTCAAATAGGCTGTTATTGTGAGATTGTCAACATATACTAAATAGTTAACATATCTGGAAGGAATCGAATCGAATCAAAGCGCTTGGAATTATTTTCTATGGACGGCGTATAATAGATAAGGATGTCTATTCCAGTCGCCAGCAAAGAAGAAGAATCTAAAAGGAATTAAATTTAGTGCGTTCTAACATGTTTGAATTTTGTTATGAATGCAAGCAAAACATTTAAAGTTTCGATTTACTGATAATTGTAATACACAAGATTTATAAATCTGTCGTATTACAATGTTAATTTTCTGTACTTATTTCATTGGTCAACTTATTCACATTTTTAGCATTCGTTCGTCTCTCCTGTCATCAATTGTGCTTGACATTTCACTTTCAAGCTTCAATTTCAATTACAATTTGAATATCTCCCATCGTTAGGGTTTTGTTTGGGGTATAAATTGTGCAGCACACAGTATTATATTTAAACCTTCAATAATCTTTTAGTCTCTCTCTGGTTTATGAGGCACATAGAAATTTGATTCGCTTACAATGAACTGATATAACATTCTGGCTCTTCTTTCCCTTTTGATTTAATTTTCTCTCTCTCTCTTTCTTTATTTTTAGATATAAAAAATGTTGAAGCCGTTCGGTATGTACTGTACCCTTTTCAAATGGTATCTTCCAAAATTCATAAGTTCAACAACCAATTTCTAACATACCATTAGGGTACACTAACATGAGGAAAATATTGCATACTTCCTGGCACTTCAAATTATTTGGAATAGACTTTAGACTTTAAATTAGATCATAATACCCCAATTATGCAAACGTTTTACCTTCTATTATGTCAAACTAATTAAACTTTTAAAAACATTACCGGTAAAATACCTAAGTTCACCCTTTTCCCCTTTCTCGTGTATATTCCAACGATTTACTTAGAAAAGTCTCGGTCACCCTTATACATTTTTAATTATTCCATTGAACAAAAATAATCTTTTTTATTTAATCAACATTTTCGAGAAATTGTTGTAGTTGAAATATGAGATTCCACCTTTTTGTGTGCCGTCGGCTCCCAAATGTCATTTGGTAATAGCCAGAAAATCGTTGCCTATTTAAAGGAGTTTATGCATATAGATAAACGTTGTAAACACTTTGCGTACCTTTCACGTGTCCCCAGCTTAAAGCTATGCTGTATATTATCAAAGTACTTTGGTGATTATCTTTTGTAGCCCTTTTTCGGGAAACGTTACTAAATTCGGCAGCAATTTATAAAGTAGAGAAAACTTTTGTTATGGGGAAAGAGAGTCAACTTGGCAAATATTTGGAAATAATTTCGTTTATATTTTTCGTTATGTTTCCTTTTTTGTTAAATAGTTTTATTTTGCTTTAAAAACGTTTATCACGTCCATTGAATTTGACTTTTATTTTGTTTACTTTGCTATTTTGTCTTCTTTGCGTATTTTTTTTTATTTGTAACAAATGTGACAAATCCACGTGGAATATGATGTCCCGGTATAAGTTTCCTTAATACCCGAACAAACTACTGCTGTGTGGAGTGGCGCATAAAAAATGGGAACATACTATGACGCACAAAAGTGTTACAAAACTGTCTTAGTCCACAAACATTCTGTATATTTTTGTCTAAAGGAGCATAACACCAAACCGTATTCGTTGTGTCTCTGGTATTTGTGCTTCCATTACGTCTCACATGATGAGCTGAATCAGCGGCAGCTACACAAAAAGCTCCAAATAGCTCTTAAGGGCATACAGGCCCAACAACCTATGAGTTGTTTCTACTTATCAGCAGCCAAACGGCAGAGGAGAAGTACATTATGATCAAAAGGTCATAATGATGCTCATCTTTTATTAATTTTTCGTGCTTGTATGTACAAGAGTGTACAAGGCTGGTAACCGCCTACCTTAGGGTTCTTCCTTGGCCTGGCCATTGTGTATAACTGTAGTAGTTGTGTCCTGTATTGTTGTATTATTGTTGCTACCGTCTTAATGGCATCTGTGATACCTTTTTTGCCATGGCTGATCCCCTTTTGTCAACAATTCAAAGTTCAAGTAGTGATTTGTTATGGAATTTATTAAGGAAACAAAAATAAACTGTCACATGTAATTAAAGGAAAATACGTATACTTTTTCCAACTGTGAAACATGAACAAAGGTTTGCCGGCCAATTGATAGGATTTCAATTGGGGATAGTCAACTGGTGACTATTTGTCGTACGATGGCGTTTGGCTAATCGCATAGCTGATTTTTGTATTTTATTGAATTAGTATCGTTGGCTATTAAACGAACTAATTTGGCTTTTTAAATGAAATTTTAAATGGACTTTTTTTGCAACTAAAAGGAAACCACTCTCCGATATTTTGCCCTTTACAAATCTGTTGCCCTTTCTTCAATTTATTACCTTAGATATCGGTACTATTTCAAAATAATGCTGTTATCCTATATGAAACCTGAAATGGGTAATATTTATACAAAATAAAAAATTTGCAAATCTCTGATATTTATTATAATTTTAACTATAGGGTGGAACACGAATCGTGCTACAAACACAAAACGGCACTAGTCCCCGTTATTTTTTTTTTTTTTTTTTTATTTACGTTTTCTCTCCCATCACCTGGCTTTCCTCTCATTTTAAGAATGTACTATTGAAGAACCTGTGATTCGTTTGCAATGCCTAATGTTATGTAGTATTTAGATTTCCTGGTGCACCAATCAGTAACAGTCAAAAATTGGTTTTGATTTGAACTAATATGCTATCCAAAATGAAATCTACAATTTTTAAATTATATCTAAAAATCGTATTAGCCCCAAATATTACAAAATTTTGTCTTAGGAAAGAATGTAGCGTCTTATATAATAATTTGAACTTATATATAATATATTATATATATATATATATATAATAATATATATATTATATATATAATAATGTAATTTATATATAATAATTTAAACGCGTCTAAGTTCCCGCTGATTGGCAATAGATGTCGCTAGCCGTAAGTACTAGTCGATTCTGCCATAACCTAAACGCCATGAGCCAAGCTGAGCCACATGGTAAACATACCGCCTCAACACAATAGTGATTTTATTTTGACGTCATATTCTTTTGGTTGTGTGAATATGTATGATTTTGTGCCAAATAATCCTCAATATGCGGGAAGTATTGATTTTCTTCTTTCAATCAAAGAAAACGGCGGCTGAAGCCCATTGAGAGCTTCAAAACGTTTACGGAGATGCTGATTTAGGTGAAGCAACGTGTCACGACTGTTTCCGTCGCTCTAAAGACGGTGATTTTGATGTTGACGACCGTTCGCATGAAGGAAAATCAAAAACCTTCGAAGACACTGAGTTGACCGCATTACTTGATGGGAATCCGTGTCTAATGCTTGTTGAGCTTGCTTCAGTATTAGGAGTTATCCGCCAAGTCATTTCTAAGCTATTGTGTGCATTAGGAATGATTCAAAAGCAAAGAATTTGTGTTACTTATGAATTGAAGCCAGGGGACGTTAAGCGTCGTTTATTCGCCTGTACGTCAGCTGTTTCAGTGACAAAAAAGGAAGAGTTTCCTTCATCGTATTGTAACTGGTGATGAAAAATGAATTCATTGGAGCAATCCAAAGAAAGGGAAGTTATAAGGGCTGCCCGGTCGTGCTTCTTCGTCGTCGCCTCGGCCGAATATTCACGCTGCGAAGGTTATCCTCTGTATTTTGGATGGCCAGGTCGCTCCTATTTGTTATGAGCTGTTGATACGCGGAGAAGCACAGAAAAGTGATTCTCCAGCTTGACAAAGCTCGTTCGCTCACGTGGCGAAGCCCGTTAAAATCTACCTGGAAACACTGAAATGAGAAGTTTTACCCATTCGTCACATTCTCCAGATATTGCGCCGTCCAATTATCACTTGTTCGATTCGATGGCTCACGACATCAAGGAAGGGCTAGTTTCATGGATAGCCTCAAAAGATGAACAGTTTTACCGTGCCGGAATTCAAGCTTTGCCAGGAAAATGAGGAAAGTAGTAGCTAGGGATGGGCAATACTTTCAGTGAATCATTTGTGGACATGTTTTCATAATAAGGTTGCATTTTCACAAAAAAAAAAAAGAAAAAAAAAAAAAAACAGCGAGAACCTAGTTGCGCACTTAATTTGGAGGTGTATTTCAAACGATTTAGCTTATAAAACCAAACCAACTTTATGAAGAGACTAAATTACCTCTGAAGATGAACTCTTCGACCGTCTCTAGATTTTATATACAGTACTGTAGCAGTGCAGTTGCTTACTGTTGCTATACGACTTCAATCACAAAAATGTGATGATACTTATTCTTACAAAATTCCCTTAGCTCTCCTCGTTTTTTTTTTTTGTGGAATATCGATTCTGTTTCGGCAAAATATATCCATTAGTCAAATAGCAACACGTAGTCCTCTGCCCCCGCAGAACAAAAAA
>JAHXMU010000658.1:577141-615767 GCA_019455685.1 Philornis downsi | reverse complement strand
ATTGCCAACCGCCAAATTTTTATTTTTTTCTTTTATTTTTTTTTTTTTAAAGCATGGGTCCGTCGAATATGGGCAACCCTGTAGTAACTTGTGAGAAGCTCCGGGAGATTGATTGGGAGTTTCTTTTGCATCCACCTCATATTACCACTTGTCGCTGTCTATTGCGAATGATATTGCTTGTGAAAAATTTGTCTCTAGCGAATGAACGAGAGAGAGGAATAGCGGAATTATTTTTAAAATGCCAGGTCGTTATAGAACACAACAGTGTATATTTGATCTAAATTGGAACATTCTAACTATGCCTTCGGGCCTTCAATGTCATACAATAATAATGGATTTAGATTTGCCAAAGCCTGTCAAACGATATACTCGTATGTTCACATAATTAAAAAGCCATAGCTGTTAATATTCACCAAACCGTTAATAATATCTCAAAACCTAAAAAAAAAATAAATATAACAAGTGCAGTGATGCCTATTTAAAACCCAATACGGCCATTCATATGCAATCAAACTCAGCAAACGCAAAATTTGTCATAAACATTCGTCCTTTTATGTTGTATTAAAAGATTAATTATTAATTATTGACACATCGTTAGAGATAAAATTGTCTTTCTTTCATTTATCCATTTATATAAACAAAACCCCTTTCTCTCTGTGATGCAAGTGACTCAGCCTCCAAGGTATGCTATGAAAATATAATCGTGTTTTTTTTTTGCGCTGAAGCCTGTAAGTAGGCAAAGTGTGGAGAAATTTTTTAAACATCTGGTTAAATAACTTTTTTTATGGTAGACACGTAGAAAGTGGGAATTAAATTATGTGTATATGAGCCTAACGTGGTAACCACCCATATTTAAATCATTTTAATTGCAAAATAAATACATACACTGTAACAAACTGCATAGCAGAGTTTCAGGCAATTCAGCATTTAAATACTCTGTAAACTTACAAAACAACAGAGCACGTATATTTTGCTATAAATATGCTCATGTAACTTTATGCGCTTATTCTTTGTGAGCTGCAAAAGAAATAGCCTCGAGACTATGTCGGGATAAAAACGAAATATGTCACCGAAATAAACGGTACATAGAGATGTAGAGAGAATTAATGTTGAAATTTAATTTGCCGCCTTGTTAAGTTTTATTTTATTTATTTATTTTTTTTTGTTTTACCTTGTTTACGATGTGTGCAGTTTTATGGTTATAACGGAGAAGGTATGTAGATGTATGTACTCCTTTCTACAATTAAATCACATACATTCGCCATTTTCATTTGCGCAAAGGTAACTGCGGCGGACTCAAACCCTTACCTTGCAACCAAAACACAACCAATAAAAAACTCGTTACATAAAAATTTTAATTAAGTTCAAAAAGGAGAACAAAAATTTATAATTTACACTATAAACTGACAAGATACTCTCGCCCGCCCCCACGATTTTGCTTGCTACTTTGTTATACCTTTAAGAGCGGATGCCACTAGCTTTGATTCGGTTTAGTCTCGAGCCATAGCATACTTTTGGGTGTTATCACATACAAAATTCCATGAATTTGTATGACTTACATTTAAAACTTATAAAAGATTTTCGTTAGTATTTGCCTTTCCTATGTATCACTCTTTCTCACACACTCTTTTCCACTGTGTCTGCAGCTCTGTTTGTCCTCCACGATTCGTGAAATGAGGGCGAATAATAAAAATAATGAATTATCTTCCGTAACACTTTCTGCTCATACACCAGCAGCCACTTTCATGTTAGCACAAAAGACTAATAAGAGATTTATGATGATTAAATTGGTCGGGTTCTAATTCACCATAACGCCATAAAGTAAGCCTTAAAAATATGCATTGAAAGTATGCAGCACTTTATATTTTCATAATTTCTATAGTAAAGCGAATGATGCTCAAATGAAAATTGAAGATGATAAAGATAGCGTATTAGCTACGTAATATCTTCACTTCATTAAACTTAATCCAATACAGGGTGGAGCACCAATTGCGCTGCAATAAGAAATTCCGATAACTTTTGTTTTAATCAACATATTTCATTTATTCTTGTTATTTTGTAGAAAATTCAGTTTTATTTTATATAACTGATTGGTTTTAAAGACACCCGGCCAGAAAATTATTCATTGCGGTGTAAAGGGTTGAAGTCGGGATCGCCTCAATTATTGTTTTAATGGACTGCTTCAATCCAGTCAAATTCTTTGGTGTTGTTTTGTACACCTCTTGTTTGACATAACCCAATACGAAGTAGTCTGGTGCAGTCAAGTCAAATGGCCTTGGGGGCCAGTGGAAAGTGAAGTTTCTGGATATTAATTTGCTTGGGAGTTTTCGTTGGAGCTTCGCCATAACCGGTCTCGCTATCGTATGTGCACAGTTGCTCCATCTTGCTGGAAATGCTGTTGAAACGGATATGTTTCCGGCTCAGTTGTGGGTGAAGACTGTTTCAATATCTTCAAATAACGATATCCATTGATATTAACGCCAATGGTTTACTATTAATTATTTTGATTATTTATATAGGTATTAACGTCACAACGTATTATTAGGCCACACTATGCTCTTTCAAACCAGGGCAATCCATCCCTTTGGAATCAGTTATGTCATTATTCCAAAGCATACACAGAAATGCCATTAATGTCTCAGTTCTATGAGGGAGTTTGAAGAGCACTCGCCATAGCTAGGAAATCTCAGCCATACTTTCTTTGACAGCATTGTCCGTTAGTTAATTGCTATTAAGGTTTCAGTAATCTGAATTATACTGTGTAATTTTACAGTACACTGTATACGACCAAATCAGCGGCTGTAGTCAGAATAAGTGTAAGGATGTTGTGATTTGAGAAAATACGTGAATTTCCGTATTTTTCTTCCAATATAGAGAGTTATGCATTTAGTGGTTTTAAAACCGCCTGTCATCTGAAGTGTTGTTTATTTAGTGGAAGGTTTCATAAAATTAGTTAAAACTTATTACAAAAGTGGTGACTCAAACGAGCCGCACAATACAACCGATTTAGACTTTTTTGCGTGAGAAGTTTCCTGAAAGCGCAATTTCAAGCGACGTCAATTGGCCACCAAGATCATGCGATTTGATGCCGTTAGGTTTTTTTATGGTTCTACATCAAATACCGCGTTTACGATGATAATCTCCAAACGATGGAGCATGTGAAAACCAGCATTCGTCAAGTTATCTCCGAAATACCGCCCAAAATGTGCGAAAAAGCGGCCCAAAACTCGAAAGGATCCACTGCTGCAATCGATCCAGAAGCGGTCATTGAAATGATATTGTGTTTCCTACATAATGACAAGATCCAAGCATTATAATGAAATACACATTTCGCCGAAATCAGAGCTTTATGCGGGTTTATTTAAAATGGATAACCCGGTATATAATAATTTGGCAGACCATGACTTAATAATAGTACTCACAACTGTCGTCCGCTTGATTGTGGGTTTAATCCCGGACACAGTCACCTATCGTTATTAGTTCCTCGGACACTTCAATAAGCCTGATGAACACGATTAGTTGAGTAATCGACGATTAGTTGAGTAATCGACGAATTTGACAAATGCTTTTCAAACTGTGACATTGGAATCGTCAGTAAAATGTAGATTCCATTGAGTGAGCCTAAAAATGGAATGCGTGTTATCTCACTGGATATGAGAAGCTCTGCCATATACCAATGATGGAATGAAGGAAATTTTTTAAATATATAATTTCTCATTTAATTCGCTCAGCGTATGAATATGAAAACTGCATAAGGTAAATATTTGGGATGTTTCTAAATTTAAAAAATTAAAAATTTTTTCTGTCAAGAAATAAAAATACATAATTTTCACTTCCAAATATAGCTGAGAAACTTTTTGTGAATCGGAACCAAATTTCTGATGCATATTTTTTTTTTTTTTGACAAATTACATGTCTTGAACACAATGACGTAGAATTTTGCTCAATATCAAATTTTATTACATCGTACTCGGTATTTAAACATTATATAGCAGAATTAATTAAATTTACAATATCAATGTGCAATTAACGAATTTATTCCACCTTAAAACATCTAAAATAGACAAAAATATGTCTTTTTCCCCAATCTTGCAACGTGGTGAAATTTGAAATTGCCAACAGCTAATAATATGGGACTGTCGCACGATGCTATAGAAGTACTTGAGAATTTATCACGTATCGTATTGTCATAATTGGCTATTATGTTATTAAGACTAACGTAATATGAAAATCAAGTCAATGGTCATCTCTATACGTGCTGGTCTTACCACCAGAAGCACACAGTTTTTCTGCCCATGCACAAAAATTGCTATCTTGCCACTTGTTGTACAAGTAATGTTGTCAGACTTTTTCTCAGTAACGCTTTAAAACACATTTTGAGTTTGCTATAAACAATAAATTATGGGACCAAAAACAAGAACGTTCATATTGGATCTTCATATATTTTTTTTAACTTTTATACGGGAGCGTTCCCAAGACAAGCCGATGTATAGATGATGCCAGTAGTTGGAAAAAAAAGTATTTTGGCAAAAAGTGGTAACCTTGTGAAAGATTTGTTTTAAGTTTTAGTATTTTTCCTTGAGCCATCAAAAGCAAATGATCTTAGTGAATTTTTAAGCTTGAGAAAAATTGGTCACCGTTATATAATTCAATATTTCCATTGGAATGGTCTCAGTCCTACCGATATTGAAGCTGAGATAAATTCTACCCTGAGAGAGTCTGTTCCTTCGTCTACTACTGTAAAATATTGGGGTGCAGAGTTTAAACGAGGCCGTACGAGCTGCCAAGATGAACCCAGTAGTGGTCGACCAATTGAGGTGTCCACACCAGATACACTTAAGAAAATTCACAAAATAGTGTAGGATGATAGTGGGCGGAAGGTATGTGGGCTAGCTGAAATGATAGGCGTTTGAAAAAGTGCTATACATCGTATATTGCCCGAGGATTTGAAGATGAGACAGCTGTACGCAAATGGGTGCCGCGCGTCATGAATATGTTTCAGTAGAGTGTTTGGTGATGTTTCAGCGCAATAAAGCTGAATTTATGCATTGATTTATAACCGTGGATGTGATATGGGTCCAGCACTTCACACCTGAGTCAAAGCAACAATCAAATCAGTGGACTGGAATGGGAGAAACGTGTCCAAAGAAGACGAAGACGGTTCCATCTGTAGACAAGGTGGCGTCTGCTTTTGGTGTTGCGCATGGAATTATTTTTATTGATTATCTTCAGAGAGGAAAAACCATCAAAAGCGAATATCATGCTAATTTATTGCATTATTATTATGTATGGAATTACCGGAAAAAGACCGCATTTGGCGAAAAATAGTGTTGTTTCACCAAGACAATGCTTCAGTTCACACATCCACTATTGCGATGACTGAAATTAACGAATCAAATTTCGAATTGCTTCATAATGCACCTTATTCGCCAGATTTAGCTCCCTCGGACTATTTTCTATTTTCAAATTTGAAAAAATGGCTCGGTGATAACAGAATTGCCAACAATGAAGAGGTGGAGCCTGGAGTTAATGGCTATTTTAAGGGGTGTGGGTATAGAAGCTATGGAATATCGATAGAAAAAATGTATCGGACTAAAAGGAGATTATGTTGGAAAATATAGAAAAATTTTCACAACTTTTCTGTGTTTTCTTTGCCAGCTCGGCTAGTCTTCCGTCCTCGTATAACAAATGCTGAAACTAACTGTCGGCATTGATATTTTTCAAGATGCTTCAAAAGAGAAACCACTTTCTGTGGAATGGGCACCAAACTATAATACCGAATTTCAGAATCTCCTAGTAAGAAATACGAAATGGCAATTCGTACAGCTTTCCACTGTTAACAAGTTCTTACACAAATTTTTTTCAACTGCAATACGAAAACACTCCAGATCCATGTGTAATTTTGTTTTGCCATAAAGTAACAAAACAACTGATACGAAGAATTCCCTTCTTTTATTATTTTCTACTATATCGTACAAATGACGCAAAATTCCGATCATGCATGATCTTTGCCGTGACCTTTATGTATCTATGAAGTTCAGATGTTTTTAACTCTCTTGAAAAGCATTTCTTATTACGACTTATTGTATAATACATGTTGATTCAACACAAATATTTCCACACCATTTGGAGTACAGCACTTAAATAAAATTTCCTTAATTTGTATATGTATAATAAGAATATTGAATTTTTTTTCTTTTCTTGCATTAAATTGTATTACGCTAAATTGTAATACCAGACCTTCACTGTGTCTGGTACTGTAGAACACAATTGTGAATGCTTTTATGAAGCTAAGTTGAAACATAATAAGTACTACACACAAATTTGATTACGTCGACATTACGTAGCCATACATGGGTTAAAAGTTCAGCTTGCAACTGGGATTAATGTAATTCATTTCTCCCTACATCTCGTTATCCTCTTATTTTAAATTCAATTTTTACTTTATTTTAAAACAAGAAAAAAAAACTTAACTCAGGTGGTCTGTTCTCCCTGAAAGCAGACTGTATTTTTATTAAATTAAAATGTAAGCAGAAAGTGTAGCACTAACTTTTGTTTCGCTCTTGTTTTATTATGATTATTTTTGTACATTTCATTCAATTTAATTCCTTCAACAAATTACTTATTTTGCTGAGGTAGAGGGGTTTGTTTTATTACTTCAGTTCATTGAATTTATTAACCATTCACTCTGCACCCTCCCGGCCAATAACTCAAGCTAATCAAGCGAAAACAATGTTTTTGCTTTGCTTTTATAACAATGCCGAAAAGTATGCTATGCCAAACAACCAAGTTATCAATGGAAACAGTTACATTGTTCGAATGTACGCTGTATGTATGGAAAGAAATAAAATCCACTAACACTGAGCAGCTGCTGAGGGTGTAGTAGTCTGGCAAATACACGAACCTATAAACCTATTTGTAGTGAAACTATAACTGGATACTGGAGCATAAAGTAGCGCTGCGATACCCAATGCCCTAGAATATTATATGAATCATAAAAGCGAACCAAATGAGCAAAGAAACGAGAAGAAAACAGTAGAAAAATCATGTTAGGAAATTGAATTTGAGCACAGTAGGTGATAAATTATAATTTACAAATGAAATACAAGCTTGGAATGGAATGTTGTGTATAGCGATCGCATAATATAACGAAAACATGTACACTAAATTAAATTAGTTCCCAAACAAAGTTAGAGCATAGCTTTGGGAGATTATGCATGTGCAATACTATAATACGGGCGATAAAGCTTACCTTTAGGGCAAGAGTACAATGAATGTTAGATAAATTAAAACACAGAAAGTTTTTATTGTTATGTTGAAGAACAGCAAAAGTACTTTGCAATGTTTGGAGAAATAAATTTCGGGCCATTGATAATTGAAGTGGGATACGTGGGCTATAAAGTGAATGAGAGCTCCAACTATAGTATTCTATTTCTCTGTGAATTGAAGGCAGCATTAGAAAATGGTTTTAAAAGCTTCAAGCCTATGTTTAAGCTTAGAATTGTTAAATATCTTTAATTGGAAGCACATATAATTGGTATGCGGCTAACAATGAGTACTTTGGCGCATTGATCAGTGCCTCCTGCTCAAAACGTCTAAAGCCTGACTCACGAAATTGCTAGAGTAGGTCTTGAATATAAGACAGATGTGCCCGTAGTGAGACAGAGCAGAAAAGTGACATACAGTGCGACATTGCTCTTACCAAACATATGATGTTATAATTTATATAATTATTTTATTTATATAATTATGAAATTTACAGAATTGTCTTCTCTCACAGTAAGAGAATGAAATTCCATTTAAAACTTGCTAGCGATTTCTCTGGAATTTCCGTAAATTTAGAACATAAAAATATGTTGTAAAAGATGTGACAATTTATACAACAAATCCCGCAGAAAATATTAACAATTGATAAAAAGGATGGCGCATAAGAAGCATTAACGGCGACTATATTGAATGCGTTCTTTTGAATCATTGGTTTTAACTCGCCAATTGCATCTTATATGGGAGAAGATGTAACATATGTAAAATTCTTTGCAAAGACCGCCTAGATATCTCTAACAACTGAGAACGTCGCTTGTTGGAAGCTTCGGGATTTTCCTCAATACTTGCTTGCACTCGAGCAGTGGTCAGTTTATTTCGAACTGCACGAGGTTTTCCAGCACGCGGAGGATCACAGACAGCCCCTTGTTGCCCAAAACGCTGAACCAATCGGTAAATTGTTGGAGCGCTAGGAGCATTTCGAACATGAAAGAAATTTCGATATGATCTGAATAATCGAATGCTGACTTTCAAAGTAAAATTGAACAACTTTGGTTCTTTGTTCTGTGCTGAGCCTTTCCATCATAAATTTCTCAAGCATTACTTAGTTAATTCTGTAAAGAGACGAAAAAAAGACAAACAAAAAATGTATTCACTGATCAAATCTTTACGTTGCTTATAGGCCACCCTATACAATAAAAGTGAGGAATAAGTTGTGTTCACAATGTGAGTGACAAATTCGTGTTTTTATCTCTTTCCGCTAAGGGTAGATTTTTCGTTTTTCCACAAAAATTTTATTCAATTACTGTGTCATAATAGAACCTACTTCAACTTCAAATACCTTTTCTGTTTTTGCAAATACATAATGCAAATGACAATTAGATATCACTTTTTTCGAATTCCATTTTCAAACTCAGAATTATTAACGAAAATGTAAACTGCTGGTTTTGAGAAGTTAAATTTAAGCAAGAATATTATCCAGAAAATACCTCCATTGTAAAGGTCTCAACCATTCATTAATACACAAAACTTAGGTCTATATTCTTGATGCAGTACACGGAACTGAGTTATACGTAGGCACCTGCTAAAATGCAAACAATGACGTCATTGGTTTACTGCAAATGAATACAAAACATATACAGAGAATTTTGCTTTTATAGCGATTAAAGCTAGTCTATGCGTTTCACAAATATATGAATGCTTTTGTTTAAATTTGGTATAGTTATGGACTTTATTTCAGATTAATTTTGTATTGCCCTATTATGAAAATAAACCTTAGAGGGTGGATAGTGGAGACCGAGCAGTTGGGAATTATTTTCTATGAGTTGCTTGTTATCAATAATGCTTTCCATTTTAATTTTATTTAAGCTTGTAAGCAACTAACTTGTAAAATAAAATGAAATATACGCAATTTATTTTGACTTGGACATTTAAAACCTTTCAATATACAGCGCACAAGCCAAATAAGTGTAAGAAGCCCATTTGTATCCATTTATATGAACATGAAACATTAATTATATATATATTTAACTACGGCAAAATGAAATACGAAAGTCTATTTTTGTAATTACCCCAAACTTGCTATAACGCAGTAGGGGCGACACGTTCCGCCTTAAATGCTCGAACCTGCAAAACAATTGAGTAATTAAATTACACCCATGTAATTGTTGTTATTATTTACAACGCTAACTGAATTTAGCAATTATGGAAGAAGAAGAAGAAAAACAAGAAAGGGAAAAAATTACGGCCAACAAGCTATGTGCCGTGCCCAATAAGGTTGTATGTTAAATTTCTTTTATATTGACTTGAAATTTTTAGCTCATTGAAATTTTAAAGACTTTTTTTTATAGATTTATGAGCGCTTATGAGTACGTAATGAACTTGACTTAAAGTCTTTGCAGAGCTCCCTGTATGTCATGTTTAGTCAAATTTTTCTTTAAACTTTATAATACATAGTAAGGCTCTTAATAAAATTACAGTCCACCTTTAATAAATTAGTTGTCATTTAGAAAATGTAGTAATTTACTTTCACATTTGTCCAAAGGAAATCTTGCAATAATTCCAAGTAAATTTACTTTTATATCCTGCAATTTTCTCTTCTCTTAAACAACGTTTTTTTGCGCCATATTTTCTTGTTTTCGTGATTTTGTAAAATTTTTTCTAAGATGGCAAATACGTATACGTAAACTACGTACAGATACTAAGGACAGCAAAAAGAAAGCATGCCTTAAATTAGCTAAAATGCATACCTTGTATTTTTATTTCTTCAGCACATGAACATCGTCGTCGTCATCGTGAAAACATGCTCATCACACAGCTTCTCTGTGTACCCCATTGCTATACGCAGGAAAGTACAACTTGCCCACGACATCTTACAGTGCATGCGAAATTGCCATAGTATTCTAATGTAATGTAATAAAATGTCATAGCACAAGCAAAGGCTAAGAAGGCAAATGAATAAAACGAAACTAAAGCTGAATGGAACTTGTTAGTAATCAACATTGGTATTTATACAAATTTCATTTTCTTATATTATGTTATAGCCGCTACTGCTTCATTCAGTTTTGCTCCATTTCCCTTCGTCTCCTCTGGCAAAGTATTCAAGAAATTTGTGATAAGGCACATTGTGTGAGAGCAAATCCTGTCAAAGAAAAAACGAAACGAATGAACAACACACACACATACACAATTTGCTCCCCCTTTCGGTGTTCAGCATAACTAAGAACTTTGAAAGTTGCGAAATGCAGCACGAAAATTTGTTGCATACTTTTTGAAGAAAAATACCCATAAACTTTGTGTTGCCAGGGAATTTTAGCAGCAAATTAATTTCTTCATAAGGTTAAGGTCAGTTATCTTTGGCCGTAAATATTAAGTTGGATAGAAATTCTGATTGTTGTAGACCTCGCGCTAAAATGTCTGTGGCATAATTGTGGGCGCTAAGAAGAGGACAATTTAGAAAGTGTTTTTGGGTGAATGCAACAACGGGAATTTAGTAGATATAGAAGAATGTTTTCTGTAGGACATAGCAAAAAAAAAAAAAAAATAAATAAATTGGCAAATAAAGCAAAACAAAAACACAGAACATAGTGAATTTTCGTCATTGTATTGGCGAAAAAGTACTATTTGGTGGTGTCTGGTTCGACAGGAACGGGTTCACTTCTGACATATATTTACCTCAAGAGATTTATAAAAGTATAAAAAAATAGCGGGGATTAGCTTTCGTTTCCAAAGTTTATTAGAGATTATACCTTGAATCAAATACAGGATTATGTGTGCAGGCAAACTCGTCTTACACGTATGGGGGGAGTATCAGAACTGACTTGAGCAAATTAAATAAATTCTCTGATAGATCAGTCGACTTAAAGTTTACTATAAAGCACTCAATCTCATTATAATTGAGAACTTTACATGTAAAAGTCTCAATTCCAGTGGAGATGATAAATTTAGGATTTATATCATAGAATTTGCAAACATGGGTTCTGGGCATAAACAGGTGGTATGAGTTAAGTCAATGAATTTTCTCTGTAGGTCCGCTTATATTGTGTTGCCAAAAAAAGTTTGTATATTTTGTGGGATAGCTATAGAAGTATACTTTTAGGGTGATTATTTTATTAAAGAATGAAGCATTTACTAAATTATCATAAATGTTTAATACATTATGATATTAATGATTTTTGATATTAATTAATTAATAATTATTAATTAAATATTATTAGTCCATATAATATTTAATAGTCCAAAAGACAACATGCTATCCATTATACGTTAATTGTCTGTAAGGTTAGTATATGCCCTATTTGCTAAAAAAATGCCAATTAAAATGTAACATTATGATTTTAATACATTATTTAGACATACCCTGTAAAAGAACTACGAAGAACAAATCGGTCCATACCACACACTAAACAAATTTTTTGATGCGTACATAAAATTTTACATTAAACGGAGTTCGTAGCTTTCTACTTCGGTTTCTGGGATAGATATTATATCTTTTACCAAAGAAATTAGAGTATGTAAAATTTGGTACAGTGGAAAACTTTAGAACAAGGAGGAGACTTCCAAGCATATTTTGGACAAATGTGTTTTACAATCTTTAACTTAATTGAGCTACGTGCATATATCTGGCTGGCAGTCAGGTACAGTATCTTATTACATTTTGTCAGAAGTTATAAATAGCCCATATCGACCCGCACCATCTGGTAACTCTCATACAAATCGATCGATTTATCCAAATTCAACCTTTGCTTAATAATTTCTTATTAGTTGGCTGCAGTAATTTAGATTTTCGTCCGCTATAGTGGTTTGTGAAGCTTTGAAAAATTTGCGGAAAGTCTACGGAATGACCAAAGGGTATGGATGGTATCTCTCATACGAATGGCATATTTGACTAGTAAACTCTTAAGACATTGTGTTGTATTCAGTTGCTCTGAGTTCAGTCAAGTTTATCATGCACCAAATAAACTTGGGTAAATTTTGGCCAGGCAATAAAATAAAGTGCATTGCCACGCCACTTCTTGTTACTCCGATTTTCGCAAAATCAATCTTTTCTCTATATTTTCTGGGTGGTAGGTTACAGTAACCAAGTTTTTTTCCACTGTATTGCTTCATAATACTCCGCTAAATTAAAAAAAAATAGAGCGACTAGTCGCGGTCCGTTCTCTTAGGACCATATCTTTCATCTTCTTGTGCAGAAATCAGCAAATTTTGGCACACATTAAGAGTTCGGTAAGGTTAAATGTGAATAAGGGATTCATCTAGATTGATTCATATAGATTGCTCAATTTATCAAAATTCAATATTTCAACTTTAATTTCTAATTAATAGTATGCAGAAAACTGAACTTCAAAAAAGTAAACTGAAAAACAACGCCCTTTCTGATACCTCCCGTACAAATTACTTACTGTAACCCATATCCTCTGCAGACACATTTTATTCAATTCAACTAAATTCAATCTCACTTGGAATACAACATTCAATTAGTAAATTCAGTTCTTAAAATAAAAAAAAAAACTGCGTTAGGCGCCACTTAGTGTACCTCCAATACAAATTGAACAACGCAGCAAAAAATCAATGCTTCCGTTATAATTTTGGAGTGGAAAAATTGGTGTTGGAATTTTGCTTCCTTAATTGTTTGATAATTCAAAACAATATAAAGGTTATACATTTAGTGCTTTCAAAATCGCCGGTCTGGTAAGGCTGTCAGCTGTTAAATATCTGTCAACTGAAGTGGTATTTATTTAATAAAAAGTTTGTTATTTACAAATTTAGATTGTACAAAAGTGGTGATTCAAACGTGGAAACTTTTCATGCATTATGGGGTGATTACGGTCATCATAATCGGCCTACTGTGCAAGGAATTGGCAAGATTAAGAACGTGTAAAAATAGTTAAAAATTACTACAAAAGTGGTGATTCAAACGTGGCACTTTGAACGTCATAAAAACAGTAATGCGTATGGAGAGGAAATATGTTTTATGCCGCTAATTTGTCTGTTTCATTCAATGGAAACAGCAACGATGAAATCAGAGATACTTTCATGGTATTAAAATTCCCATAAAAGATGTTATCATCATAAATTGATCTGATCATAATTGATTGAAGATTTCGATGAAACTTTTATTTCATTATAAATATTGCTTGGACCTTGCAATTATATACAAAATACAATATCATTTAAATGACCGCCTCTGGATTTGTTGCAGCACTGAATCTTTTTACAATAGTTTTCCGCCACTTTTTCGCGCTTTGTAGGTTTTTAAATTCTCCAATGTTTGAAGAATGTCCGCTTAAACACCGTCTTTAACGTAGCCCCACAACAAAAAAAGTCTAACGGTGCCAAAGCGCATGATCTTAGTGGCCAATTGACGTCGCCACAACGTGAAATTACGCTTTCTGGAAACTTCTTATGATGCAGTAAAAGTAAAGCCTTAACCGGTAAGATTTGAGGCTCGCGGCGCCGTCTTGTTAAAACAATATATCGTGCAGTACATAATCTTCATTTGCATGGCACAAAAATCGATTATCATACGCCCATTGCGCTTAAAATTGAAATTTGGATTATCGGCCACAGTTTCACTAACAGAAGTGATGTTTTCGGCGCGCGTACATTACGACGATGCACAGGCCTGACCACATCTGTAACGCTTCGATCCTCTTCAAATTTCTTTATAATCTTCCCGATTCCTTACACAGTATGTCGTTTATGATGATCATAATCATCCAGTAATGAACGAAAATTGCCCGCGTTTGAACCACGACGTTTGTAGTAAGTTTTAACTGTTTTTACGCGTTCTTCGGTTGTTAAACCTTTTACTAAATAAATAACACTTCAGATGACAGGTATTTAACAGCTGACAGCCTTGCCAGACCGGCAATTTTGAAACCACTGAATGGATATCCCGTTATTCTGCACCATTTTCAAAATTTCAAAATTTTGTTCGCAGTGAAAAATGTGATACTAATTCTTCCCTTTTTTTTACAAATTCGATTGACTTGACCAACTGTTGTAAGCAGAATTGTTACGAGATTTCATTTAAACGTGCCATTATAATTAAGACCAGAGGATTTCCCAGCTGGGATTTTTTTTTTTTCATAATTTCGACTATCGGTAGCAGTTTAGGTCGAAAATTGTTTATGCTTTTTTGACCTATTATTATAGCAGAAATAATAAGACAAGCTTATGTTTAACGATAAAAAATATGTTATTGTAGTGGTCATTTACATTGTAGTCGTCATGGCTCACTCAGTTATCTGGAAAGGCTGAAGAAGGGGAGCTAATTATCACCTTACATCATAACACCCAACCTGATTTTTCAGATAATTTGGAAGGTATACCATTTGAACCGCAATGAATTATCCAGCTTAGCCTATAACAAATGTGTGTAAGGTTGTTATATTAAGAAATTTTGAATTGTAAATCACAAAAAGTATTTGCATAAATAAGTACAAGCACAGGGATATTTCTTGTACATTGGAACATTCATAGAATGCATTCGCGAATAAAATTTCGCGTAGCAACTATGAACTCTAGGTCCGCAGTTGATGATTATTGAATGACTTAGAAATACTTTGTTGTGGTAAATTTGTTGGCATAAATTCAAATAGCAAAATCAGATTCACGTGAACCAGGACAAGCAAAAATTAGCTCTTTATGTGCCAGGCCAGAATGCAATAAATTGTAAATTCTGTCAAAAATGTACTAGAAATTGGTCAATAAAACACAAAATGTTTACTAATCATTGATATTTTTCGTATCACTTTCACAGTTGGTCCTTCCAGAAATACGACACTGATTCCTATTATTATTATTTTTATTCCTTCGCGCTGCAAATTCTTTTTAATATCTTCTATTGACTGAAAGTGAGTGCCTCAAAGCGCAAATTTATAAGAAAAGCCAGTCAGCCGGAGCCGTGTCAAGTGAATGCAAAAGTTGTTCGACAATATTTGTTGAGTTTTTGGTCAAAAACTCATTCACAGTAAGGGCCTTGTGCGATTACTGTTATACCCCGAGAAACTAAAGTATCGACATTGTTATTTTAAGAAATTTTGAATTGTAAATCAATTTTGAATTGTAAAATAATCACAAAGTATTTGGATAAATGATTACAAACACAGGGATAACCAATTGCATACTAATATGAAAATCCTAGAAATGACAGAATCGTCATCCCAAAATAGAAATTCCTAACACAAACAATTTGTTTAACACGTTTTTTTTAATATTTTATTTTTTTATTAAATTTAAAACAAAATTTTTATATTTTATGTAATTTCTTAAGAAAACGCGCGGATAAGAGGACTTATAACGACTGAAGACAAAACATTTTAATCAATCGATATAGAAAAAAAGGTATTAAAAATAAATATATTTTTTTTTAAATTGATCATTTCAATTTTCCATGGATGTGATTATCTGTTACCATATTGGTCGAAAACATGTGACAACAGGAATTAGCTAAATGAAACATTTATAATTGAGGTATTTCTCTTTCACACAACACCGGATAGAATCATTTGTGTCCCACTTTGTAACAAAAGTTGTTGCAACAAGTTTTTGCAAAACGAAACTATATCGTTGGCAAAATGTCCTGTATATTCAATTTTCCCCGAACTATCCACTTTGCAATATTTCTACCTCATTTTGTCTTTGTCATGGCAGCTTTGCTAAGTGAATTGCTTTCAAAATATTTCATTATGTTTACTTTCATTTTCAATGTCAGGCACCACATGACTTCTTTAATTTTTTCTCTTTGTCTAAACCATTCTTTGCATTGCAATTTGAAATTATTTGCGTAATACTCTTACTTAATACCGAATTCCCATTGATGGCGCATTAATGGAATAACTCAACAGTGCAAAAATAGCTTGACGTATAATGAGAAAATAATTTTATTGCTAAAGTTGAAACTTTATTCATTCAAATTTAACAAGATTTAAAATGGAATCGTAAAGTGAAGACTGTTGTAAACTTCACAGCATTCCTATATTCGAAATATATAATTTATTTTTCCTTATAAGGATGTCTAAACAGTGTCGCTGGACTTAAATCGCAAATACTCTTTATATACAATTTTGATGTTCTCATTTTGTGTAAGGATTTTCATGTTGATAATGTCGGTCGGAAATATAAAACAATTTACGCAATTTTTATGAGGTCAGCTATCACCGTAGCAGAAGTGAATTTTATTACATTGAAGAAGACTTGTCAAAATTGTACTTATTAATGCGTCCTAATGGTCTCTTTTAATGGAGTTCATAATCATTTTCCCTTGTAGCGTCAAGGACGGTTTTAAAGATTGGTTTAAAAATATTCATATACACACAACACATCGTAAACATTTGGATTATGTTAATGGAAAAAAGGGGTCAATTTAACAGAAAAAACTTGTTTTTACTTTTTTGCTTATTTTAACTAAATGTACTTATTGTTTTGTCCAATGTTTTTTGATTAATTTCTTACATTTTGAAAAATACTGAATTTAATTTTTGTTTTCTGTTATTTTTTTAGTATTTATTTTATTTCTAATGTTATAACAAAAGAAATTAGTGTTTGTGTTTTCTTTTAATTTAAATACATTTTCGACTACGAGCTTTTTTAAAAATATATATAGGGTGTACTTATTATTTTGACCATATGTGTATATTTTATATACGTTTATATATTATATATTATTAGTCACCATTTCCTTCACTTTATTGATGTTAACCTTGATTCGATTCTCGATAAAAATTTGTAGTCACCATTTCCTTCTTTTATGGATGTTAACTTCAACTGAAGGCGTTAATGATCGAGTAGAAAGCGAGACAAATGTTCCAAGTTAGTTAGTTATTATAGAAAACAGAAATTTACCCTTAAATTCCACATATCTTTTTTCAAAATAACGTTGCAAAAATATATTTCGGGGTCAAATTTTGCAAATACTTTGCGGATATCCTCCAATATCTTCCGATATAGTCTGAACAAATAGCCGTAGGATTGGTGAAAGCGATACTCAAAATTTTTGTGAAAGAGATTTAACTAGACCTTGCTAAGCTCACGGTACCACAAGCTATAAATTTAATTTGAATTTGTTTATATTCAGTTCAAGTACAAGATTTTTATTTCCAGAAAATTGATCCATTGAGTGACGCCATGAGTCCTCAATTTGACCCAATGCAATGAAAAATACACTGAAATATATTTTCAGCATTTTTCAACAATAATGTCATTATAATTTGTGTGAGTTGCTATTGTTCTTTCTCAAATCTATCAATGTTACTGCATACAGCTCTCAGTTAACATAAGAAGTTTGGGAAAATATCAAGAAGTCTCACTTTTTCATTGTGACATCACGTAATGAATGATGTAACGACTCCTTGTCAAATAAGTTGGCGTATCTAAAATACTCGCTTTCTTACATAGTATCGATTTTGCCCATCTTTACAAAAAAAAAAAAAAAATACATATTTTTAAGCATTTTTCAAAAATAATGCTCATATTTAGGGCGATTCATTAAAAACTTATATAAATTTGTGTGAATTTTTTCAGCATCTACATACTTTTACCGTGTATCGCTAACGAACAAACTACATAATTTGTGAAAAAGTACCCTACCTAGAATAGTCGATTGACTTTTTGAAAAACACGTGCATATGAGTAAAGAAGTTCATTCAAGAGCAATCGAGATGTGGTGGAAAATTTGGCTCAGTCTGTTTAGCCATCAATGTCTTCAATAGAAGTTAACATCGATACAATTTAGAAGTGGTGACTGAAAATCGGCTTTTAAGTATGAGAAAGATAGCGGCTGGACTTTCTATTTCTTATGAAAAAAGTTGCCACTCGACCAGTTCCGAACGACCAACATTTTTTTCAACAACTCGAGTCACATAAATGTGCCTGAAAATATGCTAGAGCGAGTCAATTCCAATCCCATAATCATCGAATGCATAATAACTGACGGTGAGACATCAGTATAAAAATTCGGCATACAAGCCTTCAAATGGCTACTTTGAATTGAGTCGATACACAGAAAAAAATACCATATCTCAATATCGATCAAAACCAATGATTATGCTGACTGTTTTCTATGACTATCACAGTGTTATGCACTCGAAATTCTTGCCAAAAGCTCAAATGTTAGATAAAAAATATTAACTGGTCATTATATGGGATCTGGGAGAACAAATTTGTCGAGAAAGTCTAGATTTGTCATAAAAAACCTATGGAGTTTGCACCATAATAACGCAGCGATTTACAATGCTATCATTGTGAAATATTTTCTTTTCAGAATCCTAATAATTATAGGAAGGCTCAACCATCGTATTCAGCTGCTTTTGCCCGGCTGACATTTTTCTCTTTCCAAAACTCATATTATCACTTTAAAGCATCTGTTTTTAGCTGATAGAGGACATAAAAGAAAACTGTAAAATATCAATAAGTGGTTGAGAAATTGAATAATTTCTCAACATTCTCCCTCGTTATGAACGAATGTTCTTAAATAAATTGATTGAAGCAAGGACGGCCTTTCGTTGGGAGAATTTTAGTCGAGTATGAAACTCCGCTATGCTGCGACTCACAGCGTTCAGGATCAGGCTCTGCCCTTTTATATGTCTTGTAGAATTCAGCTTTGTTATTAATTGGGTGAATTTGAAGTTGATTGAGGTGAATTATCTGGAAGGAAACAAATTTCAGAAATAGATCTCTTTATAATTTTGTTTCTAACTAAAACTGATACCACCCTTGCACGGCCATCAAGACCCGGATGTGTTTCTTTTATACGTCCTAGTAACCGTTGCCCTGGACCACATCTCTCATCAGCTATAAGAACCAAATCTCCAGCTCGTGCATCAGGGCGTGCTTGAAGTCGGTTGAGGTATTCCTTTTGACCTTTTCCAGAAATGTTGTTTTAATTGCTCAACGGTCTTCCAACGAGACAAACGGTTTGTATTTAAATCGAGTACGCTTTCTTCCTGGACACAGTTGGTGGGCTCATCAATAAGAAAATGTGCTGGAGTCAACGCGTCGAAATATGATGGTTCTGAAGACAAAGGAGGAAGTGGTCTCGAATTTAGACAGCTCTCGATCTGACAAAGTAACATCGACAGTTCTTCGAAGGTTAAAACACGGTCATCCATTATCAGTTTTAAGTGGTATTTAAAGGATTTTACACCTGCCTCCCAAAGTCCTCCAAAATTAGGTGAAGCAGATGGATTGAAGTGCCATTTTGTGCCGCTTAGGCTTAGAGCGTGGCGTAATTCCTCGGGCAAGGATTTATTTCTTCGTTGGTTGAGAATTTCTAACTCTTTTGATGCACCAACAAAATTTGCGGCACAGTCGGAGTAAATGTTGGTACAGGCACCTCTCCTTGAAATAAAACACCTAAAGGCTGCTAGAAATCCACTAGTTGTGAGATCGGAAACGACTTCCAAATGAATGGCTTTAGTGACCATACATATAAATAAGCAAATGTAGCCTTTAGAAATTATAGTAGAGCGAAAAGTGGACGATTTAATAGAAATAGGCCCAGCATAGTCCACTCCGCTATGTTTAAAGGGCCGTGTAGCATTAAGTCGAACAGATGGCAAATTACCCATAATTTGCTGAGAACTTTCGGCACCAAAAACTATATGTAAAATATCAATAATTGGTTGAGAAACTGAATAATTTCTCAACACGGCAAGAACTAAAGTCGTTTTCAGAAAATTCGTTCGAGAAATAGCATTTTGATGATAAAATTGATTATTAGTTAGCATAAGTGAATTATTTCGACAGCACTTCTTTGGAGGCAATACAATACATTTGAATGAATAATAAATATAACGTATTTTATTGACCAATTCTCGGTACCTTTTTGGCAGAATGTACAATACACATGGTGGCGCACTAATTGTGCTATAATGAGGAATTCAAATAAGATTTTTTTATTCAATGTATTTCAATTTTTCTATGTGTTCTTTTATTCTGTAGAAAATTCAATTTTATTTTATACTAGCGGACCCGGCGAACTTCGACTCGCCACAATTTAACGCCTTCAGATAAACTCTCGAGTAATAATAAAACACAGATAGTTCAAATTTCAAAGCGATTTATTTGAGTGGAATCGAAATCAGTAGAGAGCGATATGATGAACAATGTTTTCTGATTTGTTTTCCGATGCAAAAACAAACAACGAATACGGTTTCCCAATACGCAAACAGGCAACGTACAGCTGACCGTGCGAAAAACAGGGAAATTCGAAATTAATCCCCCAGACTTCCAACGACTGGCCTTGCGATTTATTTATTGTCTTCGTAAAAGCCAATCTAATGGGGAACTGAATCCGCTTAAATTGGAATGGAAGATCAGTTGGAATTCTCGGAATTCGTGGAATAAGCAATTCTTCTTCTTTGAATTTGCCCTCGATAATCGTCGCTTGAATCACATTGTTCATCAGTTTCTTGATGGACAACCGCGTACCGTTGCACAATTTCGGATGATTCAGATTCCGCAACATGATTATGATCGATACTACCTTCAGCTGTAAATTATGCCGCGGTGTTCCTGGCACATCAAGCGAGTTAAAAAATTCCGTCGGATAGTTTGTCGCTTCATCCTCTTCGGTCACGCTGTCAACGGATTTGTACGAATGCAGTTCCCCAGCGATTTGACTTTGAATAATCAAATTCAAGTTATCGACGTCCTTATTCTTCGCTGCTAGTATTGCCCTTTCACTAATCCAATCGAGATTTTTATAATTTTGTGCAATGCCGGGGAACACTTTGATGATGAGTTCCTCCTTCGACGATGTGAACGATGTGAGGTGGTGATTGTGCAGCGCGAACTTGTGCAATATGGGCACGTCTCCATCCATTATGTTCTGCGCGTTCCTTTTGCATTTGATTATCACCGACTTTCTGACTAATTATTGCACTACGTGTACAAAGTCCACGATTTGATCGTCTAATAGGTGGCATTAGTCAAATAACTCTCCCAGAAATAGAAGTCCTTTTTGACAAATCCTATTAAAAAGACAATTTTTTTCAAAAAAAAAAAAAAAAAAAAAAAAAAAAAAAAAAAAAAAAAAAAAAACTTACGAAATGAATATATCGCAATAAATGCCCGCAATCCAATAAGGTAACCTCACTTTTTACACGCAAACTTATTTTCTGAAAAAATGATCGAATTGATAAACATTGCACTAAATTTCAATTGATCGTACTGCTCGTACCGTTAATGGATGTGATACGCGATATATGAGTATCCGAATTCAATGTAATAATACGCAAAAATCGAATCAATTGCAGCAAGAAAAATAGCACATTTGTTTAATAGAAAATCACAATGCGAAAAGTGCAGCTGTCAAATTGCGCTCAGTTTCAGCATTGAACGCAGCACAGCGCCATCTGTTATTTATCTCGTTAACTTCTCCACCCAAAATTCACGCAAAACATAATTTATCGCAATAAATTTCGTAATTTTCCGAAATTTTCGGAGCTTCACAACGAATTTTCCACTTTTATATCGCGCAAAATCATCAAATCATGTGATAAAATGCAAAATTTCGTCGAAACAAATTGAAATTTTTCACGCTTTTCCGGAATTTTTCGTGTTTTCCACTAACAGTTTTCTATTTTGCCATTCGAAAAGACATTCCGGAACAATTGCACACAAAATTCCATACAAAAAATCAATTTTCGATTTTTTCAATTTTCCGACTTTTCCGGAGGGTTTTCCCAAAAAAAACCTTCTCCAGGCAATTACGAACAATTGAGAAAAAATTTGAGCCAAATTGGTCCAGGCGTTCTTGAGTTATGCGCTTACCAACACATTTAGCGATTCATTTTTATATTATAGATAGATAACTAATTGATTTGAAAGATGAAAGATGTCCATGCTCTTTCACACATATGTGACACTTGATCAAAAAATTATTTATTGCGGCCTAAAGGGTTGATGACGGGATCGTTTCAATTATTGTTTTAATGTTTTGTTTCTGTATTTCGTTTTATATACTTTTGCCACTACTTAAATAATACAGATTGGTGCACTAATTGTGCTACAATAAGAAATTCAAATAACTTTTCTTAACCAAAGTATTTTATTTATTTTATATTTTTATTGTGCAGAAAATTTAATTTTATTTTATATAACCAATCGGTTTTGAAGATGACTTCCATCCTCTTTCGCGCATATGCGACACTTGATCAGAAAATTATTCATTACAGACTGAAGGTTTGAAGTCGGGATTGCCTCAATTATTGTCTTAATCGGCTGCTTCAATTCAGTCAAATTCCTTGGTTTCGTTTTATACACCTATTTCTTGACATAACCTCACAAAAAAAAGTATTTTGCAGTCAGGTATGGTAACATTGGGAAGGCGGAAGATGCGGTTTCTGGATATTAATTTGTTTGATAATTTTCGTTGGAGCTCCACTACAACCGGTCTGGCTATGTGTGCAGGTGCTCCATCTTGCTGGAACCAAATGCTGTTGCGTCTTCGGCGCAATTCTGGGGAAAAAACTCCTTTAACATCTTTAAATAATGGTTCCTATTTTGTGTTTGTAGTAGGATTCGTGAGCCACCCTGTATGCATATAAATATATTCAATAAAGTATTGTATTCTATACTCTCATGATGACATTTACGTTTTCCAATGTTAACTTTCGATGTTATTGCCAATACAATGTCTACAACTTAGGAGAGAAAGTCAAAGCCGTACAAATTAATTTTTAACGTCAACTCATTCTAGACTTTAAAAGTGTGTCAATATGAAATCAATATAAAATACCAAAACCATAAGCTCAGCTCCCAGGGGATAATGGGATAAATAAAACTACAATCTCATCAAGCATTAGCTTCCAAATGTGTTTCAGTTATTCACAAAATGGCGTCAGCAACAACAACTGCCTTAAGGACCTTTATCAGAAAGGTTAAACTTTTTAAAATCCCAAACATCAAGAAAAAAAAATCAAAACGCAAACAAATTGAAGATAATGAAATATTCACCACAGAAAATGGTAAGACTTATAATAAATAACCGCAGGTTTATCATTCAGACGAATGAACATTCACCCCATGTAGGACAGTGAAGCACATACTGACTACCGCACTATGTTACAACCATATGGTTATAAGACGGTTTAACGCAAGGATCACATAAGAAATATGTTTAGATTTCACCGACAAGATGGGGGGGAAAACTCCATCAAACAATGTGTGACACAACGAGTTGACGAAAAGACGAATGGCTCAAATGTATGGAAATTTGTATAAACCTGAATGTGTCAACACAATGCGATAATAATGTAATCAGTTAAAAAACTTCCATTTAACAACATAAAGACAAAGATGTGAAACATTTTCAAGATAAAGCAAGTACATCGCCAAAGCATTCCACCTGGGTTGTGAATACGAAAAATGGTGAATGTTTGTGAAAGGGCTTCCTTTCCATTGTGTTGATATATTGTGTAACACAAAATTCATTTTGAGGCAGTTTGTTTTTCGCAAAATATTTAATTATTAAGGGATTTGTTGGGGAAAAGTCCTCAAGTGCCATCCTTTTTAAACAAATTAAAGTTGAGTCAAACAAACGTCTTTATTTTTCTTTTAAAAATTTTTCCTAAAAAAAGGTATAGCAATGACCAGCAAATAGAACCTGAAACTAAGTTATCAAATTTGTTAAGAGGTTTTAAGTAAACAAGCATAGCTTTTGCAGACTCTGAGCAATGGCTTTCTGAATCCTTTATTTTCCTTGATTGCAGAGTTTGGCTAACAGTACCGCAGAAGTATTTCAAGCTTCTCACTCTTAACCTTAAAGGTAAAAAAACTTTAAAAATATTTACGTATTGAAATTTACGTGTGTATTTACGAGGTTGGTATGTCTTATATATGGTTGCCAATATATGTACATACATGGCACGCCAACATTGACATAAAGATCTGTTTGCGTTGGCGTCTTACAATTACAGGTAGTTAACCGCCGGTGGGTATGAAAAGAGTATTTAAGGTATAAAACCTCTATTGTGCTTTAAAGTACAGGCGGAAATACATGCTTTATGGAGTCTCAGATTAGTCTATCATTGTTGCAAATGGAATAAAGAACTTTGTTTACCCCCATTCTATGAGAGGGGATACGATTTTAGAATGTAAAACCGCTAGCTACAAATTTATGTGAAGCTAATTGCCCAAATATCACTGGTTATAATAATCGGTGCAAAAGAAGGACCTACTTTCAATTGGAAACCACAATTTGCAAAAATATTACAATACCACTGACAAATATTCCAACAATGTATTGAAACGGATTCGTCATCAAATATTGTTAAGTCGATACAAAAAGTAAAAGAACATTGCGATTTTGATCAAACCTTGGTGGTAAATGTTATTCTCCTTTCAACAGATATAAAATTTTTACTACGCTTAAAAATATGCGCACTTTATGGGTGTCGCATGAGAATTTCTAGATACTGTAAATGGAAAGACATGCGGTCCAGAACTAACTGACCTGATGTATAGATGAATCCAGTAGTTTGAAACAAAATATTTTGATAAGAAGTGACAACCATATAAAACATTTATTTTAAATTTCAAGGCGCCACATTGTTCAGTATTTTTATTTGAGCCATGGATAAAATTGGTCGCCGTTATTCAACATTTCCATTTGAAAGGTCTGAGTCCAATGTCTATTATGTGGGAGCTCGATCCTTCGTTTACGACTGTAAAATATTGGATAGCAGAGTTTCAACGGGGTTGTACGAGTTACTAAAACGAACACCATAGTTTTCGACCAATTGAGCTGTCCACACCAGACACGGTTAAGAAAATCCACAAAATGGTATTGGATGATCATTGGCTGAAGCTGCGTTAGCCTGCTGAAAAGTGCTATACATCGTACATTGACCGAAGAGTTGAAGGTGAGAAAGCTGTGCGCAAGATGGGTGCCGCGCTTGCTTTCAATAGAGCAAAAGCAACGTCGGGAAGATGTTTCAGTACATATGTGAGCTAGTTTTAGGATCGCTCCTATATATCTCCATCTCATGGTACCTGAAGTTTAGGAATATATTAACTTGTATAAGGTTTTAGAGGATTCGGGTAGATATTATAAAAGTTAGCAACAAAACAATATCTTATGGGGATACAGAGAGATGTGAGTAAACTGTAAATTGCGTTATATTAGACGGCGCAACATTTTACATGCCAGAACTTTCCATTTTTAACTCCAAGCCGCTCTTTTCAAAAATATTACAGTACCACTGACAAGTTTTCGAAATGATCGTCTTATAAGGCCCGGAAACGCACTTCGTTGTGAAATATTTAAGGTTCAACTAGAACTTTATTGCGTTTTGCGTTTCCTTCTATCAACTGACAAACATATTTAACAATTTCATAACCTCATAGGGATAAAATGGTCAAGTTGGATTTAGGTCGCCGTTTAAAAATCGTATTTTGTGTTTTCAATAATGTGCGAAGCCCACTTCTTTAACTTTGACCACCTTTCCCCTCTTATGGAAACTCTAAACTACACATATGATCGAAAAAATAAGTGCAACTGCTTAAGACATGATAATTTTTTTTATTTAAATAACTCTAATATGGTAATGCCTTTAAAAGCATAAAATAAAACTAGGGTTTCCCCGTTGTTTTCATTGTTAGTTAGTTTTGTTTAGGTGTGATTTCAGTACTTGGTCAATATAATAAATATATTGCTCAATTCTTTAATATTTTCGCAGTCTGCTGTAGTATTTTTTTTTTTTTTTTTTTTTTTTTTTTTTTTTTTTTTTGAAAGACTATTATTAATTTGCTGTTGTTTATCTTTATTCATAACAAAATATAAAGTAAAGAAACTCAGCCATGGGTCGAAAAAGTCATTGTTTTCCAGAGGAGAGAATAATTGTTTCAAGACTAAAAGAAAGTGGCCAAAGTCTTCCTTTTATAGCAGAATCTATGAATCGGTCGCTATTTTTTTGTACAAAATGCTTTTAAGCCTAAAATGCCCGTCGAAACTCGCGGAAGACCACAAAAGTACAACAAAAACAACAGATATCCGTATTGTAACACTTGCGAAGAAGGACCCGTTTGTGTCTTTAAGAGCGATTTCAGCAGAAATTGGAAACTTAATTTCGTCTTGAATGGTTCATTGTAGACCACAAGAAGCTCATTTATCAGGACGGATAGCCAGAAGAGTTCCTTTGCTTAGACAAAAAAAAAATTAAAGGCTAGATTGGCGTTTGCAAAAAGTCATTCTAATTGATCCGGAGGAGACGGTGAAAAAAAAATGGCTAAACATTTTGTGAACGGATAAAACAAAAATTAATGCATTTGTGCCCGGAATGTTCGACACCAGTATTATGGTCTGGAGTTGTTTCTCGTAGTATGGTGTCGGTCCGATACATCGAATTATTACTGACACTATGACCAGATTCCACTGCAAAGATATTTTGGAAAATACGATGTTGAACTATGCTGTGGAAAGTATGCCTCTTAGGCAAACTTCTAAATTGGTAAAGGATTGGTTCCAAGATAATAATGTTGCTCTTCTTGACTGGTAAATTCAATCTCCTGACTTAAATCCAATCGAAAATCTTTGAGGGAGTTGAAACAAAGAATTGGAAAGGAAGTTCTTAAAAATAAGGATCAGTTATGGAATTTTGTTCAAAAAACTTGTTATGAAACACCAGTAGAAACCTGTAGGAAGCTTACTGCCAGCATGCCAAAAAGAGTCAACGAAATATTTGAGAGTAAAGGTGGATATATCGGTTTTAACGAAACTCAATCAATTTAGTAAGAAACTCTTAATTTCTTTACTTTATTGCTTATTTTAACTAAATTTACTTATTATTTTGTCCAATGTTTTTTGTGATTAATTTCTTACTTTTTGAAAAATACTGAATTTAATTTTTTTTTTTGATATTTTTTAGTATTTTATTTCTAATGCTAAAGGGTGTCCCAACAAGAACGCAAGATTTATTTGGCGCCATTCTAAGTGTCATTGTTTGACACTTGAACAATTGTTATTGTTTGCTAGTAGGAGGTACGAGGTTAGTAAGAATGGATGAACAACGCATGAATGAACAACGCATTCTCATTGTGAAATTGTTTTACCAAAATGGTGAAAGTTTTGCGGCTACAGTTCGCAAATTGCGATCAATTTGGAGTCACAATAATGCGCCAAACGAGTCAACTGTAAAGAGATTAATGGATAAATTTGCCAAAACTGGGTCTGTTAGTGATGTAAAGACAACAACGCGCCTTCGACCGAAAATGTCGCAGCTGTACGTGATGATGTCGATCAAACTCCATCCACCTCAATTCGACACCGAGCTCAGCAAATTGGTGTCTCCAAATCCACTATGTAGCGAATTTTGACGAAAGATTTGCATACAAAGTTCAATTGACTCAGGAACTGAAGCCAGCTGACCATGGACAGCGAAGGGAGTTCGTTAATTGGGTATTTGAGAGACAACATAAAAATGCTGATTTTACCGATAAAATCATCTTCAGTGACGAGGCCCATTTCCATCTTGAAGGCTTCGTCAATAGGCAGAATTGTCGCATCTGGGGTGAGAAAAATCCTCCAGTGATTCACGAGAAGCAAATGCATCCTCAACGTGTCACTGTGTTGTGTGGATTTGGGCTGGAGAAATCATTGGACCTTTTTTTTAATGAAAATGTGGCATGTCAAGCGCAAACAGTCAATGGTGTTCGGTATCGTGAAATGATAACCAGTCTTTTCGTGTCTAGAATTGAAGAAACGATTGTGGAGGGCATGTGGTTTCAACAAGACGGCGCCACATGTCATACAGCCAGACAAACAATTCAATTGCTGCATCAGTCATTTCCCGGTCGTGTTATTTCGCGTTTTGGAGACCAGAATTGGCCGCCTAGATCGTGCAATTTAACACCATTAGACTTTTTTCTTTGGGGTTTTTTGAAGTCAATGGTTTACGCTAATAAGCCGACAACGACTCAAGTCTTAAAAGAGGAAATTGGACGCTGTATTAATAAAATACCCCAGCATTTATGCAAAACGGTCATTGAAAATTTCATTAAAAGATCGCGTGTGTGCCAGAAAAGCCACGGCGGCCATCTGCCCGATGTGTTGTTCCATACATAACTTCATTCTGTCTACTATACGATATAATAAAGTTTCAAGATTCTTTTTTAAATATTTGTGTTTTATTTAAAATTTAAATCTTGTGTTCTTGTTGGGACACCTTTTATAACAAAAGGAATTAGTATACTTTTAATTTAAGTAAAAATATAAGGTGTACTTATTATTTTGACCATATGTGTATATATGTATGTATACGTCTCTTAAACCTCCTCAACTATGAAAATATTCGACATGCGAGTCATAGATCCAACCTTCTTCTTCCATACAGCGTAACTACTCTTTAAACCAGTTGCCAGCAGGTGCCTGCAGCTAAAATCCACAAAAATATCTTACCACAATCTAAGTAATGCAATTATTTCCGCAAATTTTTTTTACCCTCAGGAAAAAAATACACACAAAACCTGAAAAAAGAAGAAATGTTTCATTATGTTCTCACAATACAAAAGAAGTGAATTGTGACGCACTGCTTCGTGGCAACAATTGTTGCAGTCACTGCTGCCTCTGTTGTTGTTGTAGTCGTTTTTGTCGAGTTTTGGTATCTTTTACGACTCTGCCACTGTCACCACTTGTGGTGCATCCATGTGCAACCAAGGGTGAATATGTTGCAACATGTCAACATAATACACACTTGTGCACACCACTCACTACTAACCAAGGCACCGGTCAACCAATGCCGTTACAATGGCAACTACTGGCACATCGCTTGTGTGAATACTAGAATTCAGCTGGCTCACCAGGCAACCGTAGCCAGTCGAGAGCCAGAGTTGGGTGTCTTTGCAACAATGAAAGTGTAAGCAAAAATTTGCCAACCATAGAAGTTTTCCATTTAGACCAACAAATAAACGGTAGCAAAAAAAAAAAAAAAAACTGGAAACCCGGTCAGACACATGAAACCTTTGCAACAAATAAACCCGTAAATAAAAAATCGTTACAGCCAACAGTTTTGCATAAAACGCAAAATATTATTTTCCTTTTTTTTGGGGTTTTGTTTTAGCTATTGTTGCAGTTGCCATTCTTTTGACTAATTGTCAAAATTCTATAGAGAATAGGGCAACCTTTTGAAAGGGAGAAAATAACGAGGAATTGGGTGATGGCATTCATGTTTACTGTCCCTTGAATGACCATACAAAAGAACGAAGTTTAATTTATCGTTGCATGTGGCTTCCAATTATGCAAGAGTTAGTAAGTGACATTTTGTGCATTTCAGGAAACTTTTTTTTTTCTCTCCCCTCCCTTTCCAGCAACTATATGTTGTATTGCAAATGGTTATAATGGACATTTGGCCAAATTATAATGATGTAAATAGAAATACTTTGTTTAGTCTCTATAAGCTAGGGAGCAAGATTGTAGCCTGGATTTCATTTCGCAGCAAGTCATAAATTCTTGTAATTTTTAGTCACATAAATTGTTGAAAAAAACATATCAAAAAATAGTTCAGTTAAAGAAATATTCATAATATTATTGGGAGAATGTAATATTTGCTAGAATAAAAATGTGCTCATCATAAAAAATGCAATAAAACTTATTAGCCAGAATTTTATTTTAGGAGACCACAATTCTAAACTTTCCAGCTATGAATGTTCGTTTGCGAAATATATGTCCAATCGGAAATTTTATCTGATTTCATTTATTTCCTGTTGCTTTTCTTGTTTTGCAATTCGCGTGCAATATTATGTATATCGGGGTTATGAAATATCTGAGATCAAAGTATAAAATATTATTCAAAACAAACCTCTGTAGTTGTGGATTATTATCCAGGAAAGGGGCACCACAAGCTGTCCCATAATAAATTTGTGAATTAGCGAAACCAGACTCTCTTTTTTTTGTTAGCATACAGACTCTTCAACGATTTTACTTTTTAATTATTCTTTATCTATTTTGATGATGTATTCAATGGCATTTAAATTTCTTCTTCTACGGAACCTTTAATACCCTGCTATTGGAAGAATTTCCGACTTTTATGTCACAAAGATTCGACCGTAACGCGATGGATAGTACACGCGACTACTGTTCGCAAAATCCCGAGTTCAATACCGCATATAGCCACTTACAAGTATTTAAGCGGCGTTCACCTCGACGTGTCTGACGAACACTTCGACGAAAGTGTGATAAATACTTCTCAAACTGTGACTTTCGATATTGTCTTTAAACTGTAGGTACCATTAAGTGAGTCTAAAAATAGAATTGAAGTAAGCTCACTGAATGTGAGAAACTCTCTCATATCTCAGTCATGGGATGCAAAGGCATTTGTTTTTGTCACAAAGATAGTAAGACGGAAATAAAATTTCCAAACTTTTAAGATTTTAAAATAAAATTGTTTTGATATTAATTGGTTAGAACATCTTACATTCACTTTAAACTTTTTCAATAAAAATATTGGAAGTTTTCTTTCTGGAATTACGTCGAAAGATAATAACTTTCAACACTCTGAGAGAGAAAACACAACATCATTACTCCTTCTCTCAACCTCTCATCAAACCACCCTCCCACATTTCTTACAGTTTTCAATATTCTCTTAAACCCTGAAATCATTTACGACTTCCCAAATAGGCACACAAATTAGATAAGATACAAGATGTACATAAGCTCACATCTGTGCCAATACTTTTCTTTCAAAATACCAGATGAAATTCAGTCTGTCATCAACGTACATACTAACACAGTGACAACACCACACAAAGTCTATGCTAAAGCAAAATATGACTCTTCAGGTCATATTTCCCTAATCAACGGGAAAAGGAAGGCGAGAAGACGATGGCAGAAGTACAGATCTCCCCCCTCGTCACGACCAGTGCAAAATATGACTCCTCAGGTCATATTTCCCTAACCAACGGGAAAAGGAAAGCGAGAAGACGATGGCAGAAGTACAGATCTCCCCCCTCGTCTCGACCAGTGCAAGTCAAAAGTAAGGTCAGCTCTGGATGAAAACAGAGAAACCTCCGAAGCCCACCACTTATCCCATCTAGAAGCCACACTGAAAACTGACTATAGTCTATACAAGGAAGGCCACAAGGCAACTACAGCGTCCAAGAGTCTCCCATACGGATGAAAGGTGGAGAATGGGAAAGGAATAACGATAAAAAAGTGAAAGAATTTGTTGACCTAACAATACAATCTCTTGTATGACTCCAACGATCATTAGCCTAATGATCACAAATCAAGCCTATCTTTCTTAAAGTAAAATATTTTCTCGTTGAAAATGTATAAATCTTTTGGACAGGATAAAATAATGGCAACAATGATCTCAGAACTTCCCCACAATATCCTCAAATTAGTTCTGTATGGCGACGAAAAAGTAACGTTAACGGCGACTACATTGAATGCGTTCTTGTGCATCATTTGGTTTTAACTCGTGAACCAATTGCATCTTATATGGGAAAAGATGTAACATATGTACAATTCTTTGCAAAGACCGCCTAGAGGTCTCTAACTGCTGAGAACGTCGCCTGGTGGAAGTTTCCTCAATACTTGCTTGCACTCGAGCAATGGTCACTTCATTTCGAACTACACGAGGTTTTCCAGCACGCGAAAGATCTCAGACAGCCCCTTGTTGCCCAAAACGCTGAACCAATCGGTAAATTGTTGGAGCGCTAGGAGCATTTCGAACATGAAAGAAATTTCGATATGATCTGAATAATCTGACTTTCAAAGCAAAATTGAACAACTTTGGTTCTTTATTCTGTGCTGAGCCTTTCCATCATAAATTTCCCAAGTATTATTTAGTTAATTCTGTAAAACATGAAAAAAAAGACAAACAAAAAATGTATTGACTGATCAAATCTTAACGTTGCTTATAGGGTGGCGATATTTACATTTAATGCTATATATACTACGCATTGGACACTTTCCTCGATCCTGGAAACTGTCTGATCCAAAACCTGTACATCCACCCACTCAATCCTTTCTTTTGGTTGGATAGATTTACAGTTTTTCTGAAATGTTTTTGATAATTAAAAAAAAATACAAACTTTCACTGGAAAGATGTAAATACAACATCGAAATATTATGCATGAGAAGAGAGCGTTTTTGAACTGCTATCTTATCTGGCTGACTGTCCACTTATTTTGGCTGTCCACTTGTTTTGCATTTTCAAAGTGTTTTTTATTTATCGGTCGATAAATTTGCAGTCTTCCTGAAATGCTATTGAAAATCGCAAAAAAAACAAACTTTCACTGAAAAGATGTGCAACATCGAAATATTATGTATGAGAAGAGAGCGTCTTTGAACTGCTGTCTTACCTGGCTGACTGTCCACTTATTTTGTTTTTTCAAAGAGTTTTTTTTTTATCGGAAAAATTTTCATTCCTTTTTTTACATATTAGATAAGCAAAAGGGATCAATCCATAGAATAACTATAGTATCTAACAAATATTTCCATCAGTATCTGGGCGCAAACTTCAAGAAAAATGTGCCGTTCATTTGCGATAAATTAAATGAACTATTAAGTCGATTTCAGAAGAGATCACTAATCCATCCGTTTAGTAGACCATCAGAATTTGTCATCTTTGAACTTTTCTCCTAATAATGGCTTAACATATCAAATTCTGAATTTTCCATGACTAGCTACTAGTTTGGTTGTACCAGTACATTGAAGCATACAGTCCGCTTAATTTTCAGTACATTATATTATTCTAAACATTCTTACATTATGAGACAAATTATAGCCATAAAATATGAAATGTGTAATCCTACACTTTCATAGGAGATTCGAACCATTTTTCCCACTAGCTGCGAATAAACGATACAGCCTTAAAACTATTCGAAATTCTACCCTCATTTAACAAAAACGCTAAATGGTAATCCGAAAATTTTCCAACCTGGCATTATGACATGTTGTGTGCAATAATTCGAAATCCACTCTCTTTATTTTGAATTTCGCAGAACTTTTCAACAAAATTTAATCACATTTCCACAATAACAAAAGCAGGTGGGCCAGCACTCACCCATCTGTCACAGGTTTTTGAAACAACAATAATGTGAATACATGCGGTGCCAATCATAGTAATTTCGAATTTTTCAACATTTAGACATTATGTCCACCCAACTGAATAGTCACAAAGTAAATCGAAAACATTTTATCGCACATTAGTATACACTCAAATCACACTACAAACCACAAAATTGATTCAGCAGAAAAATATTGCGTAGTTTAGACAATAATGCACACTAACTTGGCCACACCAAATCAATCCTATTATCAAGCAATCGATGATTCCCGTGTGACAGCTACAGTGAACCAGGTATACAATCGATGTACGAGGCCAGTCCCAGAACTAGATGACCTGACGTATAGTTGGTGCCAGCAGTTTGAAAATAAAATTAATTTGGTAAAAAGTGGCAAACTTATAAAATATATGGTTTAAGTTTTAATGAGCCACTTTGTTTATTATTTTTGTTTGAGCCATCAAAAGTAAACGATCTTAATTAATTTGTAAACATGGGAAAAATTGGTCACCGTTATGTAATTCCATATTTCCAGTTGAAAGTTCTCAGTCCAAAATCAATGTTAAAGCCGAGCTAGATTCTACTCTGGGAGAGTCTGCTCCTTCGTTTACGACTTTAAAATATTGGATAGCAGAGTTTAAACGAGGCCGTACGAGCTGCTAAGACGAACTCCGTAGTGGCCGATCAATTGTGGTGTCCACGCCAGACACGGTTAAAAAAATCCCTTAAAATAGTATTGGATGATCGTCGACTAAAGTTGCGTGAGCGAGCTGAAATTATAGGCATTCCAAAAAGTGCTATGAACCGTTTATTGACCGAAGATTTGAAGATGAAAAAGCTGTGAGCAATATGAGTGCCGCGCTTGCTTTCAATAGAGCAACAACAGCGTCGTGAGGATGTTTTAGTAAAGTGTCTGGCGATGTTTCACCCCGATAAAGTAGAATTTTTGCGTCGATTTATAACCGTGGATGGAACATGAGTTCACTACTTCACGCCTTAGGCAAAGGAATAGTCAAAGCAGTGGACTAGAATGGGAGAATCGTGTTCAAAGAAGGCAAAGATGGTTCCATCTGCAGGCAAGGTAATGGAGTTTATTTTTAAGGATGTGCATGAGAGTTTTTATTGATTTTCTTCAGAAAGGAAAAACTATCAACGGCGAAAATTATACTAATTTATTGCAGCATTTAGCTGATTAAATTATGGGGAAAAGGCCGCATTTGGCGAAAAAGAAAGTGTTGTTTCATCAAGATAATACTTCAGTTTACACATCCACTGTTACTGTGGCCAAAATCAATGAAATAAAGTTCGTATTGCTTAATCACGCACCTTATTTGCCAGATTTAGCTCCCTCGGACTATTTTCTATTTTCAAACTTGGAAATGTGGCTCGGTGGTAAAAATTTGCCAACAATGAAGAGCTGGAGTCTGCAGTTGCTGGCTGTTTTAAGGTGTTTGACAGTTCCTGCTATAAATAGGGTATAGAAGCCATTGAATATCGCTTGAAAAAAGTGTATTGAGCTGAAAGGAAATTATGTTAAAAAATTAAGAAGCATTTTCCCAACTCTTTTGTTCCTTCTTTGTTAGGCCGGCTAGTTTTGGGATCGCCCTCGTACACATAACTATGTTATATATATTAATGCATATGGTATAGTATGTATATTGGATGCACAATAACAATTGCGCAAATCCGTGCCACGCACAGGAAAATTGCGGACAAAAAACCTTCAACTAATCTAAACTGAACTAGCAACAAATTGAACTTAACGGAAATCATTTGTCGCTATTGATTTTGTTGCAACAACACTAAAATGTTTTTGCAACTATATAAATAATTGTTAAGCGGAAACAAATGTAACAAAAACTGCGGGTAGTTCAATGAGGAAGGGACTACTACTGAAACAACAATTAATTGTTCGATGATGGGGGTAACAATGATGTGGAAACTAAACGCGATGAGATGGAAAAGCATTAAGCGGTTGCATAAATAACAGATGCTTCGCCCTAAGTATTAAAAACTCCATTGAATAGCGTAACAATATTTTATGAATATTCAATACAATATGGTAAATTAATTAAAGTTACTGCTATTACAAGTCAATAAACAAATTGCTATGCATCATGAATGTACAAAACAAATTTGAATATAAGACTTATAGAGTTTTTAAAACAAGCACATGTGACCGATCTTTGAGCGATGATTGGAACACGAGATTATCGCGTACAAGACAACCATCTTTAACCTCGATGTGCTGGCGAATACTGTGAGTAGTCGAGCAATCCACAAGTACAAAGATGGATATTGGTAGTAGTATATATAAAAAATGCAAACTATTACCTCTTTAACAATTAAAAAAGGAAAGGATACGCTATTGCCATGAAGTTGCGGCACAAGTACTAACAAGGGTTTCGACAAAAAAAATTTTTTTTTTGGCTGGAGAGCCAAATTGGCTTAAAGTTTAAAGAAGCAGAAAAAGACTGAATTTGCAGCAACATTGAAACGAATGTTTTATATGCCTAAAATGAGGTTGATGAAGGAGTGTCACAAAAATTATCAGAGTTTCTTTTTTAAATAAAAATTTTCCAGGGCCCAAAATTCGGTCGGGTAGATAGCTTGCATATCTACCATCATAACTTACTGACTTATAGTAAGAACCGGTGCGCCTGTTAAAAACAGCGTTTGCCATCCATATGCAACAAATATGCGGTTTCAATACCACCGCATACAGCCATCTATCTAAGCGGCGTTCATCTCGATGTATTTGACGAACACTTCGAGTAGTCCAGTAATCGAAAAGTCTGGTAAATGCTTCTCCAACTGTGGCATTCGAAATCGTCGTTGAGCTGCATATTCCATTGAGTAAGTCTAAAAATAGGAAGGCAGTAAGTATAAGGTATGATACCATATTGCAAATGGTAGGCAAGGTGTCTTATTAGGTACGCAACTAAGTTCCCGCTGTTTGTCAATAGATGGCGACAGCTGTAAGTGCTAGTCAATTCCGTCATAACCTAAAAGTCATGAGCCAAGCTTAGGCATATGGTAAACATACCGCCTCAACAAAATGATGATTTTCTTTTGACGGCATGTGCTTTTGGTTGTGTGAATGTGTATGATTTTGTGCAAAATAATCGTCATATGCGGGAAGTACTGATTTTCTTCTTTCAGTCGAATAAAACAGCGGCTAAAGCTCATCGAGAGCTTCAAAACGTTTACGGAGATGCTGCTTTAAGTGAAACAACATGTCGTAAAGATTGGTTCCGTCGTTTTAAAGACAGTGATTTTGATGTTGACGGCCGTTTGTGTGAAGGAAAGCGGAAAACCTTCGAAGACACTGAATTAACGGCATTGCTTGATGGGAATACGTGTCAAACGCACGTAGAGCTTGCTTCAGCAATATAACTTATTCGTCAAGCCATTTCCGAGCGATTGCAGGCATTGGGAATGATTCAAAAGCAAGGAACCTGGGTCCCTTGTGAGTTGAAGCCAAGGGACGTTGGGCATCGTTTTTTCGCCTGTGAACAACTGCTTCAGCGACAAAAAAGGAAGAGTTTTCTTCGTCGTATTACAACGGGCGATGAAAAATTGATTCATTGCAGCAATCCAAAGAAAAGAAATTCATTGGGGCTGGCCGGTCATGGGTCTACGACGTGGCCTCGACCGAATATTCACGCTGCGAAGGTTATGCTCTGTAATTCGTGGGACCAGGTCGGTCTTATTTATTACGAGCTGTTTAAACCAAACGAAACCATCAGTGGGGATCGGTATCGACTTCAATTAAAGCGATTGGGCCGAGTTCAGTGCGAGAAACGCCCACAATACACAGAGATGCACCACAAAGTGACTCTTCAGCATGACAACGCTCGGCCTTACGTGACCAAGCTCGTTAAAACTTACCTAATAACGCTGAAATAAGAAGTCTTACACCATCTGCCATATTCTCCAGGTATTGCGCCGTCCGATTATCAGTTGTTCCGTTCGATGGCACACGGTCTGGCTAACCAGCAGTTCCACTCATACGACGACATCAAGAAATGGCTAGATTTGTGTATAGCCTCAAAAGATTACCGTGGCGAAATTCGAGCTTTGCCAGAAAGATGGGGAAAAATAGTAGCTAGCGATGAGCCTTTAGCTAACATAATAATATTTTAAAATACAAGATGAGAAGTATTAGAATATAAAGTTTTTTTTTTTTAACTAACTTAAATTTTAATGCACAAATTCGATTTTTTGATGAAATCTAAAATTAATTTCATATTTCTAATTGAGGGTGCGCTCTTAATATATTTGGATGTTGTTAAAAAAATGCTTTCTGAATGTGGCAAATATGAATGACGAATGGAAAGCATATGAATAATATTCTTGGGAAATGACTTTCTCCAAATCTGCTGCGTCCTTAATAAGGTTATCATCCCCTGATACTTAAGAAAATTAGTCTTCAACTCGATAGCAATTTGATAATTGTTGACTGCCTCTGACCAGAAGACAGCGAAAAAGGATTTGTATCAATTGGTTTTATCAATTCACTATAAATGCCTCTGAAAGTATGATTGGTAGTAAGATTACATATCATTCGATATGCTCAAAAACCTGATGAACATAGTTCCCTGAATGCGATAACCTCTCAGGTTCATCTACAGGATGCTTGTGCTCTTTCTAGTATCGGAAAAATATTCACCACTCAGTTTGACGTTACCTACGCCCTTTATTATTATATTTCCATTATTATTATACTATTATTAATTTGCAAATTTTCCGATACATAAAGGTTGCAATTTAAGGCGTTGTTCCATCATTTTTATAACGACAATACTCTTAAGAATGTTCATAGCTTTACAAAAGAGCCTGGCTGTTCATATTACAGATACCGCATTTTCTACGGTATCCAGATTATAGATAAATGCTGTACAAAACGGATAATAGGGATGCATAACAATAATGCATCCCTTCACCTGTTCAATGTTTCAATGAGCATAACTGAAAACACGGTAAAATTTGCTAAGACACTTCCTTTCATGTACTTATGCGCCATTTGGCACGATAGCATTTTATAGAGCAACGGGTGAAAAATTAAATAGTTTTCAATAAGAAGTCAACAATGTTAGCACCAAGCAACTGTTAGTCTCATGGATTGGCAACTTTGAACAAAGGCAAAGGTGGAGGAACACATGAGCATCACAACTACTTTCACTTTACAAAACGTGAGGGTCAAATATACCCAGTCCTGCCATATGTTCTGTTACACAATTTCCAGCGCTTATCGTGCAAAACTTCTTGCGGGAATAGAACCGTTAACTTTTTTTTCAGAACACATGCACTGATTAGTGAAGAATACTAGTCAGTTTGGTTTTAGTTTGCA
>JAHXMU010000658.1:538363-577131 GCA_019455685.1 Philornis downsi | reverse complement strand
GTTAAAGAGAATCGAGTTGGCGTAATAGCGTTGCATAAGTGCGGAAAGAGTGCTGGCCAAATTTTCGAGTTGCTAAAACCACTCGGAATATCAAGAATGTTCATTTATCGTGCTATTGCTCGCTTCGGCGAATTGTCTGGAGTAGAAGACAGGCCAAAAAGTGGTCGCCCGCGCGTTGTCCGTACGAGTGCGGTAGTAAAGGCAGTGCGTGAAAGAATTCGGAGAAATCCCCTTAAAAAGCAGAAAATCATGTCCAAGGAATTGGATATATCAACCAGATCCATGTCTAGGCTGATTCGGGATGATCTGCATATGAAAGCCTATCGTCGGTCCACGGGGCATCTTCTAACTCCTCAGCTAAAAAAAATTAGGCTGGAAAGATGCAAGCGACTTTTGCAGTGGCACGCGGACAATGGCCATGAAAACATTCTGTTTACGGATGAGAAAATTTTTACCGTGGAAGAAGTTTTCAACAAACAAAATGACAAGATTTATGCCACTTCTTCATGTGTGCAGGGGGCAGGACTCTGCCCCTGCGCACAAAGCTAAAACCACGCAGGAGTGGCTCAGAATCAATATTCCAGGCTTCACAGAAGCAGAAGATTGGCCATCAGGGAGTCCAAATCTCAATCCACTGGATTATGCTTTGTGGTCAGAATTGGAGAATATGGCTTGCAAGACTCCCCACAGAAATTTGGAAAGCCTTAAAACAGCATTAACCAGAGCAGCGTCCTCGATCTCCATGGAAATCGTACGTGCAGCTATAGCCCAATGGCCACACCGTTTGAAAGCTCGTGTTAAAGCAAAAGGCGGTCATTTCGAGTGAATACAATTTTTTTTAATAACCAATATTGTCTTCTAATAAATGAAATAATTTTGAATACAATATGAATATGGCTTTTTTTTATCGCGTTTTATATTTGTAACAGAACATATGGCAGGATTATGTAAAGTGTAATAAAAATAAATCCAATATTTTTCCAATAGATGGCTTTAGTAAACTGTATTGCGTGTTGTTTAAGTGCGATCGGTTACGCTAGATGGCGTTAATGATGATAAGATACAATCAGATAAGATTTCATACTCAAAAAACAACTCAGACAGTTTTGTAATTGTTTGACCTAATATTGTTTGAGTGCCTCAAAAACGTATTCCAATAAAAAGTTACAGTTACAGTTTTTCTTTGATAAAGGCGAAAATATTGAATCCAGGCAGCTGAAAATGAGAATAATGTTTAAGAACCTGATGCTGTAGCGGCCAATCACTGGGCATTTATGGTTTTGTCAATTCCGTTCCGGTAATTTTGATGCCACAGATGCACCACGCCTTAGAAGGCCAATAGAAAATGGATAAAATGTGGATAAAATGATAAAAATCATTAAGACCAACCGTCCTGCAAGCTTGTTGCCACCTGAATAAATCTGGGCATAAAAGGAAGCTTGATATGAGGTTGGCACATGGGTTAATATAAAAAAATTGCAACAAAATCTACTCATTTGTAAAGCGGAATGGTGACTTGTGATGAGAAGTGGGTCACTCACGACAACGTAAAGCGAAAGCGGTCGTGGGCGAATAGCAGTGAGCAGGCGCAAACGGTGGCAAAGCCTGGACGGTCAGGAAGATTGACAAAAATGTTAAGGCCAAATTCTTAATTCGGATCCCGTCACCCAACGGTGAGGATACCTCATACTTACAATGTAGTATTGACCGTTCCATCTACCTGGAGCGTCCGTATCCGCAGGTATGTAAAAATGTCCAGTCGGCGACCAATACTGTAAAATTTGGTGCATACATCAATAAATCAATGGCCAATAACGTGGGGATAAGGAGGCCCTGGGACAGAGTTCCCGCTTGATCGTTTGGTGTTGGACCCCTAGTAAGAGCATCACGCGGGTTGTTGATTGAAACCAAAATCACTGGTAGAGTTTTTGTACTCGAATGTGGAATTGCATTATACAACCGGTTACTACAGACGCATAGAGCAGCAGAGGTTGGAACATAGGCCTCACCTCCGCCAATGGGGATTATATTCCATACTAGCATAATCAATTTGGTACCTTGTGGCTGCAAGAAAGAGCTGGCAATTGCAGTAGATCGCTCCCAAAATTGTTGGCTCCTATTCCTAGATAGTCCAAGTCAATTTGGCTATTATAGGAGGCGCTGACAATCGCATTGTAATAGGTCCAGTGCGGTCAGCATGTTGTGGGTAAGGCCTTCATGGCGAGACTGACGTACAACACTCAGTAGACTCTGTACTGTCAAAAATCGAACTACTACTACTATAGGGTGACGCATAAGCAACGTTAAGATTAAATCAGTGAATACATTTTTTATTTTAAGTCTTTTTTCGTCTCTTTACAGAATTAGCCAAATAATACTTGGAAAATTTATGATGGAAAGGCTCAGCACAGAACAAAGAACCAAAGTCGTTCAATTTTACTTTGAAAGTCAGCATTCGATTATTCAGATCATATCGAAATTTCTTTTATGTTCGAAATGCTCCTAGCGCTCCAACAATTTACCGATTGGTTCAGCGTTTTGGGCAACAAGGGGCTGTCTGTGATCTTCCGCGTGCTAGAAAAATTCGTGCAGTTCAAAATGAAGTGACCATTGCTCGAGTGCAAGGAAGTATTGAGGAAAACCTAGAAACTTCCACCAGGCGACGTTCTCAGCAAGAGAAGAGATGTCTAGGCAGTCTTTGCAAAGAATTTTACATACAGGGTTGCCCATATTCGACGGACCCATCTGGCAACGCCATAACTTTTGACAGAGATGTCAGATCGCTTAATGACATACCGTGTTTGAAGCGTCAGTCCAAGCAGATTTTTACCATGGAACAATACACGCCACGCGAGCGCTCTGAAATAGTTGAAATTTACATTCAACAGAAGAAGTCAATTGTGAAAACTCAACGTGCTTTTAAAATATGAAAAAATGTGAGAAGTGCGCCTTCTAAGAACACCATTAACCGTTTATACGAAAAATTTTCGACTGGTGAGGCTCTTTCTAATCCGAAGAGGCCAAATAAAAGTCGACCAAGGCGATCGGCCGAGAATATCGCTGCCGTACGAGCCAGTGTTGAGAGGTCCCCAAGAACATCCCAAAAACGCCGTTCTCAGCAGTTGGGCATGGCTCGGTCCACTTTACAACGGATTATTCGCGTTGATTTGCATTTGTTCCCGTACAAAATTCAATTGACGCAAAGATTGTTGCCTGCGGACAAGCCTCGTCGATTGGAATGGGCCCAACGAGTTATCGAAATGGCCGATGATGACGAGCAATTTTGGAACAAAATTATCATGTCCGATGAAGCCCATTTCACATTGAATGGGACCGTAAATAAGCAAAATTGCAGTATTTACGCCACTGAAAATCCTCAGGAGATTCAAGAATTGCCTCTTCATGACGAAAAAGTCACAGTTTGGTGCGGCGTTAGTGCGAAAACGGTCATTGGGCCGTTTTTCTTCCAAAACGAAAATGGCCATGCTGTTACCATCAACCAGGAGCGTTATCGCGACATGATGACCAATTTTGTGATGCCAATTATTCGTCGAAAGCGTATGAGGCAGTTCTGGTTTCAACAAGACGGCGCTCCACGGCACACAAGTCGCATAACAATCGATTTTCTGAAGAATTTGTTTCCGGGCCGTTTGATGTCGAAAAGTGGTGATTTGGACTGGCCACCGCGTTCGCCCGATTTGACGCCCGCTGACTTCTTCTTGTGGGGACATTTGAAGTCAAAGGTTTACGTTAACAAGCCAAGGACCGTAAAAGAGCTCAAGGACAACATTCGTGAAGAAATAGCCGCTATTCCGGCCGAAATGTTGGCGAAAACGATGGAAAATGCTGCAAAAAGGGCACAATACGCCATCAACGCCAGAGGCGGCCATTTGAGAGATATCATATTCAAAAATTGATGTAAACAAATCTACTTGGAACAAATTAAATGAATAAGATTGCCAACCGCCAAATTTTTATTTTTTTCTTTGATTTTTTTTTTTAAAACATGGGTCCGTCGAATATGGGCAACCCTGTATAAGATGCACTTGGTTCACGGGTTAAAACCAAATGATGCACAAGAACGCATTCAATATAGTCGCTGTTAACATTACCTATGCGCCATCCTATATATGCTCCACAATATAAGCTATACTACGCTATAGTTTTCAGAATCTACCACATTCTGAGAGGCGGAAGCTATGTGCGTATTGGCAATTTACAAGTAAATGGTCATATATTTTCAACAATTTTTACAAAACAAAACTTATCGGGTTTTATTTTCGATTCAAAGCGATAGGATCACAATACTAGTCACGATGGAAAAAACCAAAAAAAAAAAAAAAAAAAAAAAAATAGTTTTACAAATACATGTGGGAGCTAATTACTCTTAGATATTGTTCGCAAAACAAATCCACTTTCCATTATGCCCCCCATTGCCAACTGTTGTTAAAATTCAAAATTGCATAAATGGTTTCAGAAACGTCACTCACAATGTGCCAACTTTTGCCTACATAACTACATATAATTACGAAATAATTTGATGTAACATTTCAAACATTAACAAATGTATGAATACGCGGCGGCTGCAGCAAGAACGGTAGTTGTGGCAGGCATGTTCCATAAAAAAATAAAGAAAAAAAAGCTAAAATAAAAACTGCCAGAGGAATCCACAACAATTTGCCACAAAAACTAGCAAATTGAAATGAATTTGTTTTAGAGAACTCAACCCCCTCTCGCCACCACTAAGGCAAAAACAAGAACACCATTTAAAACAAAGCATATGTGTTAAATATATGAGACTATTATATATTTTCTACAAAGTATCGCATTGCTCTGACGTTTCAAATAACACACAAAACATTAAAACTCGAAACAGCAACAGCAAAACTTCTCCCCACCACAACCGTTCCGACGATTGCGAATGGCAGCGCAATTCCTTGGACAAAGAGCGGAATTTGCCACAATAATACATAATAATAATAATAACAGCAGCAGCAGCAGTAGCAGAAAAATTCTAACTCAGAACAAATTAAGGTCAACACAAAAAGTGGAAAGCTGCATTTTTGTTTCAGTCTCTTCTGGCATTGTATGAGAGTTAAACAGGAAAACTCTGCAAAATAAACCGAGCATCAAAAGCCAAAGTAAATATTAAATATTATGATTAAAATGGAATTTCAATCTGTTTTTTTTCCTTTCTTTTTGGAAAACAGTATAGGAAAGCATATTTTTATTCATTTTTGTTTTCGAGGTCCTTTTCTTTTAAATGCGGATATAATTAGGACGTTACAAAATTAGAGTATTTTTTTCCAAACCTTTCCATTCGTTTGTTTCTTCAATGCTTAATTACAAAATAAACAAAAAATTACATTTAGAGTCCACATTCCAAGAAACACAAAATATACTTGGGTAGGAAATAATATTCTTTGGGTCACTTGAGTTTCCAAATTACCCAGGGAATATTCAAATGCTAATGCAATGATTTGCGATTTACATAAGAAATGAACTCAGTGTAATTGTAGAATAATGGCAGCTGGCACAGGGTCCGATATTATTGGCCTTTTTTATGCAAGCGATTTCAATTTTCTGTACAATTTGCAGTAGAATTACAAACGTCATTGTTAATAGCAATTGGAACGATCTCAGCAAAGCGATTTATTTCATTAGTTTCATTAGTAACGAACTCTTTACGACACATGACACAAACTCTTCACAAATTTGTTACTAAAATATAATAATATAATAACAATTCTTGTAATTATTATACCGTTACCAGGACGCACTGATGCATTTATGCACAAAGTTTTAGGACTCTACCTCTTTTGTACAGAAATTTCATTCAGGTGAACTGACATACGAGTACATATAGCCTCACTCAACGGCCTTTTGCTTCAAATTTAGGTTGATTCAATTAGAAAATTCGACGAAAATATTGGGACCTAAATATTTCTGAAGGTAAATATACGAAAAACAAATTATTTCTAAAATATTGAAAATATTCACACGAAAAGTTTTTATAAAAAACTTTTAAAGCAGAACTCTACTTTGTAGCAATAGATTTCTGTAACAAAAAATTCTGCACTAACATGTATATTTTTTAGAAAATATCTACTTATATAACTTACGTTAAAGGAAACATCTATTTTCCTGCAATTTTCTTAAAACAAAATTTCATCAACATACGAATAGCATATTTTTAAACAATTCCATTTACTTTATTGCAGAAAAGAAAAACTTGCAACATCTTTTTACAATTATTTTATCTATCCACATTGCAAAGACCTAACCCATCCCAGCGAAAATATTGTGTACCAAACGCCATGATATTCATCCCCACTGCGCAATCAATAGTAAAGCCAACTGATGTTGTCTAAGGTGATAAGCAGTTGCAATTTGACAACCACTGGTTCTCTCAACCTCATTAACATTTTATTACATTTTGTATTACATACTTTCAAAACGAAGCTACAAATAATTTTGATTCTGAATTACTACGTGCGCAACCAAGTTCCCGCTGTTTGCCAATAGATGGCGCCAGCTGTAAGTGCTAGTCCATTCTGTCATAACCTAAGAGTCATGAGCCAAGCTTGGGTCAAGCTGGTCCCACCAAGCGACGACGTAGACGCATAACCAGCCAACCCCCATGACTTTCTTTTCTTTGGATTGCTGTAGTGAATCCATTTTTCATCATCCGTTACAATGAGATAAAGAAACCCGTTCCTTTTTTGTCGCTGAAGCAGTTGTTCTCAGGCGAAAAAACGACGCCAACGTCCCTTACCTTCAATTCATAAGGAACTCAAGTTCCTTGCTTTTGAATCATTCTCAACACATGCAATCGCTTGGAAATGGCTTGGCGGGTAATTCCTAATACCTGCGTTTGACACAGCATCTCCGTAAACGTTTTGAAGCTCTCGATGAGCTTTAGCCGCTGTTTTCTTCGACTGGAAAAGGAAAATCAATACTTCCCGCATATGACGATTATTTTCCAGAAAATCATACGTATTCACACAACCAAAAGAAAATGATGTCAAAAGAAAATCATCATTGTGTCGAGGTGGTGTGTTTACCATATGCCTAAGCTAGGCTTATGACGCTTGGCTTATGACGTTTAAGTTATGGCAGACTCGACTAGCACTTACAGCTGGCGCCATCTATTGGCAAATAAGGGGGAAGTTAGTTCCGCACGTAATATTTTAAGTTGGTATCATCATATTGCATTATTTGGCCTTGATTGTCGGCGTAGTTATCCTAAGATTAACTGATTGGTACGTCGTCTAAGGCATCGTGGACCACAGTTCATGGTGGCGGTAATGCAAGCTTCAGGATATCAACATTTTGTACTAAATATAACATTTCATTGGATGACAATTTCACATTAACAACAAAAAATCTTTTGGATACTTCAAAGTTTTTTTTACAGGAATATATTATTATGATATACAAAACTTCGAACTGACTCCGTTCCATTTTCCACAATTGAGGAAACATTTTAATAATGTCATTTCCTATTATATACCATAATAATTATTGTAACGTACGTGAAGACTCATTGTAGCCCAACACACTGTATAACATCAGATAGCATTTTCTGAGTGAACTTTTATGACTTTTACGTCGTTTGTTTAATTTGAAGCGATTTACCCGAATTGACTTTGTTAATCTTTAAAGTTGTTCGTAACATTTCAATTTCTAATTCCAAATCCAAAACGCGAGCCTATTTTATTAAATTATAACCGCTTTTGTGTGTTGGAGTCACATTTGAAGAGTACGTGCTAAATGTTTAATGGCTTTTATGGCTCCCTGCCCACATTTGCAGTCAAAGCATTTGTGCGCGCGGTAACGCTCTGCAATGTTTGCTAGTAGTCGCTGCATGGGGAGACGACCTCGATGTTGTGCTGAACTATAGAAATGCTACTATTACCCATAAGGATTACAAGGAGCAGGATGAAAACATCATCATCATCATAACCAGCTCACGCATGCCGCATATAAAGCACCAATGTTAAGAAAGCAAAGTGAGTGAGAGTGAACGGGACATGTATTTTATGTGTCACGTTCACGAATGGGAAAAAAGGCTTAAAGCCGTTTAAAGGATTACTTGTGTTTTTAATTGCAGTTTTCCAGCAGTTATTTTTTAATAAGAAACTTGGCCATCTTTTACGTTTTGTATGCAGCCTATGTAGACTTTTGTTATACCATTTTTTTACTATGCGCGCAACATTTATTTATTACACTTTTTTAAATCTCAAAATTGTAATTTAAATATTGAATCATGGCAATGTCAATTTTGTTTCTGCTGTAATCGATATTTTTAATTTACAAAGTTATTGTTTCGTTTCGTTTTTGGTTGGGGTTTTGTTCGATTATTTTTTCACAGTTCTTTTTTATTTTTTTGTTTTATTGTTCCTCACAGTTTGAACAAATTTTTTCATTAATGCAAAAACACTGTAGCCATTTGTTTCCTCTTTTCTGTCTGTTGTTGTTGCAATGAAATTTTTTCTTATGCATATTTTACATTGTTTGTGCATTTATTTACCTAATAGTTTTATGTGTTCCATACAAAATGAAATTGATTTCAGTTGTTGTTAACAACAATGTATGTTTCAATGTCGTTCATTGTCACTGCGACATTGATGCAGCTGGAGCTGAGACTTACCTTGCAATTTTGTTTGTGGGAATCTACAATGGAAAGTAAAATAAATATTAAATTCTGAATAAAATGTAATATTTATAATTTTTTTTTTAAATTATTTTTATAATATTTATAATTTATTGCGAGAAGCATCCAAACAATTGGGGAGCAAAAATCCTAATTTAGAGAAAAAACTTTTCATAATAGTCTTCTATATTCTTTCACAGAATCAACTCTTTGACCACGAATGGTTATTTTCCATGTTACTGCCTCTCTTTGCTTTTACCGAAAAAATATAATTTTTCTGTAGAAAACTCACTTTTATAGTAAAAAATTATAGCTTTAGCAAATTGTCGATTCTTACAGAAATTGTTAGGAGCACAAGATATTTGCTTTTACAGAGAAAACATAAGTTTTTTTTTTTGTAGAAAACGCACTTTTCGAGTAAAAAATTATAGCTTTAGCAAATTGTCGATTCTTAGAGAAATTGCTAGAAGCACAAGATATTTGCTTTTACAGAGAAAACATACGTTTTTTTTGTGTAGAAAACGCACTTTTCGAGTAAAAAATTATAGCTTTAGCAAATTGTCGATTCTTACAGAAATTGCTAGAAGCACAAGATATTTGCTTTTGCAGAGAAAACATAAGTTTTCTGTAGAAAACTCTATTTTCGAGTAAGAAAATTATCGATTCTTACAGAAAATTCTAGGAGCCCACGATTTTTTACAAAACTCTCATATCTGCTTTTCACAAACCCATCATAAGTTCCCATTATAAGGTTGCGATTTCCTGTTGAAAACTACTGGAAATTGTACTGATGGTACAATTTCTTGTGCCAGTCAATGGTCTTAAGTTTAAAACTATGATTTCCAATACAAAACTTCCCCTTCTATTAAAACAAATTTCTAGTTAATGTTGGAAGTTTTACACAAAAATGACCGGGTTGCATTATAAATCAAAAGTTTAAGTCAAAACGTCAATTATTCCAATACAGTATATTTCATTTGTAAGCCACACTGCTGTTAAATAGAATAAAATATAATCAAAAATATGTATTTTTCGCCGAATATAAGGAAGTTTCATATAAATTTCGTGGTTAATTATCGACAAAACCCTATTTTATACCTTACTTGGATCAGGTTTTTAAAATAAAATTTAAATATTGTTTGAAATGGTTAATCGTCCATTTCACAATCGTCCATTGTACTACAGGTACAGAAAAGATATATTATTCATACTTTCCTTTTAAAGATTATTTCTTTCAAGTGTTGATCGCTACTGCGTCTAACATTAGTACATTCTGAGGTTTTAAATTTCAATGTCGCTTTTGCGAATTTCGGAAGACACATTTAATATTGGCTTTCAATTCCTCAATCGTAGTTGGTTCATCCATGTTGACTTTGGACTTTACATAGTCCCAAAAGAATAGATTTACAGAGCCCATTCACATGTCAGAAACGTGAAATTAACTAATCATCGACCTGTTTTCGTTTGGTTTCATAGGCTTTATGCCATTCTGACGGAACAAAATTCCATCGAGATCATTGACTTTAATTGCAGATTATCACAGCGCGACAATGGAAGCAATTCACAATTACGTCCCGACTAGCCTCATTTTTAAAGAGGTATGGACCAAAGTTTACACCATGCCTTGAACCACAGCACACAGCATCATCATCCTCATTCGTTGTTTGTTGTTAATAATATAATAGCAGCTATTGAAGATCTTCGGATAGCTCTTGAATCCAAATACAGCAGTTTTCTTATGTAGTCCTCAATGTCGATAATATCATCCGATATTTTCCGATAATAAAAATTGGATTTCAAAGATAACATACTGATGTGCTCCAATCGCACAAAATACATTCCTTTCAGATGAATACTAAATAATGTATTTGTCGAGTGGAGCTAAATCTTCCCAAGGCAAAAGGCAGAGCAAACTGAACTATACGAGTACTACCATGGGAGTTCAACAATTCAAAATGTTATAAAATTCCAATTGATATAAGTAGCTCTACGAGAGCGGACCCAAAACTAGTCGACATAACAAAGAAGACGCAAACAAATGTTCTTTATTTTTTAACATACTCTTCTTTTAGTTCAATGCACTTTTTCCAGCGATATTCAATAGCTTCTACACCTTATTTATAGTAAGAAATCTCAAACTCTTTAAAATAACCATCAACTGCGGTCTCCAGCTTTTCAATATTGGCAAATCGTTTACCACCGCGTCATTTTTTCAAGTTCATAAATAGAAAATAATCTTAGGGAGCTAAACCTGGCGAATGAGGCAATTCGAACTTTAATTAACTAATTTTGACCATCGCAATAGAGGATGTGTAAACTGCAGCATTGTCTTGATGAAACAAAACTTTCTTTTTGGCCAAATGCGGCTTTTTCCCCATAGATTTATCACCTAAACACCTCATCTAAATTAGCATAATATTCGCCTTTGGTGGTTTTTCCATAATGAAGCTAACAGAAATGCTACGCATGGGCATCCCAAAAAACAGACGCCATGACCTTGCCTGCAGATGGAACCGTCTTTGCCTTCTTCGGACACGACTGTTCCATTCCAGTCCTCCGCTTTGACTGTTCGTTTGTCTCAGATACGAAGTGGTTGACCCATGTCTCATCCATGGTTATAAATCGATGCAAACATTAGGCTTTATTGCGGTAAAACTTTGCCAAACACTCTATTGAAACATTTTGACGACGCTGGTTTTGCTCTATTGAAAGCAACGGCGGCACCCATCTTGCATACAGCTTTCTCATCGTCAAATCTTCGGGCAATATATTCGATATATAGCACTTTTTGAAATGCCTATCATTTCAGCTAGCTCAGGCATCTGCAGCCGACGATTATCCAATACCATTTTGTGGATTTTCTTAGCTGTTTCTGGTGTGAACAGCTCGTACGACCTCGTTTAAACTCTGCTATCCAATATTTTAAAGTCGTAAACGAAGGAACAGACTCGCCCAGCACAGAATCTAGCTCGACTTTAATATTGGTTGGATTGAGACTTTTCAAATGGAACTATTAAATTACATAACGGTGACCAATTTTTTCCGTGTTTAAAAATTCTCCGAGATCGTTTACTTTTGATGGCTCAAATAAAATTACTAAACAACGTGGCGCCTTGAAACTTCATACATATATATTTTATAAAGTTGCCACTTTTTACCAAAATATATATTTTTTTTTTAACTACTGACACCAAACTGTTGGAACAGCCCTCATAACTAACATAAATCCGACTTACATTCTGTCAAAAAAGTATCGGCGATTAATCACCAAAAAGAAAGCAGACTGCGTAAATAGATTATCAAAGTTTTCTTTGTTGCCAAACTGGCAAAACAGTCCTCTATACTGGCGTTGATTTTGAGCCGGTTTTATCATTTAATGTGTTTGCAGTTATCGATTTTGTCAGCTCAACAGAAGAGTGTTTTGTGATTTTTACAGTGGATAAAAATATTAAAATACTTTGTCTCAAAGTTTGTATTTGAAATGGAATTTCGTGTATCGAATAACTGAAAATACTTTGTCTCAAAATTTTGTATTTCAAATGGAATTTCGTGTATCGAATAACTGGAATTGTTGCAGAAGGCGTATAGTGAATAGAATTTATCCAAAACACGCACATATGAGTGGTACAGTGCATAAAAAAATGCTCGAGATGTGGTGGAAAATTTGCCGTGCTCTTGTCGGCCAATAAGTCTTCAATGGAAGCTATCATCGATAAAGTAAAGAAAAATGTGTCTAAAGATCATCATTTAAGTTTATCAGTAATAACAATTGAACAGCCTGTGTCTGTGTTCAATTTGTAGCAATTTTCTGACTATTCGTGTTTGACACACAATTCAACACATGATCAAAATCAAGCCAATGCAGAGTGTTTTCTTTGATTATCACGGTGTTGTGCATTCAAAGTTACAGCCAATGGGTCAGACGTTAGATAAAGAATATAATCTAGGCGTTGTTCGATATTTGAGAGATACAGTTCGCAGAAAAAAACCAGATTTGTGGAAAGAATGCTTGTAGATATTGTACCAAAATAACGCACCATCTCGGAAACTATCATTGCAAACGAATATATAGCCAAAAACTGAGCAAATATCAATGATCTATTTCTGATGCGGACGGCGACTAGTGATGACAACTGGGCTATTAACGACAACGTCAAGAAAAAAAGGGAGGTGATCGGATTGTATTGAGCCGGCACAAACGGCGGCCAATTCAGTATTGCTGGCCAGGTAGGTTTCGCTGTGCGTGTTTTTTTTTTTTTTTTTTTTTTTTGGGTTGGCAGGGAATCATCTACTATGTCAGCCTTTAATATTCCATTTCAAAATTATTTAGATTTATTGTTAGTTTAACAACTCTGAAGAAAAAAAGAGACGCATTTTTTTAATAATATTATTTATTTCAAATTTAATGCAGTAACTTTTTATCTTGTTGTGATCTGGTATTGAAAGTGTGTGAGATAGAGCCCAGACTTCCTGTGCCTGTTGTACTATAATATACAATTTAGAATTGTTGCGTTAAAGCTTCTAAAATTAAGCTAGTGTTCATACTTTGTACCCGCTTAAAACGAGCTACAATTTCTAACATTGGCTAACGCTTAAAAGCTTTACTTGCAGGATTTTTTATTAGAAAACTTATCTTATTTTTTATCTATTTCTTAATCCAACGATAATCTAATCTAAAAAATAGATAACTATGTACAGTTTTTGATTATTATTCCAAGATATTGGAACAACTAAATCTTGATATTACATACACTGCCGATCAACCAAATAGACTCACAGATTTTTTTTAAAAAAAATTGAGTTTACAACTTTTTATATAAATATAAATGAGACACAGTAATTTTTTATTATTCAGTAATCAATTTAAAATTAAACAAAACAAAAATTAATTTTCTTATAATATTTACACGCAATTAATAATGAGTAAAGCCACCTTTTATTTGAAATAACTTCAAAAATTCGGTCAGGGAGTGAATCCTAAAGTGACTTTAAATAGTCCAAGGACACTTCGCTCCAGGCGTTCAAAATGGCTGCTTTTAATGATTCTACGTTTTCAAACTGTCTGCCAGATTGATAAACCTTACGTGTAAGCCATCCCCATAAATTTTCGATAATATTGATATCAGGAGAGTACGGAGGCCAATCCACCAACTTTACATTTTGGTCACTTATCCACTTTTTTACCACTCGAGAGGTGTGTATTGGGGCATTGTCCTGTTGAAATGTCCAGGGTAATGATCCAAAAATGTTCGAAAAATGGGGAAATGCTTTTTGAAGCAGTTCTTTGTATTTATTTGCATTCATCCTGGATGAAACAAATTGAATTTCAAATGGCCCATAGTAGGATATTGCGCCCCACACCATAACACCTCCCTCACGACTATGATGTCGGGTTAAAAAGAGTTCCTCCTTTCTTAAATCATAGAAGTAATAGTTAAAGCCATCTGGTCCATCCAAATTAAAACGTTTTTCATCAGAAAAAACGATTTGATGCTACTCCCTATTCCATGCCATGTGATTGCGGGCAAATACACAGCGACTTTGCTTACGAACATCGGTAAGCGGTGGGTTTTTTGTTTTTATTTTTAGTCTCTTTAGATCTTTAGCTTTACGGATTACACGTCTCACGGTAGCTATACTGGCATTTACACCCAAATTTTAGCGAATTTTGACGGCAGAACATGTCGAATTTGGCGCCTCTCGGATAATCCTTCGTTCTTCGATGGTCGTTAGTGCTTTTCTTGTCGGCTTGTGCACATTTTTTCCATAACTCGATGGATTTCTGATAAAATGACTCACAACAGACTGACTTCTACCAATTTTTTCAGCGATTTGTCGAGTTGTCAGCTTACTATCATGATGCGCCAATATTTTGCCTCTTTCCTCCAAAGTTAATGTTGTACATACCACGACCCATTTTGTGTTTAATTATTTTTAAATTGCACCAAAAGAGTGTGCGCAACTTTTTGTTCGAACAGCTAATCAGAAACTAAAATTACAGCCTGAGTCTATTGAGTCTATTTCAATGATCGCCAAAAAAGCACATTTTTTCGACATTGTCAAAGCAAAACAAGAATATTTAATAACTGTAAATTTTTTGCATCCTCTTCTTATCGCAATTCGTTTATCTATTGCTTGGCTCTAAAATAAATAACAATATTTGTTCAATAGCTTTTTCCACAAAGAAGATAATCAAAAATTGAAAGAAAAAAATCGATGAGTCTATTTGTGTAAAAGTGTATTGATTGAATGGAGTTACAATCGATTTGGAAGGTAAAAAGGTTAAAAACCTTCATTTGAAAAACAAAAATAAATAGTAGAAATAGTACAAATTATTGTTCATAGAGTGATTATCTACGAAGATGACCACTTATAGACTTACAAAGTTCGTATCCTGATTCCTCATGTAGCACAGAAGTGCGGTATCTCCAATGATTGTTGAAAAACGTTTTTAAGCATTTGTTTTGAAGAATTTGCATTTTTCGTAAGTGGCTCTTTGCCGCGTTGTGCCATATAGGTGAAGCGAAGGACATTATAGGCCTTACAACACTCTTATAAATATGATTCCTATTTAAAAGGCTTAGACTCGATCGTCTGTTTAAAGATGGCCATAATGCCAGTCTAAATTTGAAAACAATTTGCTTAAAGATGCTATTGCTCAAAAGTAATGTGACATTACATTACTGCGACCGCTTTCTTCTGGAATTTCTAAAGAGACATGAACTTTTCGCCATATGTCACACAATACCTTTATGATTTCATCGACTTCCATTTACATAAAGTAATTTCGTCTTTCGCATTGCCCAAAATTATGAAAAACATTTCTGACACAGCATTATCCCTGGAGAAAGTTTTCCGCGAACATACTATCATTATTATTAAGGTATTTTCACTTTTGTTCTGTTATGCGAATGTACAAATTTTGCAATTTATAGAATTATATTTTCACCAAATAGCTATGAAGCTAAATAAAGCTGGAAAGTGAAATAAAAAAAAGGAAAAGTTTTTGTAAAACTTTGTGCTCGTTTTGCATTTTTTATTCACTTGCAATTAAAGTTTCGCGGGAAGTTTTGTTACCTTTTTTTCTTGACTTTTTGTTCTCCTCTCTTTGCCATCGCTATAAAAGCGAAGCATAAACGGTGACATAAGGAATCATATTTGAAATTGTAATGAAATTTTGTTTGCGTCGTTTAAAACAGGAAATTTTTTCAATGATGTCTCGCACAAAAAGGGAGATAGAGGTAAGAAAACTTCTTGTGCCAAGTAAATACAAGTTTTTTTTTCTACTTGGTTTTGTAAGCTCCCCACCGAAATGGCTTCGAATAAACATTTGCCATATATGGGTGTGGGAAGGACATTTCTTCAGTTCGAAAATTCTTATTTCTTTGGTGTCGTTTAAGCAGCATCAACAGAGAAGAAAGTTAAAATAATATTAGTTTCAATTGGAGAAGAATTTTGAAAAATGAGCGACTGCACTCTAAAGGAATTTTGTGTAATGAACTATAAAGGCATTCAAACAATTTCAAAAGATAAACAAAGCTGAAATGGGTGTACACAAGGCGGGGGATAATTGCACACAGAAAAATTGTTAACATTTATTTAGCGTAAATAAAATTAAGAACCTTAAGAACCTAACCTCAAGGACCACTAATATAATATCAACCTCTAAATTTATGGACTTTTCTTTACGTTTAAGGGTGATGAAATGTACTTGTTTTTTCAAATGTCTTGCGTAATCAATGACACTTCTGGGCTAATCATACTTGCAGGACATCTGAAGGACATAACACAGTAAATTCCTTACTACCCTATAAAGCAATAGGAATGTCAAGAAACGGCCTTCCTCATGATAAATGACCAAGTGTCATGATGCGAGTTTCGAGTTATTCCCATGTTAATGACACGGCATGGATACGTGCACAATTGCAAAAGATACATGAATGAATAGATAATAGATACGTGTATAATCCTTGATTTCCTCCGCACAACTTGAGTGGAAACCAGTAAATTTCTTGGCCAGTATTAGGCTCTAATGTTGCCAAGAATATAAATGATTTAATAAAGTAGAGCAAGCAACTTGATTTGCATGGAAATCTATACGGATTAACAAATCAAATATTTAGATAACAGGCCAAATTCAAATGTATTATAAGATTTACAGTAAAGCTATACAGCAACTTTTCACGGCGCTTGAAGAAGTGTATGGAAATCTATAAATACTCGTGTAACTACAATAAGTAGGAGAAGAAAGCCCGTCACAAGTAAATCTCCTGAGAGTAAAGGTGTATATTCTTAAGCATTCACAATGCCTTCATCTAATTTCAATGTTCAACTCACGTGCACATTGTAAAATCTAAAGAAAAAAAATTGATATGCGGTCGGAAATGATAAAGAAAAGTGGAATAGCAATGAAACCAGTACAGAAGTTTTATACTGCTGAATTAATTTTTATTTTTTCTTAACATAAATAAGTCTTTTATTTCGAATTTTGATTTGGATTGTGTTATTTCTTTTTATTGCTTTTTAATTCAGCGCTACCTGGAACAGATCTATACTTTGTAAATATATTATAGACGAGGCATAAATGCAACGCTATAGATAAAAATCGAAATTTTAGTGTGATGTCATTGCATATATCTTTGCCGATCTTTAACTGATTCATGCTTTGGTTTGTGTACTAAAAAAATATCTTAAATGTTTAGAGCAATAACATATTATATCCTCTTAACTTGAATTGCCATTAACCTTTAAACATTGCTGGATTCATAGTGGCTAATATTACCATAATAGCCCAAAATGTAAGAAATGGAGAAATTCTAATTTTTCTATTATATTTGATTGTTATTCACTTAGGGATAACCAGAACCCTTCGCAGAATTTTACAGCAACTTACGATGTGCGAACGTTAGGCAAAAGTTCCTTACTAATGCCATTGATTGTCAATTTTGAGAGTTTAACGGGAGTCTCGCCGTGAATGCCTTGCCCACGGTGTGCGACACACTGGGCATATTACAATGCGATTGTCAACGCCCCCCTGGGATAGCCAAGTAAAACTTGGCCTATCTAGGAAAAGGGGCTGACAATTGTGATACTACCGCATATTGTCAACCCTTTCTTCGCAGCCAGAAGATACCAAATTGATTATGCTAGTATGTAACATAATCCCTATTGGCGGAGGTGAGGCCTATCTTACCACCTCTGCTACTCTATGGGTCTGTAGCACCCGGTTGCAATGCAACTCCACATTCGAGCACAAAGGTCTACCAGCGATTTTGGTATCAACCACAACCCGCGTGATGCTCCCACTAGGGGTCCAACAAGGCGGTAGTTAAAGTAAGAAGGAGAATAGTACGAGTAACTTTGTATTGATGCATCTTGAGCAATTTATCAACGTATGTTAATGATAGTCATTGGCAGCCCCAACATCAGCATCAAATGGATTCTGATTGACAATCTGGCGGCAGCTAAAGTAAGAAAGCGACTAGTTCGAGTAACCTCATATTGATGCATCTTGTGCAGTTTACCAATGTATGTTACTGTCGGTCATCGGCAGTCCCAACATTAGAATCAGACGCGGTGTTGAGTATGCTATTTAACTTGAATAAAAACTGTTATCAGATATGAGGAAAAGTGAGGAAACGGAACCGCCAAATGTTGATAAGTCTGCCATTTGGAGGATGTTCTCGGCAAGTTCACAGCGAAAACCACCGCCGTTCAGGAAAACTGCGCCCGACACAAAAATTTCAAGGCCTTCCACAGCTGCCACGCAGAATTATGATGTGGATTTGAAGTGAGTAAAACACTATCATTTGACGACTGACCTGGTCACGCCATTAAAATTATTCTGGAAAATTTTAAGTATTAAATAGAAAGTACAGACAGAACAGTCAAAACATTCAGCCGCAATCTCAAGACCTTCGATGACAAATTCAGGTCGATTTCTTTCATCAATTAGTACCACAAAACTCGCTTAATCCAGTTATACGTGCCGCACAGTGACAACATATTGCATATGGAGAACTACACTCCGGTTAGCCCTGTTATGGCGAGAAGGCATGGCTATGCTGTAAACAACTATAATGCCTACTGCGCCCGGCAAGCTAAAAAGGAACGTGAAGAGAGGTTGTTAAAGGATAAGGATGGGATATCAAAAAGTACAGGAATATAAGTGAAATCCGTAAGACAACAAATAAAAACTATGAAACAGGGCTCATCTTCTGCAATCTAATGATAGTGTATTAAAATTACATAGAGAACACTTCGGAACCCATGATATATGATCTTTTATGGTCGGGAGTGATAAACTATAATATTTCACTCGTCCAAATGCGCACTTGTCAAACTATGTGCCTTTCCACTTGATCTTTTTTTGACTCATCAAAGTCAGTTGTTGTTAAAATTGGGAAGTTTATAAGCCAAAATCAAAAAAATTTGTTGATTTAGAACAATGTATTCGAACGATAATTAAAGCAATTCCCGCTACAACCCTCCAGACCAGTTACGCATAACGACGTCGCGCATGAATTACCGAGCGTGAAGATTATTTAATTTCAATTATGTTTAGAAGCCCTTAAAAAGATTTCATGGAAATGTATTTATCATTCTTCAAATGAACAAAGAGAAATAATTCACAAGAATTAAAAACAAAACTTGTTTGAGTTTCTTAATGTAGCAACAATCATTAGCCACTCTGTATTTCTGAGAATACAGACACCGTGGTAGATTTTATAAGTTCAAAAAATTGAAACGGAAATTTCTTTTTAATTTTTTCTAGAAAATGGTAATACAATGTGAATTTTTGTGAATTGGTTGGAAAAATAAAAAAACTTTACTTTAACGGTAAAAAAAATGTAAGATGAAAAAATCAAAACATTTATGAAAATCTTAATGTGATCTCTTAAAAAGATAGCTGTAACAAATGCGGTTAAAAGTACGAAGGCGGTCCCAAAACTAGCCGACTTAATACAGAAGGGACAAAAGGGTTGAGAAACATTTTCTTTATTTTTTAACATAATCTCTTTTTAACTCCATTCATTTTTTCCAGCGACATTCAAAAGCTTCTTCCGTTCTGTTTATAGTAAGAACTGTCAAACACCTTAAAAAAGCCACCAACCGCAGACTCCACCTAGTCATTGTTGGCAAATCTTTTATCACAGAGCCATTTTTCCAAGTTTGGAAATAAGAAACAGTCCGAGGGAGCTAAATCTGGCACCAAATTGTGTGCGATGAAGCAATTCGAACTATAATTCATTAATTTTGGACATCACAGTCGCGGATGTGTGAACTGGAGCATTGTCTTGATGAAACAACTGTTTCTTTTTCATTAAACGCGGCCTTATTTTTCATAATTTCATCACCTAAAGGTTGTAAAAAATTAACACAATATTCGCCATTGATGGTTTATCCTTTCTAAAGACAATCAATAAAAATAATCCCATGCGCATCCCAAGAAACAGACTTCATAACATGATTCTCCCACTTTGGACACGATTCTCCCTTTCTAGTCCGCTGCTTCGATTGTTACTTTGACTCAGGTGTGAAATGGTAGACCCATGTCACATCCATAGTTATAAATCGACGCAAAAATTCGACTTTATTGCGGCGAAACATCGCCAAAAACCCTACTGAAACATCTTTACGACGCTGTTTTTACTTTATTAAAAGCAAGCGCGGCACCCATTTTGCGCACAGCTTTCTCAAAATTCAAATCTTCGGTCAATATACGATGTATAGCAGTTTTTGAAATGCCTAATGCCTATCATTTCAGCTAGCTCAGGCACCTTCAGCCGACAATCATCCAATACTATTTTGTGGATTATCTTAAGCGTGTCTGGAGTGGACACCTCAATTGATCGACCATTATGGTGTTCGTCTTGGCAGCTCGTACGGCTGTGCTACGCAATATTTGACGGCCGTAATCCAGGCAGCAGTCTCTCCCAGAGTAGAATCTAGGTCGGCTTTAATATTGGTTGGACTGAGACCATTCAAATGGAAAAATGGAATTACATAACAGTGACTAATTTTTGCCACGTTTACAAATAAATATCCTACACAACGTGGCACCTTGAAACTTAAAACATATGTTTTGTGAGTTTGCCAATTTTCATCACAATAATTTTTTTCAAACTACTGGCACCATTTATACATCAGGTCTTGTTTTGAAACCGACGTCGTAAAACATGCCATCTTTTAATGAAATGGAGTGGGAATGTAAATAGAATAATAGACAGGTCTATATCAAATTTTCGGCAAATATAATCAAAATTTTTAAAAATTATTTCTAGGGAGAAAGTAAATGTCGCATTTGGTTGAATTCGTATGGAAACTATGGCGAATATTTTCTCATATTTCGAAGTATGTCTTCCATATTTATAAAAGATGTTTTCCTACCAAAATAAAATCATACTATAGGCAATACCATGCTGCGGAAAACTAAAAAGCTTCGATTTCTTGTTGAAATTCGAATCGTTATATAAAAAAATACGTTTCAGTATATAAGTACCAAGGTTGGTCAATCAAATACAAAATATTTATTATTTATTCAAATTTATTACATCGCATTCTAGCTTTGCCCATTCCGAAATGGGCCATTTAAGCTAACAATAAAATGCAAACATCAAAACATTTTTCAAACGCATTTTCCAGAAAAGACTTCAGTTGTCGCGGCGAATTTTTTTTATGTCCTCTTTCGTTTGAAAAAGGGTGCCTTATAGTAAAAACTTCAGTTTTGGAAAGGGGATACAGGCAGCCGTAGTCATATTAGGTAAATACTGTAGTTACTCGATAATATTTGTTGAGTTTTCATTCACAGTGATTGCTTTGGAAGACAGTGCGTTATCTTAGTGCAAATGTGATGGAAGGCGAATCGGTTATAATGATTTCACAGATTAGTATCAACATATCTATTCTGCGCTATTGTGCTCCAATTTGTAATATAGTATTTTGTAGCTTTCTACAGCAAAAGTTAGTTTCCAGCCAGCCAGTTTCCAGTGTCAGAGGTATTTTCATTTTCAACATCGTCTTGCCGACAATATAGCATTTTGTTAGAGTTATATGTCGTTCATAAAACTGCTGTATCGGAAAAAGAATTGAATAATAAATTCTATATAGTTTTTTACATGTTGATAGTCAAGAACTTCACTCAACAATACTGGATGATCAGCAACGTATCAACGTTTTTCTATGTAAAACATGGCTTTCGTTAAAAAACATATATTCCGTTTACAAAAAAATGTACCAGGAATTAATCAGCCCGCTTAAAGCGATAGTCAAAGTCCTTTTTGTCACCAAGGTGGCACAAATGTCCTTTATATTGACAAGGAGTTTGAGGATAATCTATCATTTAGGTTCTTTACAGTACTCGATTTTGTCAGTTTATCTCAAGTCCATTTTGAGATTTTTATATTGGATACAAATATCGTCCAGACTTTTGAAATACTATCGAAATTTGGTGTGACAAATTGGGAGAGAAGCGCAGAAGATTGAAGCGCTTGGAATTATTTTCTAAGGGCGGCGTAAGGATGTTTATTCCAGCCGCCATCTAAGAAGAAGAAGACAAATATCGAATAAAGAATTTATCTCAAGTTTTGTGTTGCAAATGGAATTTTCTCAAAAACTCGTGGTTATAAATGGAATAGTGCATTCAAAAGTCTTCAACGGAAGTTAACATCAATAAAGTGAAGAAAATGATGACAGGAAATCGTCATTTAACTTTGGGAAACAAACCCGCAGAATGGTACAGTCTCACGGATTAATTTATGCCTTTTTCTACGATTATTTGGGTATGGAACTGCTTCCGAAAGATCGAAATTTCCATGAAAAAAACACATCAAAGTCGCTAGAACGAGTCAGTATACGACTTTGATATCAAAACCAGTCAACGAGCCTTGTAAGCAAACCCGCAGAACTTTCTGTGTCATGAATAAATGTATGCCTTTTTCTACGATTATTTGGGTATGGAACGCGTTGTCACTTAATTAGTTCAGAAAGATCGAAATTTCCATGAAAAAATCACGTCAAAGTCGCCGAAAACAAGCTAAAACGAGTCAGTTTACGACTTTGGTATGAAAACTAGTCAACGAGCCTTGGAATGGAGTCCTCAAAAAATCACGTAAAAGTCACCGAAAACAAGATGAAACGAGTCAGTTTACGACTTTGATAAGAAAAACAGTCAACGAGCCTTGGAGTGGAGTCGTCAAAAAATCACGTCAAAAAATTGATAAGAAAACCAGTCAACGAACCTTGGAATGGAGTCTTCAAAAAACCACATAAAAGTCGCCGAAAACAAGCTGGAGCGAGTCAGTTTACGACTTTAATAAGAAAACCAGTCAACGAGCCTTGGAGTGGAGTCCTCAAAAAATCACGTAAAAGTCGCCGAAAACAAGTTAGAATGAGTTACGACTTTGATAAGAAAACCAGTCAACGAGACGGAGCCAGTGTCAACATTTATCAAAAGTCAAATTAGTGTTGATTGTTTCCTTTGGCCATCGCGGTTCTGATCACTTTGTGTTGCTGCCAGAAATTCAAATCGTGCCTTCTGAAAGAGCAAATATTTGAGAACTGAAAAACAATTATTGTAAATTAAGTTCTGGTCATAAACTCAATAACTATAATCGAACAACCATGTTATTCAGCTGATATGATGCCATAATTCACTTTCCAAACCTCAATTTTTTTTTTTTTTTTTGAGGCACATTTTTTCAGTCGTTAGAGGACATAAAAGAGAACTTTTGACGAAAATTTAAAATATTCGGTGACATTTATGCCACCATCATTTCGTTATCGAATGTGAATGAATAATAAGTATTTTGTATTTTACTGATCAATCACAAAATGTTTTTTTTATAACAGTTCGAATTGTCACAGGGAATCGAAGCTTTTTACAACAAAAAAAAAACAGTTGTGCACAACGTGGCGGTGTTTTTAGCAGTACAACAAATACATTTACGTGGCCACAAAAGCTTTAACAAAAAAACGTATTTTACTAAAAGTAACACTATACTGGTCACAAAACAATGAATTTAAATTTTAACTTTGCGCTGAGCTTCAAAAAAATTATTATGACAACGCTAGATATACATTAAGCTATCAAGGTTTTCCACTAGTCAGTAAAAGGTAACTAGTAATTAAGAGGTAACTCATTGATTGCTCAAGTCTAGGTTTTTGGCAATATTTTAGTTTGTTAAACTCTTTGTTAAACCTTTGTTAAACTCTTTGTTAAACCCTTTAAATAGTTAATTAGAAATCTTTGCTTTTAAAATCAATGATTTTTTCACATTGCTAAGGTTGTCAAAATACCTAAGCAATATTGACTCTTTTATCACCAAAAGAATTCATGTATACTAATAACTTAAGTGTACATATACCTATGTGCACATACTTCTATGTACATACGTATAGCCACTCCTTTATATGTGTGCATATATGTATGAATAAATATTTTATCCATTTCATTCCTATATTTTCCCATATCTTTGATATAACGACATTATCACTATTAGGTTTCTACCCCACTGCTCGACCATTCACTTGTGCTGTTATTGTGGAAGTTCCACCTGCTGGTTTCCGTTATAATGCCAATCTTGTGTTTCCGTTACCGGAATTTTTATTTCCTTTGAATTGAACTCTTAACCTCTGGTGGTAGGTTAGGCAATAACGCTCACATACTCACTCACTGCTCAGCCAGGATTTCGATGTACACAGCAATTCTGCTATTGTTTTCAAGCTTTCGTTCTTTCATTTTGTATTGACGTCAATTTTTTTTTTTTGCTGAATTTAACAAGCACATTACGAAAATTAGGTGTTTGCACCACGTTGTATATGTTTGAACATTTGTGCTTAAATACAACTTATTATAAAGATAAATTTCCCGCAGTTTTTCGATAATTTATGTGATTTTTCTCTACTCAGCAGGTAATATTTTTGTATTTCAATTTATTTCATATTTTCGCCTCCCCACAAATGTCATTTCTGTGGAAAACAAAAGTTCAACAAAAAAAAAATTGATTTTAATTTATGGAGATTGCTGTTCGACCAGTATACCTGGTTCCTATTGGCTTATTTTTTATCACTCATACGCACCGATGAACCACATTTCAATATTGGCCTAAAAAAAGTTTTACGACTCAGCAATTTTGCAGAAATTTATATATATATGTACCAATATATGTATATGTACATATATATGTGCCAATTAATTTAAATACTCATAATTTATAGCCAATGACCAATTTATGGTTGTTTTTTTTTCTCGTTGGCAATGAAGTGCGTGTCGGAATTTCAAAAGCAATTTCCCCCAGCACACAATTACATGTTTTTCCTGATATATAAATAAATTTATATATGTTGAAAAATCGTATTATAGCTGATTTGAACCGTTAATAATGCAAGTTTAATAATATGCCCATAAGCATCAATATTAAATTGTGAATTAACGCGATCCATATACTGAATTCCTACACTACTGAACCTCCAGCGTTGGATAAGAGTACTCGCCTAGCTGTCATTAGGACAAAATTGGTGGATGGAATTATATTGATGATTACCTGAAGCAATGATTGTTTACCATTCAAATAAAAAAGTATGAATTTTAACAACAAAACCGAGTTGTCCACAAAGCAAAGTTGGGTTTCCTTCATATTTCCAACGTAATTTTCGAAAAAAAATTCAGCCCAGTGACACCTCCAGACCATAAAGCCCACTAAACAGTCACTTTTTCTGGATGCAGTGGCTTTTCCACAATCACGACTATTTTGCTCGTTGACGTAACCATCAAGTGAAAATGAGCTTCATCGCTGAAGAAAATTTTGTTCGAAAAATCAGCATATTAATGATTACCTGAAGCAAAGTTGAAAAAATATGAGTTTTAATAACAAAACCGAATTGTCTACAAAGCAAAATTTGGGTTTCTTTCAGATTTCTCAAAAAGATATAGTTATATGAATAGAAGTTCCGTTTTCTATAATAAAATGCAACCTCCTACTAAAAATATTATTTCACTTTAAGAAAACTTAGCATTTTACATGAAAACTTGTTTTACTTTAAGGAAACACAATTTTGCAAAATGAAATGTTTTCCGCAAAAAGTGTTAAAAAAATGATACTTCCATAGAAAGTGGAAGTTTTGTTATACTCTTGAAAGTTTCTTATGCAATTATGGACAAAAATTATAATACAATAAAATATGGTATTTACAATGAATCGAAATAACTCAGCTGTCAATACTGAAGCTGAAGTCATACTAAAAGCTCAAAGGGCAAAAAAAAAAACAGCGATCAAAACAGGCAATTTGTACCGATTGCAAATCATGCGTTACTCGAACGCAGAACACGAATTCCAACACAGATAGTGTAATTTGCGAAATTAGAGATATTTTTCAGCGCCTATCAAATGACACAAACATTATGTGGATTCCTAGCCGCACTAGCAACAAATGACCATAAAATAACCACTTATGATGGACATATCACAGAACAAAAACACGATACATGTAGCATTTGGTGGCTACTTTAACTTTAAAAGAAAACAATTTTGGAATAATTACACTCATATTAATAATTCCAGAACAAAACGTATTTTTTCAACAAAACATAGTTTTCTACATGAAGACCAAGATTACTTTAAAAAATATAGTTTTTTATAAGAAACCCTAGTTTTTTTTTAAGAAAGCCCAACTTTATGTGAGGATCCTAATTTATTACTAGAAAACCAGGTCTTACACAAAAAGAATAAATGTTTTTTTTTGATATGTGTAGATATCTGCAAGAAAGTCTGGCCTCCCACAAAAAAAACAGTACAAGAAGACTTAATTTCCCCATAAACAGGTTTCTGCAACAAAATGTATTAGCGTGAAAACGTAATGTTCTACGCGGAAAGCATAGTTTTCTATAAGAAAAACATAGTTTTCTATAGGAGAGCATAATTTTCCGTAGGGAAAACATTGTTTTCTATAAGAAAAACATAGTTTTCTATAGGAAAAACATAGTTTTCCATACTGAAAACATAGTTTTCTATAGGAAAAACATAGTTTTCCGTAGGAAAACATAGTTTTCTACAGGGAAAACGTAGTTTTCTATAAAGAAAAAGTAGTTTTCTATAGAAATACATAGTTTTTTATATGGGGAAAACATAGTTTTCTACAGGGAAAACATAGTTTTCTATAGCAAAAAATAGTTTTCTATAGGAAAAACATAGTTTTCTATAGGGAAAACACCGTTTTCTACAGGGAAAACATAGTTTTCTGTAGGGAATGCATAGATTTCTGTAAGGAAAACATAATTTTCTAAGAGAAAAACACAGTTTTCGGTAGGGAAAACATAGTTTTCTATAGGTAGGGCGTAGTTTACTATAGGGAAAACATAGTTTTCTATAGGGAAAACAAAGTTTTCTATAGGGAAAACATAGTTTTCTATTGCGAAAACGTAGTTTTCCATGCGAAAAATATAACTCTCTATAGAAAAAACAAAGTTTTCTACAGGAAAAACCATTGTTTGACAAAGGTAAACATAGCTTTGTATAGGGAAAACGTAGTTTTCTATAAAAAAAAATGCGATTGTCTGTGAGAACATTTATTTTCTCTATGAGGGAAAACGTAGTCTTCTATAGGTAAAATATAGTTTTCTGTAAAGGAAACATAGTTTTGTATAAGGAAAACATAGTTTTCTGTAAGGAAAACGTAGTTTTCTGTAAGGAAAACATAGTTTTCTGTAAGGAAAACATAGTATTCTATAGAGAAAATATAGTTCTCTATGGAGAGAATGTAGTTCTCTATAGAGAAAATGTAGTTTTCTATACGTCTATATAGTATTCTGTGAGAAAATTTCGTCTTTTTATGAGAAAACGTACCTTCCGTATGGAGATAGTAGTTTCTTATAAGAAAACGTAGTTTTCTATGAGAAAATTTCGTTTATTTTATGAGAAAACGCTGTTCTCTATAAGAAAGCGTAGCTTCCGCATAAATAAGTAGTCTCCGCATAAAAATGTTAGTTTCCTTCTAAGAAATGTAGTTTTCTTCTAAGAAACGTAGCTGCCTATAAGAAAATTTGGCTCTCTGAGAAGAAACTCTGCAACCTATCGTTTTCACAATTGCTGCAATTTTTTCACAAAAAAATGCAGTTTTGTAGCAAAAATCTTAGCTTTCATTTAAGGGAACGTAGTCCTAAACAACAAAACCAATAAATACAGTTTTGTACAAGAAAACTTAGTTTTCAACAAGAAATCTTAGTTTTCAACAAAGGAAACTTAGTTTTGAACGAGGAATTACAATTTTCCACAAGATGGCACAAAAATATCTCATCAGCAGATGTGATCTTTCCCTTACTGACGGGCTGAACTCACCACTAGAGAGTGGGTATTTCTCAAATTTATTTAAACAATTTTACCATTTATTCGTTAGTTAAAGTCAGCATATGGCGGTATCGTTTAGATACATACTACAATAAAGCATCTATATCGTCTCATACAAGTTTTTAAGGAGTGTTTGCAATTCTGGCCGTGATTATTGAAAAATTGCATTCTTATTGAAACAGTGGCTACGTTGGCGTATAATGAATGATAAGAAGATGTTCCTAACATAGTTATCGGGTGACGGACCGTTACAATGACCTCTTCGCTTCGGACTACACGTGACACAATTAGTCGATGTCGCTACGACGGAAAACCCCATTACTTTGCTTTAGAATAATGTTCTTTTTAAAACATATATATATATATAATAGCAGTTGGCAGAAATCGGAAAAAGGCATCTCAACTGTGGATATGCATGGTCTTTGAGAAATCATAAAAATTATACACTTATTTTAAGCAGAACGCACAAAGTCGGTTATTTTTATTATTCTTAGCAAGAAGACGTTTTTAGTGAACCCATAGAATATGCTCGGTATTGTAGACGTTTTCTTCTAGATGTTCCATTTTATCGTAACAAATGTTATAAACATTTTTTCCCTCGAGTTAAAGCAAAAAATAAGAAAAGTATGAAAACAAATCGTTCGCGAGAAAATATTTTAACATTATTTTCCTTCCATTTTGCTGCCTAGTGTATTTAATCGTAGTCCCCATTTGATTTCCTATTAACTAATACATATTACGCCGCTTCTATTTTTCCTGCTTGTTCGAATGAATGCTCTCGAGGACTATTGCAATTCCTTTCTTGCCTTAGATATAAATATGAGCCATTTAACCATTGATGCCATTCAGACCAAGAATTCACCCACATCACTGTGCCGTACATACCTCTATTCATACTTGAAATTGCTGGAAGAAACGATAATAGGAATTTGCAATTGTAGACGGAGGAAATACTGCAATCAATATAGAGTGCTGAAATATGTATGGCAATATAAAGAGTATTGATCGCATTTTCCTATTAATAGAAATGCAAAATTAAACTCAATATATAAATATATATAATTTTTACTTCAATTCTCCCAAAGATATTTGCTTACGTATTGGAATTTTGTTTAAGAGCTGTATGAAAGTCAATAACTAGAGAGGACGCTGTATGAATGTAATCATTACATGCATCTAATTATTATATAAATTACTGACTAATCCATAATTTACTTTGCGTATGCGTTCATCAATTGTAATTAATTTTTAATTATAGCTAATTATAGCAACACATTTCCATTGCTGAATAACTAATCCACTAATCCACTTAATCCACTTAATGTTGTGATATTTTAAATGCTAATTTTTCTCCTATGGAATCTCCTTACAGACCACATAATTAGAAATTTCTCATCCATCATTTTCACAAGAATTTCTAATGAAATTTCTATAGAAGTAGGTCTGTCTGTGTTTGGTACCTGCGGTCCATCAATTGCAAAATTTAATTTGCCGATAATGTCAAATGTTGGCCTGCTTTCCATTTCTTCTTATTCACACTCCCCCTCTTTCTATCAATACCCTCTCTCCCTCTCTCTCTCTCTGTCGTTCTTTCCTTCTTTAACAACTACAAAGCCCAGGGCAATGAAATAGTACAAGAATGTAGTACACATTTGGAAATGAAAAAGCCACAAATGGTTGGAACCGAGCAACTGTAGATGGATTAAACATCTGGTGGTTATGTTTGAAATGAAAAGATAAGAGAGAGAGTGCAGTCATAAAAAGAGGCGACCGTGATAAGAAGGCGAGGAAAAAATTATGTGCCACAAGGACGTTTTGAAGCATATCAGGCAAACTGTGAGGTACGAGTATGATATCGTATATGTGCAGGAGTGGTCAGGGTTCAAATGATATGGAAATCTAAATATGACACAGAGTAAAGCATACATTGTGGTTGGTGTATGATGAATACAGGAGTATCAGCTTAATAGGACATACTTTTTGAAAACAAAAAAAATATAAGATTTAATGTGACACAAAGAAGATTAGGCCATTTAACAGATGGGAATATAGTATAGTGAAAATCTAAGCAATTGGACGACTAAGTGTATAAAATAGTTTTTTTCTTGTCACTAAAACTGAACAAAGTCATTAAGAGCACTTTTTTTGGAATATAAATTTAGAACTGTTCACGTATTGTACGACATAGTTGCCCTTATCGATGAAACAATCACCTACTTTTCCCTAAGCAGCTGTCACCTTGCTGTGCTGCTGACACTTCGAAATTTCAAACAGGTAAACAAATTTACATATGAATCATTACATGCCGTAGCGGACAAGAAACCAGTACATAATTTTCAATCAAGGAAACCGACGTACATACATTGTCATCATTCACCTTCCTTCTACAATTTTCTGAAATCATACGCTTAGAAATTATAGGGTGATTTTTTAAGATTTAAGTTTTCAGGTTGGCAGTACTAGTTGCTAATGGCCTCCAAACGTCATCTGTTAAAGTGAAAAGTGTACAGTATACTCTGCCATTTTATCATGGAAAGTCTAATAAACGAGCAACGATTGTGAGTTGGCCCCCAAGATCTTGCGACTTAACGCCTCTTGATTATTTCTTGTGGGGTTATGTCAAGTCTTTAGCCAATGTGGACAAGCCGAACACTATTGAAGCCTTACAGGATAACATAACTCGCGTTATTTGTGGAATACAGGCCGAAATGCTCAAAAAAATGACGAAAAATTGAACCATCCGAATGGACATTTTGAGACGGAGCCGCGGACAACATTTACATGAAATTTAACTTGAAAAATGAAATGACAAAGACCAATTTATCGATTGCAATAAAAAATTTTAATATATCATGCAAATTTGAATATCTTGTTCGTTTTTGAAAAAAAACTTCGATTAAAGAATTACCCTATATTTAATACGTCTCGGTTGTAAATATTGATTCAACATGATTGGAATCGAAGTGTTTTTTTTTTCATTTTGTATATAAGAAAGACGATCCGACTGTGTGCTCTAACTACCAAGATATTAAATTGACGAGAGTGTTATGTGAAATACTGATTTGATCTTGTTAATTTATTTCAATAATCATGATTTGGAGGCAAATATGCTTACTGTCAGCTTACTAGTCCCAGTCGTATATAGCTGTTCTGGTAGGCAATTGGAACTCGCAACTTGTTAGTTTTTAAGGCGTGATATTCTCATCTTGACGTGATTTCCTAACTTGTATTCACTCCTGTAGCAAACATATTTGCAACACAGTCTACATATCCCCCGATCAGATGTCAGTTATTGTGTTTATGAGAGGAGATGCCTTTGCCGTAGACTTTAGTTTTTACTTTTGGATAGAACTTTCAGACATCACTTCTATAATTTCTGGATATTAAATGTCGATTCTTCGATAGCCGTTTATTCCGCTTATAAACGTGGTGTCTTTCTTCTCCTGATGGCATTCCTTCACAGCATAAATTTTCATTGGCTGTAGCGTTACCATGTATGCAGTATCTTGTTTTTTGTAGTATCAGGACTTTGTCAGAAGGCGATTTTTGAAATTCAGACTCGGTTTTTTGGCAAGCAGTCAAATACGCAATATGTTGTCACTTTAATTATTTATCTTTTTTATTGGCTTGTAATGTAAAACCTTCCGGCCAATTGTAAGTAAATGACAATATACAACAATTCCTCTGATAGATTTAATGTGCTCATAGTATTGAGCAGTTTATAAAAAGTACGTAATAAAAATTAAATATAAAATTTATAAACATATTGGTATATAAATAATATACATATATATATGTATAATAATATGATTTTATGTCAAAAATAAAAAAATTAGAGTCTTTCTGCGAAAATGATTGAGAAAAATTGTATTAGTACAGTTTAATTATCTTGGAGTTATGTGACTTAGTAACAGTAATCTCTAAAGCATTTTAATTCAAATAAATTATTCACATTTCTCAGTTCAACCAAACCAATACCATCATGTTTTAGGCCTGCCACTAAAATACAACCCAGTTATGTAATAAACAATTTCATGTAGTTTAACGGTTTACCAAAATAATTTTAATAATTTTTCGGCTATTATTAATAATTGATTATTGTTACATTGTTGTGCTTGTCTCGTGCATTCCACTGGTATCTAAATATGAATGTCCGTCCAATTGGTAGGACGCAGTTTGAAACACAAACTCAAATGCTTCACATTTTAAAACATTCTTTGTTATCCTTTTTTTGTGGTATTTTTGTTTGTAATATTTTTTCAGTTTATCGGAGTGAAAGAGAGATGAAATTGAAACTACTAACTTAATTTAATTCCGATATATGCAATTTTGTAAAAATTTTATTATCCACTCCCCAGTTGCAACAATAAACAAACATGGAAAAACATGCATTCATAACTTTATATATTAGGGAGTTTCGAAAAATATTTAGTTGAAATTGAAATGGAGTGTTAACACTTAAATTTGTAGGAGGGTTAACAAAAAGGCATTTAGTGGTAAGAAGTAAACAAAATTTCCTATTTGCATTAGTTATCATATGGAGCCAAACTAATACCTGTATTCAAGACGAACCTAATGCAATAATTAAAATATAATAATAAATATAATATTAATTGATTAAAATATAATATAAAAGAATCCACTGAATTTAAATTAATTATAATTTTTCTTTATTCAGTTTACTTTTTTGAGTTGAATCAAATATCAAGATAAATAGACACATCTAAATCAATTTTTAAATATTAAATATGCGTTTGGTTTTGACAGGATTTAATTGACGGCTAAAATTACTTACTGCATATTATTGTCTGTTGTAATGTAATATTTTTTTTCACATCGTCCATCATAGGATGGGGTGATTACTAAATTCGCCTTTCCTTTTATCACATTAATGAGTTAAGATCGACACAATTGCAGATGCAATTAGTTATACTCGTATAATTCTAACTGTCAAATAAAAAAATTTAATTTAAGGTAAGCATATCCTTGGCGGGTATGTTGAAAGCAAAGCAAGTCGAACTACTTGAGCTTGGGTGCTGACTTTTTGTGTGAAAGCGTTTCATAGAATAAAAATTTTCCAGGTAAGGAATGAACTCACTTCCAAAATCAAAAACTACCCATTATTTTCAATTTTTTCGATAGGTATTTATTTATTCATCAATAATTATCCTGTCCCCTTCAAAGAAATCCCCCTCAGATATAATACACTTATGCCAGCGTTTTTTCCAATCCTCGAAACACTTCTGAAACGCGCTTTTGGTATCGCCAACAGCTCCTGTTTCGATTTTTCTTTTATCTCATTAATCGTAGCAAAACGCTTTCCTTTCATCGGTGTTTTCAGTTTTGGGAAGAGAAAAAGTCAGCGGGGGCCAAGTCCGGTGAATACGGAATATAAGCATCGAAGTGTGAGCTGGTGAGTTATCATGGTGCAAAATACATGATTGGTTTTTCCACAATTCTGTGCGTTTCTGACGAATTGCTTCGCAGAAACGACGCATAACTTCAAGGTAGTATTCCTTATTGACCGTACGACCTTGTGACAAGAACTCATGATGCACCACGCCGTTGCAATCGAAGAAAACAGTGAGCAAAACCTTCACATTTGACCGAACTTGACGTGCTTCTTTCGGTCTCGGCTCTTCTGGACGCTTCCATTGGGATCATTGGGATTTGGTTTCAATGTCATAGCCATGCACCCGTGATTCGACACCAGTTATGACCTTTTTGAGGAAATCTGATCGTCATTGACGACGTTCAACAGCTTCTGAGCGATGTCCATGCGACGTTGTTTTTGCTCAAAACTTAGCAATTTTGGAACAATCTTCGCTGCCGCACGTTTCATGCCCAAAACACCCGAAAAAATTGGTTGGCATGAGCCGAACGATATGCCAACATCATCAAAAACCTCTCTGATAGTGGTTCGACGATTATCCAAAATCATTTTGTTCACTGCTTCAATGCTTTCATCGGTTGTTGGCATGCTCGGGCGACCAGGACGAGCATCGTCATTGACATCTTCTCGGCTCATAGTAGACTCGCCAAACGCCACAGTCAACATTTCAAATGTCGTTGCATATTAGATTTCATTTTTTACACAAAACTTAATACAGTTTCTTTGGTGCATTTTTTCGAATAGTAAAAAATCGAAGAGCAAACAAAAACACGACTAACCTTTTTATATGCCAAAAACAAACTGCCAATCCAAATTGGTGCACATGAAAAAAAATGCGAAAATCGGACATACGTAACTCACGAAATTTGAAAATAATGGTTATTTTTTGATCACGCCTCGTAGTTCTTATTTCACAAATTTTCCACCATTGTTACCATTTATTCATTAACTAGAGCAATACTCTCTAGTAACTGATAGAAGCCAGAAGAACCATCCCAAATCACATGCTTTTTTAAGCGAGCAGGACTACTGCTAATAAAAAATACTAAAAATATGATCCTACAACGTGGAAACGTTCTAAGTTGATATATAAGGGATAAAAACAATCCCCTATTTTTGTAACATATTGAAGACTTTATAAAGCGCAGCTGACAATAATCCAATTTAGGTAAAATAGACAATAATTTTGGTCGATACATTTTTGCATTTTTGAAGGTAACCTATTATCCTTCTCTCATAGAAATCCTCATGGCTATTGGCAAAAAACTGAAACAATTGATTTTCACAAACTTCCCTTAAGGCAAACTTTTGATCAGAAAAAATCATTCTTCATATACATCAACAGGTGGTAATCACTCGGTGCATGGTTCGGACAATAAGGTGGATGCATAAAAATCTCCCAACTAAGTTCTGGGAGTTTCTGGTATGTGTGGCTGGCCTGGCGTTGCCTTTCCCGAAAACAATTCCTCTCCTACTGGCCACTTGTAGACAAATGCTTCCTTTAATGGCCCAATCGTTGATAACACAAGTTCGAATTAAGTTCCTGGTCGTAGGACAACTAAGTTCTGGGAATTTCTGGCAAGCCAATAACGGTGTGCCGGAACTGGTTTTGTCTTTGCCGAAAACAATTCCTCTCCTCCTGGCCACTTGTGGACAATTGCTTCCTTTCAAGGTCTAATCGCTGATAATACAGGTTCGAATTAAGTTTCTGCTCGTAGGGCAACTAAGTTCTGGGAGTTTCTGGCGAGCCAATAACGGTGTGCCGGAACTGGTGTTGTCTTCGCCGAAAACAATTCCTCTCGTATTAGCCACGATTGTTTCCTTTCATGGTCCAATCGTACTATCAGCGATTGTTACCGATTTAAGTTCTTGGTCGTATGGCAACAGCTCATAGTAAGCAGCTTTCTGCAAATCCCACTAAAAACGCACCTAAACGAACATTACTGTCAATCCTGGCTTAATCACCGTTTGCGCCGGCTTACCGCGAATTAACCACAACCACGTTAACATAACGTAATCGCACTTTCATTACCAGCCACCAGACGTTTTAGAAATGAAACGAATTTGTAGCGATTCGCAATGATTCGCAGATGGAAATTTGGTCCATGAGATTTTTATGCTATACTTCATGTGGCATCCATACATGGATCTTTGTTTTGTAATCCAGCCTTGTCCACGTGATTTCAAACGATGTTTTGTGTAATATTTAGCTCTTGGGCAATCAAAAAGGTGCTTGCAAAAAAGTTGGATTTGACAATTTCCATTATACTGTTGACATTTTCGACATTTGGATTTCCAGAACACTGAAGCCCTCTATCGGAAGAATTTTGAATTTGTTTTTACTATAACTATATGTAATATAAGTTATTCCATTTTTAGCTTTCAAGTAAAGTTAAATAAAACACACTTGAAGCTATGATTTCGATAAAACTTTTATTTCATTATAATGTTTGAACCTTGCTATAATACGAGTATACGAAATACAATGTCGTTTAAGTGACCGCCTTTGGATTGGCCGCAGCGGTGGATAATTTTAAGGTAGTTTTTTAAAAAATACGTTCCAATGACGGTTTCAGAACATAATGCGCACTAAGCAGTCACTTTTACCGGATACAATGGCTATTTCACAATCACTTCTAGATTCTCAGAGCCTCATATGCGAAAATTTTGCTTTTTGACGTTACCACCGTGTGCGAAATGAGCTTCATCGCTGAAGAAAATTTTGATCGATTGAAAGCTCACTTTTGAATTACTGCTTTTGCAGTAAGTTTTAACTATTTTTACCCTTTCTCCCGTTGTTAATTTCTCATTGTCTATTTTCATTCGTTTGATGCTGAGCGTACAACTTTATATATTTTACGCCACCTTAAACAAATACTCACCCATTTGGACACGTATTGTATATGTAGTATATTATAAGGTTGTTTTCCATGTATACTCGTATTGATAGTTTTATATCTTTTTCACATTCAATTGGAATCTACAGCAAATACTTTTCTTTTTTTTTGGGATTTGGCAAAATAAAAAAATTCATTTATTTGTATTTCGTTAAAGTGAGTTTCGTTAATTAAAATCTTGGTAACGAACGGGAAATTTGGGACAATAGAGGAGATTTGCGATTCTTGATGGAGACGCAACAAAAGCAGGTAATATGAAAATCTTGGTGTATTTTGTTTATTTTTTAATTACGTTGATTAGACATGAAGTAAAGAAATTTCAGTTCGCGAACATTTACTATAATTTTAGTAGCAAATACAGGGTTATCCATTTAGTGGTTTCAAAACCACTGGCCTGATAAGTCTGTCCGCTTTTAAATACCTGTCATTTGAAGTGGTGTTTACTACTCATTTATGAATAAGGATACCTTAACAACCGCAGAGCACTTAAAAATAGTTAAAATTTACTAAAAAGTGGTGATTTTGTGCATTAGGGCATTATTATGGCCGTCATAGTCGACCAGCTGTGCAAGGAATTGACAAGATTGCAAAGAAATTTTAAGAGACTGCTCTTTATTGATTAGATATTGAAGCTCAATATCGGTATTTTCAATTTATTTTCTTCCACATTTGACACGTTCAGTATTTTTCCATCTACAGTTTAACAACATTTAGGGTAGAAAAATAAACAAATAAATAAATAAATGAATAAATTTTCTAACAAAACCTGGTTCCATTGCTTAAGAACTTTTAATATATATCTCACCACAAATAACTTTGTTTTCCGATTAGCTATACGAAACCACCGGAGCTATACAAAACTACCCCACCCCTGTGACTACTAACAGTTTGCAAATGTTAAAATTCCAATTGCCAGGATAACATTATATTGAAAACTAAACTCTGTCATATTTTATTGTATTATTAAATTGCATCTGTAATTTACAAAATTCTTGTAAGTAAGCATTACTGTCTGTCCAACCATTACGTGTCTCTACAAAGAGTGTTCTTTTATAAATTACAACCACATTTAAAATACAACTTTAATCAGACATCACGCAAGACCGTAATAATATTCATATGATATTGCAAACATATTTATAAATAACATTCGTTCATAAACTCAGACGGTCACAGAATAAACAAATAACAAAATCTATTCAATGTCATTCTTAGGTTCAAATATATATTTAATTTTGTGTGTATGTGAGTGTATTTTAGATGTCAACGAAAATAAATTAACACAAACGAATACACCTACAAATAGCAAACACAATTACAAACGTATATTATCTACTCAGTCGTGTAGAAATCCTTTTGCGAACTGAATTTAGAAAAGAATACAGTAACAATATATAAAGCCTTCTCTAAGCAAATACAAGATAGTGCGTACACACTAATATGCTCAAAAGAGTACATATGAGCTATGAAAAATATAAACTACACAGTATATTCTGTCATTTATTACAGAGGTGCCAGCACATTGCCAATAAGGGGCCGAAAATGTTTGGCTCGCATAGTCACCAGACTAACACTAAACCAGTATGCTTTTTAAGACTGTGCAGTTAACCCGTACATGATTCTTATTATTCCAGTGGAAAATGGTAGTAATCTATAAACAATCTATAAATTGATAGGATAATACTTGGTTAACGAGGGCGCTCCCAAAACTAGCCGACCTAACAAGGATACAAAAAAGTTGGGACATTTTTTTTTTTATTTTTCCTTTTAGCTCGATACACTTCTTCAGCGATATTCAATAGTTTCTATATCCTGTTTGTAGTAAGAACTGTCAAACTCGTTAAAATAGCCTTCAACCGCAGACTCTCCCTTTTCATTGCTGGCAAATCTTTTGCCACCGAGCCATTTTTCCAAGTTTAGAAATAGAAAATAGTCCGAGGGAGATAAATCTTTCGAACAAGGTGTGTGATAAAGCAATTCCAACTGTAATTCATAAATGTTAACCATCGCAATAGTAAATATGAGAACTGCAACACTCCCTTTCTTTTTCGCCAAATGCGGCCTTTCCCCATAACTTCATCACCTAAATATTGCAATAAATTATCATAATATTCATCGTTGATGGTTTTTCCTTTCTGAAGATAATCAATAAAAATAATGCCATGCACATCGCAAAAAAACAGACACCATGACCTTGCCTGCAGGTGGAACCGTCTTCGCGTTCTTTGGACACGATTCTAGCATTCCAGTCCACTGCTTTGACTGTTTCTTTGTTTCAAGTGTGAATTGCTGGACCCATGTCACATCTATAGTTATAAATCGACAAATAAATTCAGCTTTATTGCACTGAAACATCGCCAAACACTTCACGACGCTGTTTTTGCTCTCTTTAGGGCAAGCGCGGCATCCATCTTGCGCGGCATCATCAATATACAATGTACAGGGTTGCCCATATTCGACGGACCCATGTTTTTAAAAAA
>JAHXMU010000658.1:520422-537963 GCA_019455685.1 Philornis downsi | reverse complement strand
TGGCGTTGCCAGATGGGTCCGTCGAATATGGGCAACCCTGTACAACACTTTTTGAAATGCCTATCATTTCATCTAGCTCACGCACCTTCTGCCGACGGCTATCCAATACCATTTTGTGGCTTTTCCGTGTCTGGCGTGGACACCTCAATTGGTCGTAGTAGTGTTTTGGCAACTCGTACGGCCTCGTTTAAACCCTGCTACCCAAGATTTTACAGTCGTAAACGAAGAAGCAGACTCCACCAGAGTAGAATCTAGCTTGGGTTTAATATTGGTTGACCTGGAAATGGAAATATTTAATTACATAACGGTAACCAAATTCTTTCCATGTTTACAAATTCACTGGGACCGTTTATCTTTGATGGCTCCAATACAAATACTGTACAAAACATATGTTTTTTAAGGTTGCCACTTTGTACCAAAATAATTTTTTTCAAACTACTGGCACCATCTATACGTCATGTCGGCTAGGTTTGGGACCGCCGCCGTATTATCGCTTAAGTGATTATGTCCAAAACCGTCCTCGAACTATGATGGCGGTTTCCCGAATTGTTTAACTGCCATCATATTGTGTAATGAACAAATGAACAGTTATTGAAAGAACATTCGCAATTACCATTTTTTCAAAACTGATTCCTTTTAAGTGCACATGTTTTAGTACAGAACTGATTTTGATAACTTGTGCAACATTCTGTTCTTAGTATAAAGGCCACTGAACCGGCCCAGATCCACTCCAGTTAAGTGACGTGTCAGAGTTACCCCATATCATACATTACAGGGGTCACTGTTCAAAGTGTTATCAACTAAAATCGCTGTAATTTTGTCAGTTTTAATTTTTTTTTTTTTTGTTTAAGAACTTCACCGTATCACCATATCATTATATCATTATAACACAATATCACCATATCACCATATCATTATATCACTATATCACAATATCACCATATCACCATATCACCATATCACCATATCACCGTATCACCATATCACCATATCACCATATTACCATATCGGCATATCACTATATCACAATATCACCATATCACCATATCACCATATCACTATGTTATTGTCTGATTTTCTGCCAGTTTTAGTGCGAATAATAGCATCGAGTCTGGCCGGGACTCATGGGGTGCCATACATTATAGGGTAATTATGGTCACTATGAACGATCTACCTTATAGTGCAAGGAATTGGCAAGATTATAAAGAAATTTTAATATACTGGAAACGTTACAAATGCGTCCGGACCTGTGCGCTATTTCAATGTACGCATTGCCGAAAATATCGCTGCTGTTAGTGATAGTATGGCGGATTATACGAGTTTATCGATTCCACGGTGTTCTCTGCAATTGCGCCTATCTTATGGCTCATTATGGCGTATTTTATGGATATGCAATTGCATTCAAATAAAGTCCAACACATGTAAAAATTAAAGCTGGCTGACCTTTCAAAACGCTGTAGATATGCTGATTGGATGATAGAGCAACAGGGTTTCAATGCTGATTTTGTGAACAGAATTCTCTCACCCGCCGGCTACGTCAACAAGCAAAATTGTTTCATATGTGGCTTGGAGAACCCAGAAGTGATTGTGGAGAAGCCATTGCATCCGGAACAAGTAACTGTTTGGTATGCATTGTGGTCTGGTGGTGCTATTAAGCCGTTTTTTTTTCGAAAATGATGCTAAAAGAACCGTTATCGTCAATTCAGAGTGTTATGACCGTATGGTAACATACTTTTGTTTGGCCTGCAATTGAAGATTGTGAACTGGACGATATGTGGTTTTAACATGACGGTGTCACAAGCCACACAACATGACCGATTTCGGCTTTATTGCATGAGAAATTTCCAGAAAACGTAATTTCACGTTTTAGCGACGTGATTGGCCACCAAAGTGATGCGATTTGCGGATTGATCATGCCGTTAGAGTTTTTTTGTTGAGCTACGTCAAAGACCGAGTTCACGTGAATAACCCTCAAACATTAGAGCATTTGAAAAGCAACACTCGTCAAGCTATCGCCGAGATACCATCTGAAATGTGCGAAAAAGTGGTCGAAAACTACACATAAGGATCCTCTGCTGCAACGTAGAAGCGGTCATTTAAATTACTTTGTATAATATTTCGTACATGATGGCAAGATTCAAGAATTTTAATGAATGAAAGTTTTATCAAAAACATAGCCTTATGCGTGTTTTATTTAACTTTAATTTTGAAACCAAAAATGGATATACAGCTATTCATGTACTTTTCCAAAAATTAAAATAATCGATTATAATCGATTGTAATCTTTAGACAAAATATAAATTTTTTAGGCTTATTTTTTAAAGAATATTTTTTTTTTTTTTTTGAAATGTAGACCCCAAATTTGTCGATTTTCGATTACGCGTTCAACCATTTCGATAGGCGCGGTAAATTTTGCTTTCGAGTTCGTCCATCATAGACGGTTTGTACGTATAGACTTTGGACATTACGTGCCCCCAAAGGAAAGATTTTAGAGGTGTGATGCCATATGTAACAAACGCCATAATCTTGCCATCAGATGTTTGATATAAAATATTCATCGAATTGCTCTTGCTGTAATGGGATGGTTTCAAGGGCTGTGTGTGGAAAGTGGCATCATGTTGCAGCCAAAATATCGCCAAAATGATGTGTATCAGTCGAGCTAAATCGTGACCAAATATCAGATAATACTGAATCAAAAAAGTCATTGCAATTTGTTAGTTTGATCTATAATAGCACATCTACTGGCAAGAGCACTTCTCAATAACTTACCCTGTATACCTGTGAACGCAATACGATTTATCTCTGACTGCTGTTTCTTTTTTCTACTAAAGAAACAAGCAATGAAACTAATGTTATGATTAATCCTCCTACGTCTCAATATGGTCGCCAAATCCAAACTTTCAAAAAGTTTTTTTGATTTCCGATTTCAGCATCCCAAAACACAAAAGGTGAATAAAGTCACATCATGTGGAGAGATGAAGTTTTCCCTACATTTGGAGCATAACGCCTGCTACTAAGTGCAACTGTATGTTATCTCTGCCGTGTATTCACTTTTGTACACCTGAGTAAGCCCTGCATATTAGATTATTTTTTAAGCAAATGTGTGATTTTGACCTTGCACGTGAGTTGATGTATTTACACATACATACACAAGTTGACAGGGTGGAGCGAAAGGGGAATATCTTAACACAAATTACAATTAAGATGACATATACAATGTCGACACCAGGCGTCACAACAGCAATATGAGTAAAATGTTATAGCGTCAGAACAACACAAAATATATGTAAGACATGGCAAAGAATATCGTCTACAAGAGTTATACGGCTACTTCAAAATTCATGTGATGGGGGAAAACGTATTAAGCCCACAAAGTCACTAAGTGTTGGTGGAAAGAAAACAACAAAAATAACAACAAGGAGACTAAAGAAAACTTGGCAATGTTACTGAATACGCTAACTTTCAAGATGAAAACGTATACATCGTGACAAATAAATAAATAAAATAAAATATAAAATAGAGTACTTTGGCCAACGTTGATGACACATAAAATTTTGCATATGAGGAGTGCATATTTAAATGCAGACAAAGTTTGATAACATTAACAATTTATATATAATTTCAGTACACAAAAAGTCGAATTCACAAAATCACAGTTTTTTCTTTTGTGTATGCAAGTTATGATAAAACGAAATCCATTATTTTTGCAATAGATGGTTTTATTTTCTGTGTCCCATGTTGTATAAGTGCGATTGTATTACGCTAGATGGCGTTAACAAGATAAGACCCCATACTCAAAAAACTACTGTGGCAGTTTTGTGATTCAAATTGCTTGAGCGTGCGTCAGAGATGGACACCAGCGAAGTGAAATTTCGCCATATTTTACAGCTCTTCATCCATAAAAGTGAAAGCGCAAGCTATGACGCTGAAAATGTGAATAGTGTTCAGATCCTGATACAGTAACAGCCAATCACGCGCAATTTTGACTTCGTCTATTCCGTTTGTGTAATTTTCACGTCAAAATTGTGATTGTCGGAAACACCATTTGTTGTAAACACTATTTCAATTGGACAGGAGCTACGCATTGACCAAAACAACAACTGAAACAACTTTAATAAGCCTACATACAAAAAGAACGTCCATGTGTGAGTGCCACACGAGTTAACGCAAAAAAGTCCTCATGGCTCCTATTTCCATCTAAAAGTTGCTACTAAATCACAACTATACCATTCCATTTCAGAAGCGGATAACGATTGATGACGGAAGGTGGGTTACTTAAGACAACATCAAATGAGAATAGTCATGGTCGAATCGCGGTAAGCCGCCGCAAATGGTGGAGGTATAGGGTGATTTTTTAAGATTTAAATTTTTCAGGTTGGCAGAACTGGTTTCTAATGGCCTCCAAAGGTCATCTGTCAAAGTGAAAAGTGTACAGTACGCTCTGCCATTTCATCATGGAAAGACTAACAAACAAGCAACGATTGCAAATCGTTGAAATTTATTATCAAAATTCGTGCTCTGTGACAAATGTCCATTGTTTAATACGACCATTTTATAGTCGTCATAATTGGCCTGCTGAATCAACAATTCGTGCTGTTATCTAAAAATTTCACACTAAATTTACTTTGTTGGACATAAAATCATCGACTCGCATGCGTAGAGTGCTTGCCGAAGAAAATATTGCAGCCGTAGCGACCAGTGTTAATGACGATCGTGAAATGTCCTATAAATTTCAACTCACGCAACAATTGAAGCCGAATGACCTACCACAACGTCTAATTTTTGGGCCTTACAAAAGCTCAATGAAAACTCGCTGTTTTATCGAAAAATTGTGGTCAGCGATGAGGCTCATTTCTTTCTGAACGGATACGTAAACAAGCAAAACTGTCGCATCTGGAGTGATGAACAACCACATGTCATACATGAATTTCCGACGAATCCCGAAAAACGGCAGTCTGGTGTGGTTTATGGGCTGGTGGCATCAGCGGTCCATTTTTCTTCAAAGACGACCGTGGAAGAAACGTTACCGCCAACGGCGAACAATATCGAGCCATGATACGCGATCTGTTTGTCCCAATTGGCTGAGTTGAACTTGGTTGACATGTGGTTTCATCAAGACGGTGCAACATGCCACACTGCTCCTGAAAAAATGGATATGTTGAGGAATGCATTTGGTGAGCAGCTTATCTCTCGATTTGGCCCTATGAGTTGGCCTCAGAGATCTTGCGATTTAACGCCTCTTGATTATTTCTTGTGGGGTTATGCCAAGACGTTAGTCTCATATGTGGACAAGCCGAACACTATTACAGGATAACATAACACGCGTTAATCATGGAATACTGGCTGAAATGCTCGAAAAAGTGGCGCAAAATTGGACCTTCCGAATGGACATTTTGAGAGGGAGCAGCGAACAACATTTACTTGAAATTATCTCTAAAAATTAAATGCCAAAGACCAATTTATCGATTCCAATAAAAAATTTTAATATACGATGCAGATTTGAGTGTTTTATTCGATTTTAAAAAGAAACTACGATTGAAAAAAATCACCTCATATAAGGATTGACGATCACGAAGATTCTGTTGTGTATTTGGTGAGATTGACAAAGAATCATCTACTATGAATTTGACTGAACTGAAGTAGTCAAATAACAATAATTAAGGCGATCACGAATAAATAATTTTCTGATTCGCATATGGGCGAATGCGCATCATTTGCCGTCTATCATCTATAAAAGTAATGAGTTGCAAAAAATAAGATTAAATTTTATATATATATATTAAAAAAAAAATTAATAAATGAAATATATTGATTAAATAAATTCGCCACTCGTAAATGGTATTGTATTAGCGAAATTAATTATCTATTTATTGTAAACGTATTATCTATTTTATCATTTGATATTAATCGGCTATCTCAAGAACACTAAACACTATTCAGGAGATCAAAAAGCTGTTATGTTCACTAAATATGAAATTTCTTTTCAATCCACATTCAACAGCAATCTTACAAAATACATTTCTTAAGCTATGTAAGAAGAAAGATTAGAGCCGTGTCTTTCGATATTGTATCTGATATTGCTATTTAGCATAAAAATAGTTTTATTTTGAATTTTACAAAGAGTTTATACAAAGATGATTGGTTGCTACAGCAACAGGCTTTCAATTCTAATTTTTTCGAACAAAATATTCTTCAACGCTCATGTTTATATCCCGCTCGGTGGTTACGCCAACAAGCAAATTTATCGCATATGGATCTCTTAATTCGGATCTGTAGTGTAGTCACCCAGAAGCGGTCAGCTTTGACCAAGAGGAGAGGTGTTCATTCGAGACATCGCCAGGACACACACATCGGAAACGACTTGTCACAAACTTCGGGAGCTTGGTTGGGATGTTCTTAATTATCCACCTTATGGTCCGGAACTGCCACCAAGCAATGGCCACCTGCTTCTGTCTATGGCGAATGATTTTCCTGTTGACAAAATCGCATCAACAGAAGCTAATGAAAATCGAATATCTCTTCTTTTTCTACAGAGGGTTGCTATAAGAGAAACCGAGTGGAATTACCTTCAAAATAAAAATAAGTTATCCAAAAAAACAGAGCGTATTTTACCTAATTTAAATCTTTCTATTAATATAGTCATGTAAATAATAACAGATTTCTTTTTGCTGCATCTTATATATACGAGAATATATAAGAGAATTCGTAAAAGAATTATTTGGCCAATGTTGAGGACACACAAAATCTTACAAATGATGACTACACATTTTAACTGGAGAAAAACTTTTATTATAAGTATTAAGAATTTATAATTTACCTACATAAAAAGTCGAATTCACAAAATCACCACCATTCAAAAGAAATAAGTTTTTGCTTTAATACGTACAATTTTTATGGTAAACCAATGATTTCACCTCTAATGCTAATATCCATTGGTGACCTTAACTAAAATTTACTCATCCATTGCTTGTGGCAACAATTTTGCAATTTTGTGTATAAAGAACAGAATTTAATGCACATTTAAAATTCTCCATGTGCCGAGACTTTCAATATAATCCAGCCAATACCCAGATGGCATCCGTAAGCCAAAAAGGGAGGTCGGTCGGTCGGTCGAATTCGACTTAAACATCTTTCTATACTACTTGAAACCCATAAAGGGACTTCTTCTTCTTATTCTCCTTGTACAAGTCCATTTTTCTTATTTATTTTAATTTCCTTCCTTCTTTTACGTATTTATTTATTTAGTCTGTTTATGGTTGCCACACACTCAGAGAGCTCACAGCTATCCAAGATGACCCTGCCCTCAGTGCTTATCAGCACTCGAAACACATTTGTTTGTTTTCAGTTTGTTTCATGGTCATTATAAGACTATAAAAAGGATTAAACCCAATCTAAAAGAGAAAGGGCGAGAGTGAGAGACAGAGTAGCAAAGCAGTTTACACATGCACCGCATTCATTCCCCGGGTAAACTTTAGCTAAGTAAAATTAAAATATATCCCCCATAAGACGTCTGCAACAGAACCGAACGGCATGAATGGGATGTAAGTAAAATAAAAACGAATATTAAAATTGGTAAATGCACAAAAGTGTATAAAAAATTTTATTTAGTTAACTTCATTAAAGCAAAACTTTTACATTCAAAAGAAGAGGTTGTCGGTTGAAAATCTAACATTTCGGAGCAAAATTATAACTTTGTTTCTAGTAACAAAAACTGTGTAACATTTCTGTACGTAGATTTAGAATAGTGTTGAGAAAAATATTAGAAAAAAACTACAAGTACTTTTTATTACTAAAATTGTTTTTTAGGTGCAATAATTTTTCACAAGAGCGGTTTCAAAACTAGCCGAACTGACGTATAGATGGCGTCAGTAGTTTGAAAGAAATTATTACGGTGAAAAGGGACAACCATTTAAAACAGTTGTTTTAACTTTCAAAACGCCACATTGTTTACTATTTTTATTTGAGCCATCAATAACAAACGATCTCAGTGGATTTGTAAACATGGAAAAATTGGTCACCGTTTTGTTATTGAATATTTCCATTAAAAAGATCTCAGTTCAACCAATATTAAAGCCGAACTAGATTCTGCTCGGGTGGAGTCTGCTCCTTCCTTTACGATAGCAGAATTTAAACGAGGCCGTATTAGTTGCCAAGACGAACACCGTAATGATCGACCAATTGAGGTGTCCACGCCAGACAAGCTTAAGAAAATGCACAAAATGGTATTGAATGATCGTCGACTGAAGGTGTCTGAGCTAGCTAAGATGACAGACATCTCAAAAACAGCTATACATCGTATATTAATCAAAGATTTAAAGATGAGAAAACCGTGCGCAAGATGGGTGCCGCGCTTACTTTCCATAGAGCCAAAACAGCGTCATTAAGTTGTTTCAGTAGATGTGTTCGGTGATGTTTCACAGCAATAAAGCCGAATTTTTGCGTCGATTTATAACCATGGATGAGACATGGGTCCACAATTTCACACTTGATACAAAGGAACAGTCAAAGAAGTGGACTGGAATGGGAGAATCGTGTCCAAAGAAGGCAAAGACGGTTCCATCCGCAGGCAAGGTTACAACGTCTGTGGTTTAAGATTCGAGTGAGATTATTTTTAGTGATTATCTTCAGAAATGAAAAACCATCAATGGCAGATATAATGCTAATTTATTGCAGTGCTTAGGTGATGAAATCATGGGAAAAAGGCCGCATTTGACGAAAAAGAAAGTGATGTTTCATCAAGACAATGCTCCAGTTCACACATCCACTATTGCCATGGTCAAAACTAATAAATTAGTGTTCCCTTCATCACGCAACTTACGCGCCAGATTTAGCTCCCGCGGACTATTTCCCATTTCCAAACTCGATAAACTGACTCAGGGGTAAAAAAATGTATCAGCAATGCAGTAGTGGATTCTGCGGCGGATGTCTGTTTTAAGGAGTTTGACAGTTCTTACTATACGAGGTGTTATCAAAAAAAAAAAAAAAAAAAAAAATTGCCGCTATTTTCAATTTTTTCAAAAAGTATTTATCGTATTTATTCATCAATAACTATCTTGTCCCCTTCAAAGTAATCCCCCTCATATATAATACACTTGTGCCAGCGTTTTTCCCAATCCTCGAAACACTTCTGAAACGCGCTTTTTGGTATCGCCAACAGCTCCTGTTTCAATTTTTCTTTTATCTCCTCAATAAGCAGCAAAACGCTTTCCTTTCATCGGAGTCTTCAGTTTTGGGAAGAGCAAAAATCAGCGGGGACCAAGTCCGCTGAATACGGTGATTGAGGCATGATTGGAGTTTTGTTTTTGGCCAAAAACTCATGCACAACCATCGATGTGTGAGCTGGTGCGTTATCATCATGATTGGTTTTTTCGCAATTCTGTGCGTTTCTGACGAATTGCTTCGCGCAAGCGGCGCATAACTTCAAGGTAGTATTCCTTACTGACCGTACGAACTTGTGGCAAGAATTCATGATGCACCACGTCATTGCAATCGGAGAAAACAGTGAGCAAAACCTTCACATTTGACCGAATTTGACGTGCTTTTTTCGGTCTTGGCTCTTCTGGACGCTTCCATTGGGATGATTGAGCTTTGGTTTCAATGTCATAGCTATGCACCTATGATTCGTCACCAGTTATGACCTTTTTGAGGAAATCTGGATAGTGATTGACGACGTTCAACAGCTCCCGAGCGATGTCCATGCGACGTTGTTTTTGCTCAAAATTTAGCTATTTTGGAACAATCTTCGCTGCCGCACGTTTCATGTCTAAAACATCCGTAAAAATTGCTTGGCATGAGCCGAACGATATGCCAACGTCATCATCAAACTTTCTAATAGTGATTCAACGATTATCCAAAATCATTTTCTTCACTGCTACAATGTTTTTATCGGTTGTTGACGTGCTCGGGCGACCAGGACGACCATCGTCATTGACATCTTCTCGGCCTTCCTTAAACCGGTCATACCACAATTGAACTTGTGTTCATAGTAGAATCGCCAAATGTTCTTTGATTAATTTTTTCGAATAGTAAAAAATCGAAGAGCTTATCTGTCAAAGACAAACTGACAATCCGAAATGGCTGATTGATTGATTGATTGATTGTCAACACATATAACAGACATGTGTACCAACATAACAGAAAAAAATACGAAAATCGAAAATACGTAACTCACAAAATTTGAAAATAACGGTTATTTTTTGATCACACCGTACCATTGCAATTTTATGATTTTTCATATACTTTAGCGTAAAAATTGCCGGCTTCATTTCTCTAAAAAACACGTGTGTTTCCACAGCAAAAAAAAATTTGTAATAAAATTTAATAAAATCAAACTCACCGATCGCCAAATATATTTTATATGAATGCAAGACGCAGTATTACCTGAAAAAAAAGAAACAAAAAATATATGCATTAGTAGCAGTATTAATATCCCTGGAAAGTAACTATTTCTCTAATTAGCAAAAAATCTGCTAAAAATATATGTTAAATTCGCATAATTTAGTTATTTTTTTGCCAAATATAGACGCACCTAAATTCTAAAAGACCAGGGTTTTCTCACTGCTATTTGAGTTATAAAGTTGAAGATCTAATGTGATTTTAACTGTGTAGTCAGTTTCGCATTCCATGGATACCAAGAATGGAAACGGCGTTAGAAAAGTTGGATTCCGCACGGACCAGTAGCAGACCCTATTTACCATGGCTATCGACCTAACTTAAAAGACACAAAAAAGCTGGGAAAAATTTTCTTTTTTTTCAAGATAATCATCTTTTGGCTCGTTAAATTTTCTCTAGTTATATTTAATAGCTTCTATACCCTGTTTATGGTAAGAACTGTCCGACTCCTTAAAATAGATATCAACCGCAGACTCCACCCCTTCATTTTTGGCAAATCTTTTAGCACCGAGTCATTTTTTCAAGTTTGGAAATAGAAAAATGGTCCGAGAGCTACATCTAGCGAATAAGATGCGTGATGAAGCAGTTCGAACTTTAATTCGTTCATTTTGGTCATCCCAATAGTGGATGTGTAAATTGGAGCATTGTCTTGGGGAAACAACACATTTTTCGCCAAAATGCGGCCTTTTTTCAACAATTTCAACACCTAAACGTTGCAATATTTTAGCATAATATTCGCTTCTGATGGTTTTTCCTTTCTGAAGATAATCAATATAAATTATGCCATCTGCATCCCAAAAAAACCAGACGTCATGACCTTGCGTCATGAACACGATTCTCCCATTCCAGTCCACTGCTTTAACTGTTTCAAGTATGAAGTGGTGGACAACATATCTTAGTCATGGTGATAAATCGACGCAAAAATTCGGCATTATTATGGTGAAACATCGCCAAACACTCTACTGAAACATCTTCAAGACGCTGTTTTTAATCTATTGAAAGCAAGCGCGGCAGCCATCTTACGCACAGCTTTCTCATCTTCTCATCTTCGGCCAATATATGATGCATAGCAGTTTTTTAAAATGTCTATTATTTCAGCTAGCTCACGCACTATCCGTCGACAATCATTCAATACCATGTAGTTCGTCTTAGCAGCTGGTTCGGCCTCGTTTAAACTCAGCTACCCAACATTTTGCAGTCGTAAAGGAAGGAGCAATGTAGAACTTAGCTCGGCTTAAATATTGGTTGGACTGAGGAGATCTTTCAAATGGAATGATTGAATTACATAACGGTGACCAATTTTTTCCATGTTTACAAATTCACTGAGATCGTTTACTTTTGATGGCTCAAGTGCAAAATATTAAACACTTTTCCACAAATTATTTTTTTCCAAACTACTGGCACCATCTATACCCCAATTCGGCTAGTTGTGGGACCGACCTCGTAAATATTTGTTTTCTTCAATCCTTCAACAGGTATGTGTCAAGAGAAGGAAGGGAAAGAGTAATATTGTAGTGACTTGTTAAGGGTGATAGTTCCATTTCAGAAAAGAACAAAATTTACAAGAAAGACTACTTATCGTTTCAAAACTATTTGTCGTTTTATTCAATATTGGTAAATATGTTACAACATTTTCTCCATGAATTTTTGTGCAGAATTTAAATTTCAAAAAGTTAAAATCCGGTTCCAAATGCATTGTTGATATTATTTCGAAGAATTTATATGTCCAAACCTGACAACCAATTGTTTAGATTCTGCTAACTTTGAGTATCTCAAACTCAGCACTTGGGCTCAACCACATTTCAACTCTGGAAACTTAATTCTGAATGGAATTTACTTGTTCAAATCTTTTGCAGAATTTAAATTTCAAATAGATAAAATCGGGTTCCAGATACATTATTGATATCGTGTCGAAGAATTTATATGTCTAAACCTGACAATCCATTGAATTGATTGTGCCAACTTTGAATATCTTGAACTCAGCACTTGAGCTCAACTACGCTTCACATCCTGGAACTTAATTCTGAATGGAATTTATTTGTCCAAACCTGGCAACCAATTGTTTTGATTCTGCTAACTTTGAGTATCCCGAACTCAGCACTTCAAAAACAATCGCTCAATCGCACTTCAATTCTGGGAACTTAATTCTTAATTCATCTATGTACAAGTTGTAGATTTATTTCCATCTTTTTTTTGCCAAATTATCATCCCATTGTGCGTTTATGTCGAAATCTGTTCGTCTTATGGAACATTAAAAAAATCGAAGTGACTGATCAGACGGGAGGTTCAAAACAGAATCCAATTTTGGACGAAAATAATCGTGCCTTCGTTCAACTTGGTATTTGAGACAAATTAGTTTTCCCTAGCTTGGCAGACGAATGAAAGCAATTTATTCAAAACAGCAGGCTATTAATTTTGGTCAAAAGAAATATTAAATACTGGCAGCCCAAGAATTTCCATGAATTTTTGCTTCACATCCTAGAGTCTTTTTGCAAAAACTATGAGAGCTTCATAGTATCAACAGCAAAGGCACTAGCTTCTGGCATTAACTTCAACTTAGGAATAATATAAAATTCAACATTTTTATATCGTTTTACAATTCGCAAAGTATTGAGATCATTTCTAACAAGCACCGCCAAAACACCTTTTGTGCAGAGATCCAACGTTTCCCTCATACTTTTTTCACAACTTCAAATGTTTAAATTTAAATTTCAATCTAATTAAATTTAAATCTGTAACTCAACAGACAATATCGAAAAATATGGGAGAATATCATTTCAAAAAATTTCAACAATACGACACCTTTTGGTCTGTCAGACCAAAAATCAAATATCAACATTTAAAAGGCGTTTCTGGTCCCCCTGGTCCCCCCTTACTACACTTCATTTACTTTTCAAAAGACGAACACTACTTATGTTTTTTGTCCTTTCATTATTGAAAAGAGTTTAGAGGAAAATTTGCTCACGAGTAGTTGCGTTCATCACAGAAAATGCTTTTAAAAAAATGTTAACAAAAGAAACATCGAAAAGTTGAAGTTAAAAGCGTATCTTGGCAATGGAAGAAAAAATTTACGTTATGGTATCCTAAGGTTGTACCAATCCCTTAGGACACCATAAAGTAAATATTTTTTTTCCGGCATCATTTACGTTTACAAAAATCTCGAAAATAAAAAATCACTAAAATATAAATGCTTCAAAAGCGAAGCGGCCAATGACCAAGATTATTAAATTTGTTAACTATGATTGAGTGTTATATTAAATGGGCATCATTTAATGTTTCTTGAAAAAACTTCCTAAACAAAATCGCAAAAATTAAAAATCGCTAACATAAAAAATCACTAAAAATTTTAATATTTTTATAACTTGATACTGCATTTCCGAGATTTGATTGCATTTTGAGTTTAACGAGTTTATAGGAAGGGTGTAAACGGTCAAAAATGACGATATTTTTGTGATTAAGTTTTTGCCTTTTAGCGATTTTTTTTTGGACGGGGTTTCAAAATTTTTTAGAGTTCATGTAAGAAATTACTTTTCCTAGCACTCTAGTGAAGTCCCAAAAGTAAAGTAATTTTACTTTACAAAAAAAAAAAAAAAAAAAAAAAAAAACTTTGTTGTTGAGATATTGGGGTTTATTTCCTAGGAAAAACAGGGATTTTGAGTATTTTAATCACTTTAGTGTCATTTACAGATATACCTGTCGAAAGGGAAAGTTCAGCAAAATGTTGCGATTATTCAACTCTATTTATTGCAGCAATATGTACTGTTAGGCAAGCACAACGTATTAGACCGCAATTTCCAGCGTTTAATGATTTACCCTGTCGGCGATTGACAAATGCACTTAAGTATTTGACAAGACAGAAGCGATGATATTGAAAAATCTGCTGATTTTTAAATTCTTTTGTGCAGAGGTATTTGAAGACTTAATGAAGGCGGGTTTTTTTTTGTAAATAAAGGGCTCCAATATATTGATGTTATCCCACCAAATTATTCATGTTATGTGGACGCTAAATTTGGCAGTAACAAATTCTCAGTGGTTCACCCAAAGAGTAACCCAATGCCAGAAAAGACCGCCAAAGCGACTTATATATTTACAAATAGTTAAGCTAATTTCGAAAAAAGTTAACCTGGGGAAAAAGTTATAATACTATTGTGAAAAACTTGTTACTTTTTTTGAAGTCTGGAAGAAGTAGTTCTTTAAATCCCACTCCTAGAGAAAATAGCCAATTTGACCAATTTTTTTCTGGGTAAATTATTAATTTCTTAAAGCTTAAAACCTCCTGTCATTAATATTAATATTTTAATATTATATTTATTTAACATTTATTAAATATTAATATCAAAAGTGCATACAAAATAACTCACAACTGAAATTTAATTTGCTTTCCTCTCATTTCACCACTGAATCATCCACCGATCATTTTCAATCCAGCTGTGCATTTAATCTTTCACCTGTTTCCAGAATTTTGAGGTCGATAAATTGAAAAATAAAACTGTGTTCTTTCTGCATTTCTATTTTTTTTTTTATTTGTTGTTGGACTATTGAATCAGGTGAAATGTGTTTCCAGTGGTTTATGTAATTTGGTGTTTGTAGCACGAATGAATGGAAGTAAATGGAAAATATTTCTTTTTTCGAAAAATATTCCAATTAAAGAGAGATACATGGACATATTACATGAACATTTTTGTTAACATTTGCGGACAAATTAAAGAGTGGATGGAAAAGATATTGAAAAATTAAAATAACTGAAATGAATATATGATAATTAAAGAACCAAAGGTCTGTAATGTAAAAGTATGTTCGCCGTTAGGTTCGCTATAATTCATCTGTTGAACTCTAATGTAGTAGTGAGAAATATTACATGGTAAATACACTGTAAGTACAGCTTAGAATCAGGTAACTTAAGCTACGCTCTAAAATGTAAATCAATGTTTACGACTGTAACCAAGACTAGTCGCGTTGATTATCCAAAATAAAGAGGCTTCAACGGTGACGGCTGTCACCAACTTATTTTTTCAAATTTTCAAATTTGGCAGCTAAAGTGAACAATTCAATCATTCTATGTCTGTTTTAAAGCCAGCGAAAAATTTCGTTCATACTACGAAAAACAAATCATCATATGTATGAAGAAATAGAAACAAATTAAAATACTGACACATCCCGCTCTGCTTTTCAGTTACCAAGGAATTATTCAACAGGCGCTAAATCAATTGTGGAAATTTGATGAGATATACGTAGTGTGTTCAAAAAATAAGGTAAATTTACTTTCGACTTTCGATTATAATTTTACTTTATTTTTTTTTTTAAGTTGGTACACTTGTCTCGAAGACATGTTGACGGTTTTATTCATATAGCATGTTTAGTTTCTTTGTGAGAGGCATAAATAAGGCAAGTGTTTTGCTTGTTCAGCGATTTTCTGCTATCTAATAAAATGGAGCAAAGAAGTTGCATCAAATTTTATGTAAAAAATGGAATTAAGTGCTCAAAACCACTTGAAATGTTGACAGTGGCATGCGATGAGAGTACTTTGAGTCAAAAAAATGTTTACAAGTCGTACAAGCTTTTCACAGAAGGTCGAGAAGATGCGAATGACGACGCTCGCTCTGGACGCCCCAGCACATCAGCAACCGATGAAAATGTTAAGAAGGCGACGAAAATTGTTATGGAGAATCGTCGAATCACAATTAGAGAGCTGCCAAGGATGTCGGCATAACGGTTGGCTCATGCGATGCAATCTTTTCGGAAATTTTGGGCATGAAGCGTGTGGCAGCGAAGTTCGTTCCAAAATTGCTGAATTTTGACCAAAAACGACATCGCATGAGCATCGTTCAGGAATTGTTGAATGACGTCGACGATGACTCAGATTTTCTTAAAAGAGTCATAACTCGTGACGAATCATGGGTATATGGTTATGACATCGAAACCAAAGCCCAATCGTCCCAATAGAGGAGTCCGGGAGAGTCAAGATCAAAAAAGCACGATAAGTTCGATTCAATGTCAAGGTTTTGCTTGCTGTTTTCATCGATTACCTACGTCATGGTATATCAGAAATTCTTACTGCAGGTCGTACGGTAAATAAGGAGTATTACCTTGAAGTTATGCACCGTTTGCGTGAAGCAATACGAAAAAAAACGCCCGGAAAAAATTCATGGCTTTTGCATCATAATAATACACCTGCTCATTCATCTTTGCTTGTGAGAGACTATTTGGCCAAAAACAACACCGTCATCTTGCCTCAGTCACCATATTCACCAGATTTGGCCCCCTACGACTTTTTCCTGTTCTAAAAATTTAAGAGACCCATGAAAGGACGGCGTAGTGCGACGATTGGTGAGATAAAAACGCGAACCTAGGTATTATGACCATAAATGACGATTTTTCCAATCCCTGTATTTTCTCGATGTTAACCTTAATTGAAGTCGTTGACGGTTGACCAGAGCGAGGTATATCTTTGACCGCTTGTAAATGCAGTGTACCGCTTATGAGCATGTTTTTGATAAAATTTATTCACCATAAAGTAACCCTTTCGGCGGTACTGTGCACGAAATTGGGCAAATTTTGTATCCAATATTTTTATCTATTGTAAAAACCGCATGACACACTTAAGATGCAATGTCAGAATCGTGTAAAGAAATATGCACCAATATAGAGAACAATTGTGCCAACTTTGAACTAAAAATAATCTTGAAAATCTCTCTATTAAGAGGGCTTTTTAAATTATCGATTCCGGGGATTTTTTTTTTCTGACAGAATGTATTATATATCGGCAAGATATACAACTAAAATCATGCTAATTTATCATAACTTATTACAACAGGAAACTAATTTTTAATTTGCGATACTTTTAAGTTGCAATGGAAATGTTTCTGTAATTATTGGCTTACAGGCATATCTCGTTTAACGCTCATTATGCGTTCCTAAAAATTTGGCGTTAACAGAATAGAAAAAATACGGGGTTATGTTACTACCAACTTACTTACTTACTTTGAAGTCAAAAGTAATAAGATTGTATATATTTTTATTTTGAAAAAAAATTTTAATTTCATTTAAACTTCATTTAAAAGTTTGAAATAAATTAAAATTTAACATAACAGAAGAATTTCAATAAAATGAAAAAAGACCGAAACAGAACCCTATCCAACAACTAGCTCC
>JAHXMU010000658.1:479413-513263 GCA_019455685.1 Philornis downsi | reverse complement strand
ATGAAATGAAAGGAAATGAAGTGAAATGAAATGAAATGAAATGAAATTCTGACTTCATCTGCTAACATAAAGCATTTGGAAAATATTGAAATTTAATTTAAGAGAAAAAAAATCTGATACTTCTTTCTTTCTAACACAACTAATACTAAGTAGGTAAGAAAAAAATACTTAAGTACCCACATATATTTTTAAAAATTTCAGAAAAATGTGATAACTTCATCTGCTATCTTAAAGCATGTGGAAAAATATTATCGTGAATAATAATATACAATAATAGCGTGGAAGCATCCATAAATTACAATTCGCCTCGAGAATTGAAGTCTTCCGAGAGATGTGTTTCAGAAGAATAGATTTGTAAAGAGTGGACTATTTGTAGGCATAAGCAGACTAGTTCGAACGGGGCCTACTTTGAAGGTGATAGAATAAATTCGAATGCATAATAAATATTTTATGTGTTATTGACCAATTCTCAGTATTTTTTATAAAATTAGATGCGCAACTAATTTGTCGCTGTTTGCCAATATATGGCGCCAGCTGTAAGTGCTAATCGATTCTGCCATAACCTAAACATCATGAGCCAAGCTTAGGCATATGGTAAATATACCGCCTCGACAAAATAGTGATTTTCTTTTGACGTCATACTCTTTTGACTGTGTAAATATGTACTATTTTGTGCCAGACAACCGCCATATGCGGAAAGTATTGATTTTTTTCTGCCAATCGAAGAAAACGGAGGCTTATCGAGAAATGTTTACGGAAATGTTGTTTTAAGTGAAACAACGTGTCGAGATTGGTTCCGTCGCTGTAAAGACGGTCAGTTTGATGTTGACGACCGTTCGCGTAAAAGAAAATGAAAACCTTCGAAGACACTGAATTGACGGCATTGCTTGAATGGGATCCCTGTCAAACGCAGGTAGAGGTTGCTTCAGTATTAAGAGTTACCCGCAATTTCCAAGCGATTGCATGCGTTGGGAATGATGGAAAAACGAGGAACTTGGGTTCCTTATGAGTTGAAGCGAAGGGACGTTGAGCGTCGTTTTTTTTTTTTGCCTGGGAACAACTACTTCAGCGATAAAAAAAAGGAAGGGGCTTCTTCATCGAATTGTAACGGGTGATGAAAAATGTATTCATTACAGCAATCCAAAGAAAAGAAAGTCATGGGGGCTGGCCACATGTTATGCTTCTACATCGTCGCCTCGATCGAATATTCACGTTGCGAAGGTTATGCTCTGTATTTCGTGGGACCAGGTCGCTGTTATTTATTACGAGTTGTTGAAACCAAGCAAAACCATCACTGGGGGATCGGTATTGACTTCAATTAATGCAATTAAGCTGAGCTCTGCACGAGAAACGACCACAATACGCGGAGAGGCACGAAAAAGTGATTCTTCAGCATGACAACGCTCGGCCTCAAGTGGCCAGGCCCGTTAAACTCTACCTGGAAACGCTGAAATGGGAAGTTTTACACCATCCGCCATATTTTCCAGATATTGCGCTGTCCGATTATCACTTTCCATTCCGTTCGATGGCACACGATCTGACTGACTAGCAGCTCCACTCATATGAGGACATCAGGGAATGGCTACATTCGTGGATAGCCTCTTAATATGAACAGTTTTATCGTGACGGAATTCGAGCGTTGCCACAAGGATGGGAAAAAGTAGTAGCTAGCGATGGGCAATACATTCAATGAATCAGTTGTAAACATGTTTTCATAAACAGAAACAGGGAAGGCTTAGTTGAGCACTTATATAATAGAATAAATATGAATAATAGTAACAGAATTACTTCACATCTTTGACGAATTATGAAGCCATAAACATATATTTGCTGCCATATAGAAAACAAAATAAAGCAACAAAATTTGTTGTCGCGTCCCTCCACCTAAAGCCCTGTCAGTCTTTTAAAATAAACAAAATGAAAAACATTTTGTCACCGGCAAATGTTGACATAACATGCCATTTCATAGGAATACACATTTGTCTGGTATCAATAAAATTTTACAAAACCCAATAAATAAAGCCAGCGTAAATCTATTGACATTACAAAGAACAAAAAAAAGACAATAAGGTACTTAATCCAAAAGATCTTTTATAAAAAAATATATGTATGTAGCAACCAATTCTAATAGCAAAACGAAACATACATTTCTAAGGAACTTGAAAATACATCGTCAATATTTATACGCATTAACATCTTTTGACGAAAAAAAAACACCCACACATACACACATAATACAGATACACTCAACTATGTTGTGATATCGTTGAAAACGAGCAGATAACTCTGATAGAAAGGCACGTTTGTTAGCTTTCCCCCTGAATAAATTCAATTCCACAAACAAATCGCTTATCTAATTTGTGGTTACAAATTTCACATTTCAACGAAATCAACTGCCAATTTATTTTCGGGAAAAATGAAACAACATACAAAGAACGCGTCAATGCCAGGCATCAACGTCATTGTTGCCACAGCTTGCGCCACAAAAAATTTGCAAATGAAATCGTTTTGCTTTTTTTCCTCCACTTCTTTGCTTTTTATATTCAAAATCAACAAAAATAATCGCATAAACATCATTAAGAGCTCAAATAAAGAACAACGAAATCTAAAAACCTCCAAACAAAAAACCAAAGACCACCCTCCAAAAAAATTAAACCAAAACTGATGATGATAAACAGAGCATTAAAATTGATCTTACGCCTGGTTTATTCAACGGATAGCGGACAACATCTTCGGTTTGAGTAAGAAAAAAATAGAGCAAATATATACGAAGATATTTACATACACATATACGGATATCACTACCACATCGATAGAAAAGCGACTTTTTAATTTCAGATTTAGGATTTTCGTGGCTTTTGAAAGGTTTCCTGGAAATATAAGCGATTGATGCCTACTGAAAGACTTCTTGATTTTCTATTTTTACGACATAAATTTCATAGTAAATTTGTGAAAGAAGAACAACCGAAAAACTTGTAAAAATAGTAAAAGGTACGCGTTCTTCAGTTGTTAAACGATCCATATTCGTAAAAGGCAAACCTTTCGATAAATAAATAACACTTTAATTAACAGCTGAGAGCCTTACCAAACCGGCAGTTTTGAAACCACTAAACGGATAACCTTTAATTCTGGCAATTATGACAAGGTCTAGGCATTATAATAAAATACAAATTTCATCGAATTCGTAGCTTTATGTGCTTGTTTATTCAACTTACTTTTGAAACCGAAAAATGGGTAACCCAACTACAAAACGGATGATTCTAGTTGGCGAAATACTTTCGAAGCTAACACCGACGGTACTGCCTAATTCAAACACAACTGTGCGTCTGCGCTTTCTCTTTAATGTTGAACAAAATAAACGACAGTTTCATTAAATACAGGGTGGCGCAATAGAACGTTCATATTTAAATAATAGATTAAAAAATAAATACAAAAGGTATGATTAAAATAAATCTAAGGCATTGTAGAGTAATAAATGGAGCTTAGTTTTTAAAAATAACATCATCTAAATGGTGACCCCCTCTACGACGGCACTCCTCTAACCTCAAACGAAAATTATTGAAAACTTTCTTCAGTAATACTGGTGTAATGGTTGCCATTTCACCACGGATATTCTGCTTGAGCTGAACGATGTTTCTTGGATTATTACTGTAGACTTTGTGTTTGAGGTATCCCCACAAAAAAAAGTCAAGAGGCGTCAAGTCTGGACTACGTGGGGGCCATGGGATATCACCTCTTTTCGAAATCAGTCTGCCAGGGAACATCTGCTTCACCACCGCCATGGAGTCATTTGATGTGTGACAGGTAGCTCCATCTTGTTGGAACCAAGTTCTGGAATTATCTATTCTTGAACTTTCAATTTCTGGAGCCAAAAATCCGTCCAACATCTCAACATAGTGTTCCGTATTAACCGTGACGTTTTGGCCCCGGGCATTTTCGAAGAAAAAAGGACCAATTATTCCTCTGCCAGAGATTGGTGCCCATACTGTCACTTTAGGACTATGCAATGGTTTCTGGTGTTTGATTTCGGGATTTCCACTGTTCCAGTAACGACAATTTTGACGGTTTACGAACCCATTCATAAGGAAATGAGCCTCGTCAGAGAAAAGGATGTTGTCAAAATTGGAAAATCGATTAAGCAATTCATTAGCTAATGCGAGCCTTGCTATGAAGTCAGACTCTTTCAATTCTTGTGTTAATTGCAGCTTATATGGATGCAGTTTAAGATCCAATGTTACAATTCGTTGCAAACTTCGTCGCGATAATTGTAAGACAGACGATCTCTTGCGAGTCGACATTTGTGGATTTCCTCGTACTGACTCCATAACTCTCTCAACATTGTCTTCGGTCCTAGATGTTCTTGGGCGACCATTTGCTTGTGGTTTAAATGTTGAACCGGTCCCTTCAAAACGCTTTACCCATATTTTAATTAAATTAGCACTCGGAGCTTCACTAATTCGCCGTAGTCCATATTCAGCACAATATAGTCGCCTAGTAGCAATATATGAACGAGAGTTCTCGTAAAATGTGTGCACGCAAAATGCGCGTCGCTTCCCGTCGAAGTGATTTATAGCGATTAAAACTCCATGAGCCCGCCAACCCAACAATGTAGGCACCCCTCGCCCGCGCCTTTTCTACCCCGCAAAAAAAAGATGATGCGATATGAACGTTCTATTGCGCCACCCTGTAGTTTAAAAACGTTAATGTTACAAGCTTTATAATGTTTTCAGCATTCATATACCTATATATCGTACTAATTGCCATCCAATAAAGACAAGAATCCAGTAAAATTTTTCAATTTTTAGGTGCGCAACTAATTTTTATTTATAAAAATTCAACTTTATTATGAAAACCTGTCTACAAATCATTCACTGAAAGTACTGCCCATCACCAGCTACTATTTTTATCCGTCTTTCTGGCAAAACTCGAATTCCGTCACGGTAAAACTGTTCATCTTTTGAGTCCATCCACGAATCTACCCATTCCTTGATATTATCATATGGTCAGCCAGACCGTGTGCCAACGAACGGAATAAGTGATAATCGGACAGCGCAATATCTGGAGAACATAGCGGATGCGGTCAGACTTCCCATTTCAGCGTTTCCAGGTAGATTTTAACGGGCTTGGCCGCGTGAGGCCGAGGGTTGTCATGCTGAAGAATCACTTTTTCGTGCCTCTTCGCTTTTTGTGGGTGTTCTTCGCGCAGAGCTCTCTGCTCAATCGCATTAATTGAAGTCCCCAGTGATGGTTACACTTGGTTTCAACAGCTTGTAATAAATAACCCCAACATGGACCTACAATAGCCTTACACCCGGTTTTGTTGGTAACCGATATTTTTTTCTATTTTTGCAAATTATTCCGCTAGTTTTTCGAATTGGTTTGGTTTTGTTATTTTTGTTTCCTAACTTTCCATTTTTATTTTATTTTGTAAAAAAAAGCTTTACCCAAATTCAGCTCAACATCAAAACCACTGACAATAAAATCAGAGCCAATTCAAAGCAACGCTGTCGTCAAATTGTCATATAGAATACAAAAAATATGTTGAAAGTCGTCGACAGATGTCAGTATCGGCAATAGGAATACCGATTAACAACAGGCGATAAAAAACGACATCGCCTTGCTTTCACAACACCAAATAAAATAAGGGCGATTATTGTGTCTGATCGTAACTTGGTATTGGAAATAGGGAATATCGGCCGGCCCTTTCTTTCTCCTCTATACATCGATCAAATTTCTGGAGTTAAATTTTTTCCCTGTAATGTTTAATTGTGTCAATTGCTTCGTTTTATAATGCTCGGCGAAATTTTGGGCAATTTCGATTGGAGAGTCATGCCCCTCCCCATACCTCCCTTACAAATGACCAGTTTAGCTCCTACATTTTTGGACTCATAACCTTTATTTTGTTGCACTGAGTTCTGAAAATTAAGACACATTTCTGTTGGTGCCTCCCATACAAATTTGCCAAGTTTTCTAAATGCATTCATACCTCTGTAATTTTTATCTGATACACTTTATAATCCTCGGTAAAAAAAAACGAAATATCTTCTGCATTTTTCCATCAAATTCTATTAAATTTGTCACATTTTAATTGTTCGGAAAAGCATGATCGGAGAATGAAAATGGACTGCACTGTCACACTTCTTCTGGCACATCAAATACAAATTTACCTATTTTACGAAATTCAAACTTTCCACTGTAATTTGTAATTGATGGACCTCAGTATTCTATATCTTTACCTATTGCGTTTCCAATATTTCCCATACAAATGACACAACGTAATCCACAAAGCCCTACTTTTATATAATTAATTTAACTTCACTCAATTTAGTACTATTTAGTAATACCAGGCTTCTTAGAATGAAACTAAATGATTAAGCAAAAATAAATCAATACTTCTATTGGTTTTAAGTGGAAGGCTTCAGTAAATTAAATAATAAATTATAGATACGATTTTTTTGTTTCGCGTTAATTCAGTATCTAATAAGACTCGAGTGATTCGTTACTCCCTTCTTGCAAGCCCGAACATTTTTGCCAACCACATAACGTTGGACCACAGACGTTGGATGAAAGCATATTTAGACCAGGTAATTTCGCTTCTAGTGTACATGGGCGGCCCAAAAACTAGCCGACCCAACAAAGGAAACATAAACAAGTTAGGAAAATTTTTCTTTATTTTTCAATATAATCGCCTTTTAGCTCAGTACACTTTTTCTTGCGGTATTCAATAGCTTCTACACCCTGTTTATAATAAGAACTGTCAAACTCCTTAAAGTAGCCATCAACCGCAGACTCTACATTTTTTCTGTTGGTAAATCTTTTACCACCGAATCATTTTTCAAATAGAAAATTTTTGGAAGTAGAAAATAGTCCAAGGAAGCTGAATCTGGCGACGAAGGCGCGTAATGAAGCAATTCGAGCTTTTATTTTGTCAATTATGGCCACCGCAATACTGAATGTGTGAACTGGAGCATTGTCTCGATGAAACAACACATTCTTTTTTGCCAAATTCGGCCTTTAACTCATAATTTCAGCACTTAAACGCTGCAATAAATTAACATAATATTCGCCGTTGATGACGAAAATTCTTTCTGAAGATAATCAAAAAACAAAAAAAAAATTATAATAATAATAATCTCATGCGCATCGCAAAAAACAGACACCATGACTTTGCCTGCAGATAGAACCGTCTTAGCGTCCTTTCGACACGATTCTCGCATTCCAGTTCACTGCTTTGACTGTTCCATAGTCTCAGGTTTAAAGTGGTGGACTCATGTCTCATCCACTGTTATAAATCGACGCCAAAATTCGACTTTATTGCGGTGAAACATCACCAAATACTCTACTGAAACATGTTCATGACGATGTTTTTGCTCTATTGAAAGCAAACGCGGCACCCATCTTGCGCACAGCTTTCTCATTTTCAAATCTTCGGTAAGTATACGATGTCGCATAAGCACTTTTTGAAACGCCTATCATTTCAGCTAGCTCAAGCACCTTCAGTTGACGATCATCCAATACCATATTGTGGATTTTCCGTGTCTGGTTGTAGATTTTCCTCTATTGGTCGACCATTACGGTGTTCGTCTTGGCAGCTAGTACGGCCTCGTTTAAACTCTGCTATCTCAAATTTTACAGTCGTTAAGGAAGGAGCGGACTCTCCTAGAGTAGAATCTAGCTCGGCTTTAATATTGGTTGGACTGAGATTAATCAAATAGAAATATTGAATAACATAAAGGTAACCAAATTCATTCCGTGTTCACTGAGATCATTTACTTTTGATGGCTCAAATAAAAGTACTAAACAATGTGGCGTCTTGAAAGTTAAAACATGTTTTATAAGGTTGCAACTTTTCTGTAAAATAATTTGTTTACATCAGTTTTGGAACCGCCCTCGTATTTGCAATACAACCTTGCCATCACAAAAAGGATTCAAGTTTCATTCTTACGAATGATTAGTGTGTGCTCCGCTTAACAGCAAGCAGGAATGGGATGTAAAGATTCCAAACTACAATAGACAAACAAAAAATAATCCTGCGGAGTAGCAGTAGGATTAACGTACTATATAAGTAATAAAAAGGTCATTGATCTCTGGAATGCTTGTTAGTTGCAAGTTGTTGTCTCATAAATCAGTCAGCAAAAAAAAAAAAAGTCGCTATCCGTCTCTAGCATCTCTATAGATCAATATTTAATTTGGCATCACCATTTACTTAATAGTATAATTTTATACATAAGATATCCAAGAATTAATTGAAGTCACGCATTTTCGTTGCCTTTGTCTTCCTTCATACATTCTGACAATATTTCCCAATCGATTACAGTTCACAATGTTATGTCATGCGATACATTTTCATTTTCCTGGTCGTGACGGGGAGAGGAGAATATACAATTTTATTCTGTACCAGCATAATGTTTACATATGCCAAAATACAAAAATATACAAAGATAAATCAAGTGAAAAGTGTTAGCGAAAAAGCCATAAAAACAAAGCAAACAAAAAGATTTAAATCTCAATATGTCTTTCATCAATGCAGATTAAATCGTCTTAAGTTATTTTTCAACATTGACATTGACGCCCGATAGTGTTATAGATATCTTGGCGCTTTTGTGTTATTATTTCTGTTTTTAGAATTGTCATCATTTCACACATTATGTTTATTTTTATTTCGAGGGTTTTTTTCGAATCTTATATGTTAATAGCTGAAAATAAAATGATAGTAGATGAGATTTTAAATTGCATTTTGGCATTTTTCTTTTGGAATTACTGAATTTTGCAATATATGAAAATTTTGTGAAAGAAATTTGAAACCAGTAATTGAGAGATTAAGGATATTTGATAGTGTTTTTCTTCTCATTTTGTACAGCCTCCTTGTAAGATATACCACGCACAAAGTTAGGCCCAAAAAAAGTAAATATATTTCTGATGATCTTAGAAAATTGGATCTGTTAAAGCATAACCATCCATTCGTCAGTCAGTCCGCATTTCTATGTCTCTTAAAATAAGATAGTAGACAGCAATTAGCATACTCGTACAGTTTTGCTAACATCCCAGCCTAACCAACCAGCTGTTTGCCTTTAGGAAAAGACATCTTTTCCGGCATTTGAATGTAGATTTTGTTCAAACGCGGTATTTCTATATCAAAATGCTGCAATAAATGTAATATAAGCTCCTATGAGCCGCTTAATGTGAGGAAAAGTAGAATTGTCATTATACGACAAAAAGATCAAGATCTGGCTGGCGTTTATATATTTCCACTTGAGGGTACCAACTGAATTGTAAAATTATCATTATACAGGGTGTCCATCGGAAAGGTATACTACTTTATTTGTTTATAATTTTTGTTTAAATGAAAAAGAATGGATCTTATATTTATAAATGTTTTATTTAATCTCGGCAATTATGTAACGAATACAATATCAGATAAATGTCCGTCTCTGTTAGCCTCACAAATGAGAGCCCTTTTGAGCACATTTCGCATTACATTCTCACACATTTCACGCGATATTTCATTAATTTTAGCACGAATATTTTGTTTGAGATGCTCAAGCGTTTCATGTTTGTTTGCATAAACCTTGCTTTTCAGACATCCCCACAAAGAGAAGTCCGAAACAGTCAAATCAAGCCGTGGAGGCCAATCAGCATCACCATTTCTTGAAATAACTTGTTGTGGAGAGAGATCTCGCAGTAATTCCATTGTAATCCTGGCTGTATGCGATGTGACACCGTCCTGTTGATACCATATGTTAATCAAGCCCAAAGCATGCAGTTGTGGCGTTAAAAAGTTTTCAATCATATCACGATATCGCTCCCCATTAACAGTTACCGTTACGCCGTTCTCAGTTTCAAAGAGTAAAGTCCAATGATTCCTCCTGACCAAATTTCACAATATACTGTCACTTTTAATAGATGCAAAGGTGACTGATGAATAAATTGAGGGTTTTTCATTGCCCAGAACCGACTATTCTGTTTATTCACATATCCATTCAAATGAAAATGTGCCTCATCACTCATTATGATTTTTTCATGAAAATCGGGGTTGTCATGGGCGAGCTGTAACATCCTATTGGCATATGTACGGCGGCGTAATAGTCTTGTGGAAGAAGCTCTTGTGTCAGCTGAATCTTACATGGAAACAAATGCAAATCCTTGTTCAAAATTGTGGCTAAAGTTGTTCTTTGAAGACCAAGTTCCTGAGCACGGTGTCGAATTGAGGTTGATGGATTGTTTTCAACACTTTCTTGAGCAGCAGTAATGTTTTCAGCCGATCTTGCAGTACGTTGTGGTTCATGCTTGGTCCTATCAGCTACACACCCTCTTTCTTTGAAATCATTCACTACACGATAAACAGTGAGTTTTGTTGGCACTTTATTTGTTCCAAAAATTTCACGTACCTTTCTCATCGATGATTCATTTCGATAAAATGTTTTAACGATTAAAACACTTTGGTTTATCGAATATTTTTCCATAATAAATTTGCCACGTCTCTATTGCACGGCTGCCAAATACGAACTGTCAAGACTAATGTTTACCAAAATGGCGGCAAAACAAGGTAGTATACCTTCCCGACGGACAACCTGTATTTACTTATTCCAAATTATTAATTTTGCTTTCTCTCAAATAACGCCCTTTATGGCTTAACCATTTAATATTAAAAGTTTTGTCGAGAATCAAACTTTTTATACCGGAAATGCCGGAGATGTCTAATCACTAATTTGCAATTTTTATCTAAATCTGTTCATCACTACTTTCCGTAAATGTACTCCAAAAATGCATGGTAAGGCAGACAGACAAATATCAGCTCAAAAAAAAAGTAATTAGACATCTCCGGCATAAAAAAGTTTGGTTCTCGACAAAACCCTTTTTTTTTGAGTCGACAAAACAAATTTGTCTGTCTGCCTGTAATTGCGGATCGTCATAATGAACCGATTTCGACAAAAATTGCAAATGAGCGATTAACGTATATGTTTCGTTATAGCCCCATACAAATTGGCGGCTCAAGTTGCGGTTTTATCGCTTTTAAAAGTCACAGTTATAACAGCTTTTAATTGACTGGATCAATGACGATCTTTGTTCAAAATAGATATGTAGCCTCCATTCAAATCTACCAAACTAACTTAATTTCATTGCTTTTAAAAACCACAGTTTTCAACGGAGCTATTACTATAACATACAGGGTGGCTCACCTATTGTGATACAATAAGAAATTGAAAAAAATTTTTTTTAATCAATGTTTTTCATTTATTTTTTTTTTTCGTTTTTTTTAGTTTTTCTTGTAGAGAAAATTTATTCATATTTTATATAACTAATTGATTTTGAAGATGATAGATCGTAAATGACCTCCATGCTCATTCACGCATATGCGACAAATGACCAGAAAAGTATTCATTGCGGCCTGAAGGGTCGAAGTTGGGATCTCCTTAGTTCAATCAAATTCCTTGACTCCCATAAAAAAAGTCTGGTGCACTCAGTCAAGGGCAGGTGATCTTGAGGGCCAGCGAAAAGTGGAGTTTCTGGATATTAATTTGTTTGGTTACGTTCGTTATAGCTTCATTGCATATAGAGTTGTTTCTCTATAATATGTTAGGTGAGCAATAGATGGCGCCTGCTGTAAGTGCTAATCGATTCTGCCATAACCTAACGCCAAGTTTAGGCATATAGTAAACATTCCGTCTCGTCACAATAGTAATTTTCTTTTGACATCATACCCAAATTATCTTTATTATCCCATAATAGCGCCGCTTTTTGAATTAATTTTTTAATTTATTTCTTTCGAGCATGGTGAATAATGGGACTAATATCAATTTTGAATTCCTCAGCCGTAATCAGCTTTTTCAAGGAACCCTTGAATTTTGCGTAGCGCCAAAGAAAAAGGCCTGGAAGTGCGCTGTCATAGCAGCCAGGTCATAGCAAATCTACCCATAGATCAGACTGATCCATTAATTTGTCTGGATATAGAGGAAGATTTCAATCCCGATCTTGGTGCTATTCAACTTAAGTACGACAACCTTGCTGGATTAGATTTTAAAGCAGAAATGAGTCTTAATCTCAGAACAAAATTTTTCTTTCCACAAGTATGTTCTTTTTCTACAAATTTGCTCTCACAAACGATGCATAATGCCCAGTTAGCATTCTTTATTTACAGTCTAAATTTTTAGCAAGAATTCCGAGCGCACAATACTGCGATAATTAAAGAAAATATTCAACACTACCTTGACTTTTGATTTTTTCGACTTCGACTCAATTCGAAAGTGTCATTACGAGACTTGTTTATTGATTTACATGTCAATGTCGTAAATCCACGTTTCGTCTTTAGTTATAATACGTTTTATGTGGCATCCGACTTGTTGTGGCTTATCTTTAGCCATTTTTTAGACATTAAGTGTTTCAAGAAAACGCAGGTCTTTCGGAAATATTTGAGAGTGTAAAGTGGTGTGAATTCGTCCGTGATACATAGAAAATTAAGCGACTATCTCTCTTTAACTTAAACCATGATTTTTAGTCACCATTTCCTTCACTTCATCGATGTTAACTTCAGTTAAAGACGTTAATGGCCAACCGCATCGAGGCAAATATTCCGCCGTATTTGAATACACTGTACCGCTGATACGCACATGTCCGTGAGACATAGAAAGTTAAACGACTGTCTATCTCAAACTTACACGATAATTTTTAGTTAGTATTTCCCTCACTTCATCGATGTTAACTTCAGTTGAAGACGTTAATGGCCAACCGGATCGAGACAAATATTCCACCGTATTTGAATACACTGTACCGCTGATACGCACGTATCCGTGAGACATAGAAAATTAAACGACTATCTATCTCAAACTTAAACGATAATTTTTAGTTACCATTTCCCTCACTTCATCGATGTTAACTTTAGTTGAAAACGTTAATGGCCAACCGGATCGTGGCAAATATTCCACCGTATTTGAATACACTGTACCGCTGATATTCACATATTTTTGATAAAGTCGATTCGGCGTAAGCCTTTTATAACATTTTCATAGTTTCAGCACACGGAATACCATTTGGAATATATATTTTGAGACATATTCTTTGTTCGATATTTGAATTCGTTGTAAAAATCGTAAGACACACTTGGTATACACAAATAAAACCTGTCACAGTGAACAAACTAGATAAGAGATCCCTCTTAAACTCTGGTCAAATTGCGTTTTAGTAAAGTGTTAACTTAGCGACAAAGAGAATTTTGATGGTACTTTTAAAAGAGCTTTTGAAATGATGATTTCCCGACACTGTTTTGAGAATGAACTAGTGTACATTCAAAGAAGTCAATTCGTATTGAACATATTTCGTGCAATTTTAGCAAAAATTATTGTTATTTCAGCACAAAACTATATGCATAATTGCATTGACATCTCATGAAATATGTGGTTATTATACCAGCTTAACTTAACTTAATTTGTATGAAAGCTATATCCAAATTTTAGTTGATGTTGCCCAATCATTCCCAATTTTTGCTGTATTGATTCATATTTAAGGCAGTTGGCTCTATCCCATAAAGCGATCTATTTAAACGCGTCAAAATATAGCCTTTTCATTGGCTTTGCTATGGTAATAGATGGGAAAGCTTCAGGCTTTGTTGGATGGAACGATATATGTATTTAATTACTTAAATTCAAGATATGAGTAATTGAAGAAATAACGCTAAATTTACTGGGTCCGGGAAAAATTCAACAATCTGAAAACGACGATAGGCCATCTAAATACGTGAGAATTTCTTCACTTACAAAAAAAATTTTTTCCATAAATCCACAAACACGAACTCAGTAATTTTAGCTTCCATTATTTTAGAAGAGAAGAGAGAGAGAAGTGAAATTATTCCATTATAAAAACGTTATGCAAATTGTGTGACATCCAACACTCCATCTTATCCAAAACAAAATAACCAGAGCACCTGGCAATTATTTTCTTTCTGAAAATCATTTCATATTCATTACATTTCGAAGTTTGTAATCTGGTACGTTATCATTACTTAAAATCCAAAATCTTATCCAAAACAAAATAACCAGAGCACCTGACAATTATTTTCTTTCTGAAAATCATTTCATATTCATTACATTTCGAAGTTTGTAATCTGGTACGTTATCAACAGTGCACAGCCACATTCAGATTTTAAACCTACCTCGAAGAAAAAAAAAAAACTTATTCGAAATATGATTAATTATGCAAACGTGACGTGTTTCATTACTTTCGAACAAGAAGGAGGACTATATATAGATCCGGAACATAAGACACCAAAGTGTTTTTTGGCCTACAAGCCAGTTCTTTTCCAATACATCTGTGGGTGTATATTAATTTTCCGAAACATATGTTGCCTGGCTAAAGGAGCAGGCAAGGAAAAAAAGACAAATGACAAACAAAACAATAGAATCATTTCAACGATGATATATGAATTATTCACATATCATATGATTTATTGTAATGTTTCATGAACTTCGTCCCTCAAACGAAATATAGATTTTTCATTTGAATATTAGAAAGGTTAAGAATAATGAATTGTTTTTGGTTGTGTGACACTTAATGTTTAAGAATACTTTAGTATGTGCCTCCCAGGAATTAATCGGAATGATATACAAACTAAAAACATGATTTTCTTCAATCCCGGCGAAACTCATTATTCATATTTTATTAAGATTTTCTACCAAAACCTTTGGACGCAAGAAATGTATTCGTGTCATTAGCTAAAATGACAAAACTTTTTGTGCTCTTTGTGTTCAGGCGTCGGTTAGTGCGACCCTCATCAAATCCTCATGGAAAGTGTCAAAAATATCGCAGCTTGAAAAATATGAAAATGCTCAAAGTTGCCGCTTTCCACTTCCGTTTTAAAGAAACAAAAAAATCTCCAAACCCATCACAAACAACACCCCATCGATGTGAATTTGCTTGTGAGAAAATTATGTTTTATTTTAACGAGTTCATTATTAGTTCATCGTTGTGAGCTTATTTTCTCTATCCCCCCTCCTCACCAGTTTCACACTTTTGTTTAAGTTATCACCCTCTTCCTGTGTACCTACACATACACAGTACTTCCTTTTCCCTTACAACGGATATTGTTTCTTTGTGTGCGTTAGCTTTAAAGGAAAGCACAAAAAATAACCCGCTTTTCTGTTTTAGGCAAAGGGATCATATCTTGAACTTAGATGTGGAAGAAGAAAACTGTCGATATTATGATGCTCGTTATCCCGTCTTAAGTTGGATGCATTTTATGGCTTCCAATTTTTGTGGCAAAAAGCGACGGAGTGGGCATAACAAAATTGAAGATTATGCAAAAATTTATGGTTATCAGAATTCCAGTTGAGCCAACATTGAAGCATAAAAAGAAACGAACAAAAAACAAAAGAAAATTCTAAAGAATTTAAAGGCAACAAAATAGACAAAGGTTGACAGTTGCAACACTTTTTTCGTCTTTTTGGGAAGACCCAACACTATCTGGCTCTGAAGTGTTTTGTGCACATCTTACAGGCAAATCTTCGATAATCTCTTAAGTATTGTCTACTGGTCTTTTGTTTATTGTTTGTTTTGTTATTTGCGTAAATAAGACATAAATTTTAAACATTTTCAATCGCCGATATACTTCAACCAAACACGAGGGTTGTATGATATTGCTATCGAAACATTAGGACATAAATTTAAATAAAATAAAAATTTTGTTGGAAGGGGAAACTGCTCAGCAATATAATATGGAAGTAACTCAAAAAGAATCACATTTTCACCACTTCTATAAATGCAATCTGTGCATATTTATCACTTCCAACGAAGCAATTTTGAAGCACTTTCAAAACCACCGTAGTGAAAAATTGGTTTTACTTTCATTTGTGATTCCTAACAATTCAAGCAAAGCGTGTTCCTATGAAGTACTCCAAAAACCATTTATAAAGGACGCAATATGATCCGAAGATGTAATTTTTGATAATCAACTTAAAGAAGCTCTTTTTAAGTTTTTATTTACCCTACTTTATAAGTTTCTCATTCTATTTACAACAACTACAAATACTCAGAGACCAAATAAAACATATAAAGACCAAATAAAAAACATAAAAGAGAGAAAAAAAACCGAATAAAACACTCAAATCTGCATCATATATTAAAATTTTTTATTGAAATCGATAAATTGGTCTTTGCCATTTCATTTTTAAAGATAATTTCATATAAATGTTGTTCATATAAAAATGTCCATTCGGAAGGTCCAATTTTTCGTCACTTTTTCGAGCATTTCGGCCCGTATTCCACGATATCCTGTAAGACTTCAATAGTGTTCGGCTTGTCCACATAGACTAACGACTTGACATAACCCCACAAGAAATAATTAAGAGGCGTTAAATCGCAAGATTCCTTGTGTTTGAGTAACTCATGCCCAATCGCTGAGAACGGCTACAAATTGACATTTCACGATCGTCATTAACACTGGTCGCTACGGCTGCAATATTTTCTTCGGCACGCACTCTACGCAGGCAAGTCGATGGTTTCATGTCCAACAAAGTAAATTTGGTGTGAAATTTGGAGATAACAGCACGAATTGTTGATTCAGCAGGTCGGTTATGACGACCATAAAATGGTCGTACCAAACGATGCACATTTGCCACAGAGCACGAATATTGATAATAAATTTCAACGATTTGCAATCGTTGCTCGTTCGTTAGTCTTTTCATGATGAAGTGGCAGAGTATACTGTATACTTTCCACTTTGACAGATGACGTTTGGACGCCAGTACCAACCAGTGCTGCCAACCTGAAAACCTTAAATCTTAAAAAATCACTTACACAACATACGTGCACAGCATACTATGGACTGCAGTCCATGGCACAGGATGTATAAACCTCAACCCTACAAAATATTAGGTGTCCTTTTAATTCAGTTCATGTCTGGTTTTTTATAGAAAATGCAGAACCCGTCGAGATTTGCGGCCAGTTTTTTAAGAAACCAACTTTTAGTACAAATAAAACTACAATACAAAAATCAATTTTTTTGAATAATGGAATTTTAAATGTTCATTACATCTACTTTATTCATGAATATCTAGGGAAGAGGCATCATAAAATAGAGCATCCCTTCTATGACAATTCTATGTTAGTTTCATTTGTGATTACGCAGTTTTTCACTGCTTGCCTACCACAAGTTGTCATGAACGTTTGCTTATTTGAATGCACTTTTTTTGCTGGGTATTTAAGCCTGAATATGTTTAACGTTGGGTTATCATTCTTAAATTTGATATGATGTAACTTCTTACATCTAGTGGGTTTGCACACATTTCTATTTATAGTAACTTTAAGTAGGATCTAATAATGTTTAATAGCTATTCGAAGTATTTATCTGCTTACCGAGACGACCTCCGTCCAAAGAAAATCAGATAGTTGCATCTGGTCTTGATCGTGGGATCACGACGCTGTTTTTACTCTTTTAAAAGTAAGCGCGGCACCCATCTTGAGCACAGCTTTATCTTCTTTAAACCTTTGGTTAATATACGACGTATAGCACTTTCTGAACTGCCTATCATTTCAGCTAGCCCATGCACGTTCGGCCGACGATCATTCAATAGCATTTTCTGGATTTTCTTAACCGTTTCTGGCGTAGACACCTCAATTGGTCGACAACTATGGTATTCGTCTTGGCAGCTCGTACGGCCTCGTTTAAACTTTGTCGTAAACGAAGAAGTAGACTGCCCTAAGAATAGAATCTAGCCCGGTTTTAATATTGAGTGGACTGAGGCCTTTCCAATGGAAATATTAAACACTTTTTTCCATGTTTACAACTTCACTAAGATCGTTTACTTTTGATGGCTCAAATGAAAATGTTAAACAACGTGACGTCTTGAAACTTAAATCATATGTTTTATAAGGTTGCTACTTTTGACCAAAGTAATTTTGTTCAAACTACTGGCATTATCTATACGTCAAGTCGTCTAGTTTTGGGGTCGCCCTTGTAAAAGAAAATAATTTACTTATTTAATTTAATCCTGCTTATCATTCATACCACTTTTAAATAATTGCAATTAAACAAAAAAAAAAACTCTTCATAGATTAGTTTAAAACAACTTCTGCAATCGATGAGTTTTTAATCGAATTGTATTTTCAACACTTTTCCACCATAACCTACTTTTGCTCATCGATATTTTGCTTGCAATTTGTTGTGCATCTTTTTATTATTACAATACTCGATAACATTTATGAAATTCAATATTATTGTTATGGAAAATATAGTATACAAAACCGTGTGTGTGTGTGTGTGTGTGTGCGTGTGTCGCTACGCATAGCTGCATTTCACCAGCGCCATTGCTATATCACTGCCCCCGCTATCATTGCCAGCGCAGTAGTAGTGAAGATAATATTGAATTGAGAAATCACATTAAACTCATTCGATTCATTCGATTCGATCGTTGAACATAACGCAATTTTAGTCTCATATTTATGAATGTCAATACTTGTGGGTCAGAGATTTTTATTCGCTTTGCACTTTGCACAGCATTGTGGGGTTTCTCTTTTTAAGGCCAGATATTCAAATTTCTGGAAATGTTTCTTTTGTTGTTTGCCTTGTTGGAGTTAACTGGAAATTTTTTTTCAGCTTTGATGTGGAGCGAATTTAAAGTGACAGGAAGGAAATTGAATATGGAAACAAATGTGTAGTCTGAAGCGCCAGTGCTAAATTCTGCCACGTGAAAAAGTTTATTTAAATATAACTGGTGCGACAACCGAGAAAAAAAATAGGATTTTTTTTTGGTTTCGTAGCGGTATCCTCTTAACGTGAGTGATATTTCGCAGCAACAACATCTACAACAACAAATAAATATTCACATTTAGTGGCACAAACCATTTTTCATGAAAATAATCAGCAAAATAAATGCATTTCTTATTTTCTCATTGAAAAACATATCCAAAAATATTCTTCATATGAATGAAAGTGGACTGAACGGATTAATAAGATGAAGGCGTATTACGATTATGATGAAACCTTTTCAACTGCAAGTAAGTCCTCAGTTAATACAACAAATATGGTATGACAATTACCTTTTTCGTATCTTGCAGGACATAATCGAGTCCTGCACTTCGTAACTTGTAATACACAGACCAAATTTAAATCAGTTTCAATTAACAAATTCCCATAATCAATTAAAATTTTGTTTGGTTTTCCATCTATAGAATGGCGCATAAGTAACGCTAAGATTTGATCAGTACTAGTACTTGGGAAATTTATGATGGAAAGGCTCAGCACGGAACAAAGAACCAAAGTTGTTCACTTTTACTTTGAAAGTCAGCATTCGATTATTCAGATCATATCAAAATCTCTTTCACATTCAAAATGCTCCTAGCGCTCCAACAATTTACCGACTGGTTCAGCGTTTTGGGCAACAAGAGGTTGTCTGTTATCTTCCGTGTACTGGAAAACCTAGTACAGTTCGAAATGAAGTGACCATTGCTCGACTGCAGGCAAGTATTGAGGAAAACCCCCGAAGCTTTCACCAGGCGACGTTCTCAGCGGTTAGAGATAACTAGGCGGCCTTTGCAAAGAATTTTACATATGTCTCCTTCTTTCCCATATAAAATGCAATTGATTCACAAGCCAAAACCAAATGATGCACAAGAACGCATTCAATATAGTCGCCGGTAACGTTTACCTATGCGGCACCCTTTATAAATAGGTTGATACTATCAAGTAATGAATTCATAACCCATTAACTGAGTGAAAAACAATGAAAAAAAAATATATCAAATTAAATATCAGGCTGTTCGGAAAGTTCGTTCGGATTGCAAAAGAAATTTATTTACAAATTTATATACAAGAAAGTAATTATTTTAATCTGTTATATAATCTCCTAGACATCCAAGACGTTGGTGCTACCTGTCTCGTTATATGGCGCAGAATCCTGGATTATGACGCCAGTGGATGAATCAGTACTGGTAGTTTTCGAGAGGAAAACACTCCGGAAATTATATGGATCCATCGTTGTTAACGGAGAATATCGGCGTCGTATGAACAATAAGCTGTATGAGCTATATGCCAACATCGACGTGGTCAAACGCATTAATACACAGCAATTGCGTTGGCTGGGTAATGTAGTGCGGATGGACCCAAATGCGAATTCGATGGACGGCGTAGAAGAGGGCGACCAAAACTCTGTTGGGAGGACCAGGCTTTTGAAATACCATCAAAACTTGGTGTGACGAATTGGAGGAGAAAAGCAGAAGATTGAAGCGCATGGAATTATTTTATACGGGATGCTTATAATGGATTAGAATTTCTGTTCCAGTCGCCACCTAAGAAGAACATAATCGCCACCTTTTTTAATAAATTCTTTCCACTTTGCTGGGAGCTTTTTAATTCTCCTCTCATAACACTCGCGTGGTTTTTCTGAAAAAAGCCTTCAATTCGGTTTTTTTACTCCCTCGTCGTTAAGGGAATTCAAATCCTTCAAGTGGTTACTCAGAGTGAGAAATAGGTGATAGTCGGAAGGGGAGCGACGGCTAGGAAGTACGTTGGGTGAGGTAAAACTTTCCACCCAAGCTCCGACAGTTCGTGACGGGTCCGCAAGGCAATGTGATGGCGGTTGATGTCTCGGCCGTTTTTCTTTCAATGCCGCCTTCAATTTATCTAATTGTGCAATATAGTAGGCCGCATTAATCGTTTGATTTATTGGGAGAAGTTAAAAGAAAAACTACTCCTTTAGCAACCCAGCAAATTGACAACATTGCCTTCCTGGGGTCAAGCCCCGCTTTAGAGGCGGATTGAGGGGGTTCATTTGGTTTCAGCCATGATCTTTTCCGCGTTACATTATTGTAGACTATCAATTTTTCAGCCCCTGTGATGGAGTTCTTCAGAATTGGTGTCTTGGTATTTTTTTATCCTTAGGTTATCGCTGACGTCAACACGATTCAGGCGATTGGCCTCGGTGAGAGAGTGAACTACCCTCACATCGAGGTTGCTCACAAATCCGAGTTCTTTTATGACTCCGTGAACGGTTGAGACTGATTTTTTGATTATTTCAGCTATATCCCTAACTGCTACACAGGGATTAACAATAATTACATATCTCACCTATTTGGAAACAATTTCTTTTGGTCGTTTTGATCTGGGAGCATCCGTTACGGAGAAGTAGACCGTAGAAAATCTTTCGAACCATTACTGGCAAGTCCTTTCAGTTGGTCCCTTTACTTCATAAGCAGACTTTATTTTTCGGTTGGCTTCTGCAGCCGTTTTTCCTTTCCGGAAATGATACAGCATAATTTTCCTAAAATGCTCTTCTTCGCCTATATTTCCGCTTCTTAAAACTTTTTTTTAAAACGCTAAAGTCACTCATGACTCGAACGAGAACACAAGTAGGTGATAGTAAACAGTTTAGAGAAGGACAGTGGGAGGAAGTTATGATAGTGTTTGAAGGAACTCTACGTCATAAGAAGTGGCGTGTAGTGAACTAACGAATTAATTGAACGAACTTTCTAAACAACCCGATAAATATTGACAAGAACTTGCATAAATGGAGTTACATTTGACTTTTGTTCTTCACCGAGAACATTTTCATAACGGTGAGCAAAACTTCTCAATTATTTTGTGAAGTTATAGATAAGAGCGCTGTGATAGACTAAGTTTTTTAGCGAATACCGAAAGAGCTGTTCGTCTAGCCAGTAATCAATTTCGCCAGTTTTTGAATTTAGCAATAACGACTATTTGCTGATAGAAAAACGATCTTTCACAGAATTAAGAACCAAAATCATAATTAATACATAGATTTTTAAAATATTGAGAGTATTTGAATCATAGAAAATCCTTCATTAAATATTTTTTCTTGCTATGCTATTTCTTATCTGATTAAATCACATAAAAATCGCTAAAGACATGAGTCAATTCTGACTTCACATTCCACTACCTGGTATTTACGATTGACATCTACAGTCAATCACGTGTTGAAACATCGCTCCTATTTATGATAAACATCATCGGTGTTGGGAACATTGGATCACCCAAAATAGTGAGTGAGAAAGAGAGTAAAAATGTTAGATGTACTCATTGTTTTCATACTTAGTGTTTTAATTAAATAATTGTTTGTTTCAATTAAACAACAAATCGAAAGTATTTTTGAGAGATCAAACGACGAAATGAAAGATGAAACGATTTGGTTTTTAACTTAATAATGATGAGTTTCTAAAAACACCAGCGTGGTCGGTAATTATTTTTGAAACTGTATTCAGACAAAGTACTGTCTTAATAATAAATTACTAAAAGGTGAATATAGACAACATTCCGAAGCTTGTTGACTTATTTTTATGTCAAACGCGTGAACTCAGCACCAATTATACTGTGTTTTACGAATATAAAGTCAAAATTGACTCATATCTTTAGCGATTTTTATGTGATTTAGTTTTTTAAGGTCTTTTGGAACCAGTCGAGCGGCAACGCTTTTCACAACTAGACAATCATATAAAATGGTAGAATTGATCTTTTTAAATATAAATAAAGATTTTTAGTCAACATTTACTTCACTTTATCGATGTTAACTTCAATTCAAGACATAGGCGACCGACTAGAGCGAGACAAATTTTCCACCGCATTTCATCCAATTTTGAATTCACTGTACCACTCATATGCTGTTATTTTTGATAATAGGCAACCGACTAGGGCGAGACAAATTTTCCACCGCATCTCATCCAATTTTGAATTCATTGTACCACTCATATGCTGCTATTTTTGATAAAGTCGATTCAAGGTAAGCCTTCTGCAAAATTAATACCGATTCGGCATACCAACGTGTCTGCACCGGCCCAAATATAGAAAAGTAAACACGCAATGAGAAATCAAACAACTTCACATCATGCCTAACAGAAATTTGTATTAAAGAAACTTAGAGCATGAAATAAATCTGCTGTTTAGTGAGTTTATGCAGGGTACATGCCCTCCCAACAATTACTTAAAATAAGAATTATTGATTCCCGCAGTCATGTGTAAAATTGTAAAATTTAATGTTATAGAAAACATCAATTCACTTCCAATATTCTTGTTTACTTTTATATTACAAAATCTTGTATGATATGCTTCAATACATTTAGCTTTTATTTCGAGAAAATACGCAGTTTTGTTATTAGACTTTGCATATTTTTTTATGAAACGTATACATATTTATATATAGTTTTATACAGTGGGTCCTCGATTTCACACCCCTCACTCAAAGCAGTAAGCAGTCAATGGGCTGACTTACATATACTTTCACCCAACGTCATTTTGAATCGGTACAGATGTGTACAGAATACCAGAAGAAGCGTGATAAATCGCTATGTTCTTCTCAACAGTACGTTTTGTTAAATCGCCCAATTTGTATGGCAGATACGCTAAACATCATGACAATGCGGTCCATTTTCATTTTCAAAACCAATTTCATATAGCCAATGATGTTTGCGAAATTGTTTAGAATTCTGTGCAATTGCTTGAAAGATATGAAGCTAAGAATATACAGGGTGTCCGTCGGGAAGGTATACTATTAAATTTCTAAATAATTCTATCCTTAATCATTCAGAATTTCTGAGGAACTTCATATGTAAACTGATTGCTTTTAAATATATCACATATCAATCTCAATATACCTATAGATATCAATATAAGAAGTAACCTAATTACATGGAATTTGTACTCCAAATATTGTCATCTTCTGAATATTTATGAGAAGAACTGATAGTTAAATTGTGTTATTTGCAGTTAAACAAAGTTTTTCTCAAACGTTTCCAAACATATTTTTTTTTTTAAATTACCAGTACTTTATCGGTTACTGCGATATTTCATGAAGCAGAACTGATTGCCAAAACATCCCGACATTTATAAGAATTGCCCAATAAAACAAAAGATATTTACTATCCATTGAAACTTATTTCATCGAATACAGAGTAGATCCATTCCAATATTATTCACTTCAGTCCTAGTTGCGAATTCTCTTTTGTGTCGTCTTATATCTGCCGAAAATGGCTGCCTTAAAGCGCTAATTTAAATTTTGGAAATTGAAAAAACTCGACCAGTGCCGTAGCAGCAAATTCGTTCATCATGATAACCTTGTGAGATGGCACGTTATTGTGATGCAAAACTCTTGAGCTTTTTTGTAAAATCTGAATTTTTTCGAGGAACTTGTTCTTCCAAACGCCGCATAACACCCAGATAATATTCTTAATTTACCGCTTGACCTTCTGAAAAGAATCCCGAATGCACAACACTGCGATAATCCAAGATAACAGTGCTGGCTTGACTTTTTGACGCGGTTTTTCGGTTTCGGTTCAGTTCGAAGGCGCCATTCCGAAGATTGTTAGTTGGCTTGCATGTCAAAGTCGTAAAACCATATCTCTAATTATAATGCGTTTTACGAATGTGGGGCGGAATTGATAATTTCAGTCTTTTTTTTTTTTTTTTTTTTTTTTTTTTTGAAAAAAAATTAGATCTTTGGGTAATAGTCGTGCAACAACGCGTCTCATAACTAAACAATCATGTAAAGCGCTACGAATGGATTCGTGCGAATTTAGCGGTCATGTCTCTCAAATTTAAATTATGACTTTCAGTCATAAGCAAAGCACATTTTGACGGCTGATAAAGTCGATTCACATCAAGCCTTCTGTAATATTTTCAGGGGTTCGGTTCACGAAATTCTATTTGCATTACAAAATAAGTGATAAATTCTTTGTTAGATATCTTTATCGAGACTGAAAAAACATATTTGAGATAACCAGACAAAATCATGTATTGCGAACTAACCAAACGACAAATCGCGCATAGACTCCGAGCCAATCAGGACAAATGACAGCTGTGCCAACTTAACGAAAGGAATTCTATCAATCCATTTAAGCAATCCTTTTAAATGATCAATTCCCGGTAATTACTTTACAGAATATAACGGTCTTCATCATGCTTTGAATATATATAGAATTATATACTCGTACATATATAAAGATCCCTTTCTAATTCACAATCACTTACTAAAGGAAATCTAAGGCTGATACTCTTAATTAATTAATATAAATACTCTTTTCATTAAAACTTTGTTATTTCTTTGCGATACATTTATTTATATTTATATCTTTGGAAAATTTTTACGAATTCCCTTACAAAATTCCTGGTAAAGTAGGAAAATGAAATTAGACAAATGTCAGGGAATGCATTCTCTATTAGTTGGTTCAGCAATTAACTTGTTCGTATATTTCATTTTGCAATTGTGTTTCAATTATGAAACTGAAAACGCCATAAGCAAATTGCACACACATAATTCGTTTCAAATTTTTGAATTTATTTATTTATATGCTTTGAACGCTGAATTTATAAAACTATTAAATTTATTGCAACAGCATTTATCTGGAATCTGTAACAAATAAATATTTCAAATCGATATATTAAATGCTAAATCTATAATTTGAAATGTTCGTTAAGGAGATTAATAAATACGTTGCGAACGAATAAAATACATTTTTACATTCAAACACAGAAGATTAAAAGTGTTAGAGAGACATAAAGCATAGAAAAAGTTTTAAATTTCGCCACTTGAAATGAACAATATTTGATAAGTCTTCAAAGGAATTGCTAGAAAATTAAATTTTTGTGAGTTCCGGTTCCTATGGTTAATCTTCTAAGGAATTGCTAAGAACTGAGGTTTCGTAAAATATTCCTTTAATTAAGATTAAAGAAGATTTACTTACGGAGAAGAATGATTATCACAAAAGGAAATGAGAACAAACGAAAGATTTTCAGGATTACATATGTTAGAGATTTAGATGATGGGATGGGAAAATGGAAAAAAGGACAAAACACAATTTCACTCATATGGTTGAGTGGGCTGACTTCCTGTCACAAAATTTTCCAAAAAGATTTATTAGATAAACAACGCAACATTATATTAAAACCGTAGAATCGTAGAGAGAAATCTATTAATTTTTTGCATAACATTAATGGTTTTATATCACACAGTTAGAATGATCTGATTTAGGTTAAATGCGCACAGTTTTGTTGTAAAACGAAATCTATTATTTTTACATAACATTAAATGTTTTACATTAGAATGATCTGCTTTAGGTTAAATATGCACCGTTTTGTTCGATAATTTGTTGTCAGTTTGAAGGTAATTCCATAATGCCTCCTTCATATAAACCACCATCCTTATTGGCACTGGGATAGTCGATTTTACCAAGCTTCTCTTAAAATGAAATTATTCGTTACAGACAGAAACAGGTGGTGATCACTCGGTGCCTGGTCCCGTCCATATGGTGGATGCATAGGGTGGCGCATAAGTAACGTAAGATTTGATCAGAGAATACATTTTTTGTTTAAGTTGTTTTTTTCCGTTCCTTACAGAATTAACTAATACTTTGGAAATGTATGATGGAAAGGCTTAGCACCGAACAAAGAACCAAAGTTGTTCAATTTTACTTTGAGAATCAGCATTCGATTATTCAGATCATATCGAAATTTCTTTCATGTTCAAAATGCTACTCTAGCGCTTCAACAATTTACCGATTGGTTCAGCGTTTTGAGCAATAAGCGGCTGTCTGTGATCTTCCGCGTGCTGGAAGACTTCGTGCAGTTCGAAATGAAGTGACCATTGCTCGAGTGCAAGCAAGTATTGAGGAAAACCCCGAAACTTCCACCAGGCGACGTTCTCAGCAGTGAGAGATGTCTAGGCGGTCTTTTGCAAAGAATTTTACATATGTTACATCTTTTCTTATATAAGATGCAATTGGTTTACGGTTTAAAACCAAATGATGCACAAGAACGCATTCAATATAGTCGCCGTTTTCAAGAATTGTGCCTAGAAAACAACGAGTTTATTCACAAACTCATAATGAGCGGTGAGACTCATTTTCACCTAAATGGTCACGTAAATAAACAAAATATCAGAATATTGAGCACCGAAAATCCAAGAATAATTGTTGAAGATCAAATCCACCCATTTGGATGCACAATATGATGTGAAATAACTTCAGAGAGGAACATTGGACCATATTTTTTCAAAAACGAGGAAGGAGCTGCGATTAATGTGATTGGCATTCAGTACCGGGAAATAATTGAAAATTTTTTAAGACCAGAGGTGCAGAACAATCCAGATTTGTGGTTCCAAAAGGATGGAACCACAGCTCATACAGCTCGTCCAACTATGGCTATCTTGCGCGAAATTTTTGGCAGTCGATTAATATCACGTTTTTCTGATTTTAAGTGGCTTTGGGGCTACCTAAAATGCCAAAAATTTAAGGCCAATATGCGAGAAAAAGTGGGGGCGCTGGGACCTTAAATTCTAAGAAAAGTTAGTGGAAATGGTTTGGAAAGAGCACGGAAGGTAAAATCAGACAATGGGCACCATTTGAAAGATATTATCTTTAAAACATAAAGTGAACATATTTCCAAACTATATTCTAAATTTTAATAAATGCCAACATTAAATAAAAGCAGAAAGAAAAAAGTTATGCATTGAATAAATCTTAACGTTACTTGTGCGCCACCCTTTATAAGAACCTCCCAACCAAGACCCGGAGCTTCTGGCGAGTCACTATCAATATGTGTAGCTAAGCGATATCCTAATGGAACAAACTTCTTCTCCTATTAGCCAACGCTGGCCGTCCTTAAGACGGTCAAATTGTTGACAGTATAGGTTCGAACTAAGAGCTTGACCGCAGGGGATTACCTCACTGTAGAGCTGGCAGCCTTAGCAGACCGTGGGATTTGAAACTACTAAATGAATAACCTGACATTATCGTCCATACTTGTTGACGGTAACAACACGGAAGCGGGTTTCATCTCTGTTGTCCCTAATTGACCCTTTCATTTGCCATGTGCACGCAATTATATTTCTTCTTTCCCTCTATAAATTATCTTCAATTTCATCTAAAGCTATACCTAAATATAATAAAGAAATTTTCCAAACTTTAACTGAAACCGAATTTCAACTATCTGTTTTAGAGGTATTTTCCCCCACCAAAATGCTTCGAATATCTGCACTTTGAATTAATTTTTTTTTGTTATACATACAGTGTTCATATAAATATGTTATATTAGTTCGTACATCCCTTTAAAGCGAGTCATCGCATTACAATCCCCCTTCGAGGGCATTAAAACGCCACCATCTGTCACTGGGCGTTGGTATCACAATGGCAATAAATTGCTTAGACAGGTGCATGATTAAAGATACCTTCCTTGTAAATTATATGCAGACATAGGGGGTTGGAAATATTGTGCAAAACGAGCGATCGATCTTATCATACATCCACGTGTTGTTTAAGGGAAAAGTTCACATTTCATTTTCCTAAGGGTTTTTAAATTCAAATTCCATGTCAAAATAATAATAAAAAAATAATTTCATGATAAAAATAAAGCATTTTGACGCTTAAATCATTAAGTTTTTATTAGATAATAAACTTCAATTTTTCTCGTATGAGTATGCATTGCATAATAAATAAACAACATTTCTACTTGAAAATTAATAATTCATTTCCCTAAAACAAAAATGTCGGGCAATGACTGCTACTAAAATACCAGGGCGATCCTAAAACTTGCCGACCTAACAAAGAAGACACAAACAAGTTGGGAACATTTTTCTCCTTTTAGCGCGATATACCTTTTTCCAGCGATCTTTAAGAATTTATATACCCTGTTTCTAGCAAGAACCGCCAAACTCCTTAAAATAGCGATCAATTGTGAACTTCACTTTTTCGTTGTTGGCACATCTTTTACCATCAAGCCATTTTTTCAAGACTGGAAATAGAAAATAAACCGAAGGAGCTAAATCTGGCGATTAATGTGAGTGATGAAGCAATTCGGATTTAAATTCGTTCATTTTCTCTATCCGAATAGTGGATGTGTGAACTGGAGTATTGTCTTGATGGAACAACACTTTCTTTTTCGCCATATGCGGCCTTTGTCCATAAATTCATCACCTAAACGCTGGTATAAATTAGCAAAATATTCGCCGTTGATGGTTTTTCCTTTCTGAAGACAATCAATAAAAAAACCCATGCGCATCCCAAAAAACGGACGCCACAACCTTACCTGCAGATGAAACCGTCTTCACCTGCTTTAGACACGATTCTCCCATCCCAGTCCACTGTGTTGACTGTTCCTTTATCTCAGGTGTAAAGTGGTGGACCCATGTCCCATCCATGGTTATAAATCGATGCAAAAATTCGGCTTTATTGCAGTGAAATATTGCAAAACACTTTACTGAAACATTTTTCCGACACTGTTTTTCCACTCCTGAGAGCAAGCGCGGCACCCATCTAGCGCACAGCGTTCTCATCTTCTCATATTCGGTAAATATATGATGCATATCAGTTTTTGAAATGTCTATCACTTCAGCTAGCTTTCGATCATCCAATACAATTTTGTGGATTTTCTTAACCGCGTCTTTCGTGGACAACTCAATTGGTCGAGCACTATGGTGTTCATCTCGGCAGCTCGCACGGCCTCGTTTAAACTCTACTACCCAATAGTAGAAAGACAAACTCTCCCAGAGTAAAATCTAACCCGTCTTTAATATTGGTTGGACTGAGATCTTTTAAATGGAAATATTGAATTACATAACGGTGAGCAATTTTTTCAATGTTTGCAATTCACTGAGATCGTTTACTTTAGAAAGCTCAAATAAAAATATTAAACAACGTGGCGCTTTGAAACTTAAAACATGTTTTATAAGCTTGCCACCTTTCACCAAAATATTTTTTTTTCTCAAACTGCTGCCACCATCTTTTCATCAGGTCGGCAAGGAGCAAGAAGTAAAACACTGATATTAAATGTGCCAAATACTTTTTGCTATTTATTGCCATTATTTGATATCATCAAAATAAATGGGAAAACAAAAGAAAATAAAACAAAATGAAACAAAACAAAGTAGCAAACTTTTGCAGTAATGATTGGTTGTATTTTAAAGCCTGTTTTATGCAGTTTATCGAATACTATGATAAAAAAAAAGTTATGGCATATAAAAGGAGGAGTATATGGTTGATAAGGACCTGGATTCCCTTTTTTAAAAAAAAAATACTAAATTCATGGTTTTGTTGTAGAATTGTTAATTCACACTATGTCAATAATACTAATAAAAGAGCGATTTCATTGCTGTTTGTTATTTCAGTTTAGAACTTTCCATTGTTTGCCTTGTGATTCACGGCAAATGGCAAACAAATGCTTGTTAACTGAATTCTATACAATTCTCACTTAAACACGTTGGCTTAAATTTGAAAATGCTTGCGATTTACTGCTTAAATTCAACTAAAATGGTGATGAAAAACTTAAAATATTGCCAACCGAAAGAAATCCTGGTCTAAACAATATGAACACGCTCAAACTTTAACAAAGGCAAAATTGCATCAAAACATATTATGTTGCTAACTTGATGCTATTTTGACGGAGTGGTTAAGTTCGAATGGCTTTCAAGAAGCTAAAAGTATAAATTATGATTTTATGAAGCTTTTCAAAGCACTGAACGAAAAACGAGCGGAATCCTTCGCTGAAAAAAATTCAGCATCTTCCTGAGAACGATCAGGAATTCGTGAAATTTGGAGGGAAAAAAGTAAATACCAAATTTTTATCCGTCTATTTTTTTCTCAAATAAACAAGCAAAAATCTTAATTTCGTTTGGAATTTTCTCAAACATAAATGAAAAATATTGTTTTCATTTGGATTTTTCGAAACGTATATGGAAAAACAATAATTTTCTTTTCTAATTTTTTCAAATATAAATTGCAAAATGTAAATTTCGTTTGAAATTTTCTCAAATTTAGATGAAAACCCTAATTTTTATGTGAAATCCTTCATTACAAAATTCAGAGGCAAATTCAGCAGTTTCGTGAAAATAATCAGGACTTCTTTAAATTTAGGGGTCAAGAAGTTAATACAAAATTTTTCCGTTTAAATTGTTCGAAAATAAAAACACAAAAATCTTGATTTCATTTGCAATTTTGAATGAAGTTTTTTTTGAATGAATTGAATAAAAAATTTTGTTTTCATTTGGATTTTTTTCTAATGTATACGTAAAACTTCATTTTCTTTTGTAATTTTTTCAAATAGAAATTGCAAAATCAAAATTTCATTTGAAATGTTCTGAAATTTAGGTGGAAAAACAAATTTTTTGTTGAAATACTTCATTACAAAATTCTGAAACAAATTCAGCATTTGCCTGAGAACTATTAGGAATTTTTCCGATTTAGGGGTCAGAAAGTAAATACCAAATATTTTTTCCATTTAGATTTTTCTCAAATAAAAATGCAAAAATCTTAATTTCATTTGTAATTTTCTCAAACATAAATAAAAAATCTTGTTTTTATTTTGATTTTATTTTTATCTTCTTTTCTAATTCTTTCAAATTTAGATTGCAATATTAAAATTTAATTTGAAATTTTCTTAAATTTAGGTGGAAAGTCTAATTTTTATTTGAAATCACCATTTACCGCAGAACGATCAGGAATTTTTCCGATTCAAAGAGTAAATACCAAATTTTTTGTTCCGTTTAGATTTTTCTCAAATTAAAACACAAAAATCTTAATTTCATTTGGATTTCTTTCAAACGTATAAGTGAAAAACTTGATTTTCTTTTGTAATTTTTTTAAATAGAAATTGCAGTCTAAATTCAAGTTGGAATTTTCTCAATTTTAGGTGGAAAATCTAATTTTTATTTGTAATCCTTCATTACAAAATACTAAAACAAACTCAGCATTTTCCTGAGAACGATCAGGAATTCTTCCAATTTAGGGGTCAAAAAGTAAATACCAAATTTTTTTCACCCCTTAGATTTTTCTCAAATAAAGCAAAAATCTCAATTTCATTTGCAATTTTCTCAAATATAAATGAAAAATCTTGTTTTCATTTTGATTTTGTCCAAACGTATGTGTGAAAAACTTCATTTTCTTTTTTAATATTTTCAAACATAAATTGCTAGATCTAAATTTCATTTGAAATTTTCTTAGGTGGAAAATTTCATTTTAATTTCAAATTTTCTCAAATATGAATGGATCGTTCCAATTTTAAATTGAAAATGGTATAATCTATCACCTGCACAGCTACTTTTGAAGCAAAAATAAAGATATACTTTGTGATATATTATTATATCAGAAAATATATTTCTCACCAAATTTACCAAACTTTATAAAATATGCAGAAACCTCTACATTTTCCACTTTTTTATAAATCTTGAACATTGATGAAATGAAAAAATTGATAATGAATATAGCCGACATTTGTGAGAAGAAATATAAACAAGTCAAAAAAATTCAGAAAAAGCTACCGTTTTTTAAGAAATTTAATGCAGTTCAATTTGAGGAACAGTAATATTTACTGCCTGCCATAAACTAAAACGAATCAAATATCGAACGAATTAAATATCTCACATTTAATCATATTTAAAGTTCTTCTTGAATAGGATATATATTTAAAATTTTATTCGCTTCATGCATTCATAAGAACTAGATTCAATTACTTTAGGACACCGATGAAATAATTTTTATAGCCAGATTTTATTTGAACCTTTTTTATTTAAAGATGCGATTACTTTTGATACAATTTTAATTTTAAAGTAATAAAAATAATATGAATTATATTCTGATTTTATTTTTTATATTCTTCAATGTGTGTTTATATAGAATTAAACGCAATTGGTAAGTAATTAATTTAAACATTCTTGGCCGAAATTGACTGACAATTTTAGTTTTAAAGTAATAAAAATAATATGAATTATATTCATTTTTTTATATATATATATAATTTAATGTGCCCTTAAAACTGGCGGTCTGGCAAGGCTGCCAGCTGTTAAATACCTGTCATCTGAAGTGTTATTTATTAAGTACAAGATATGCCACTTGCGAATATGGATCGGTTAGCAACCGAAGAACGAGTGAAAATAATAAAAATTTACTGACAAGATCTAAGCATTGTAATGAAATAAAAGTTTCATCGAAATCATAGTTTCATGCATGTTTTATTGAACTTATTACTTGAAAATAAAAAGTGGACAACCTTATACGAGCAATTGAATTTAGAATATTTTTTGATAAGAACCTAGTGATTTACCAGCCATCTCACTCTGTCATCCCTCAAATTTTTGCAGCAATGCAAAAACAAATCGGTGAAGGTATATACCTATATATGTATGTAAATCAGTTTACCTGATTTTCTTTTTTTTTTTGTATTGTCTTTTTGATCAATTTGATGTTCTACTGAAAATGTGTAGGCTTAAGGTTTAGTTTTGAAATTGGCAAAGTTGTGAACATCTCAGTTTCTGTTTGCTATCATACTGCCAAAAACCTGGAGACAGCTAATTTTTCATATATTTTGTTTTGCCTGTTTGTCTAACTTTAGAAAACTCATCCTATTATATACATTTCATACAAAAGTTGTCAAAACAACACTCATAGATATTATCGTTACTATTCTTGGCACAGTTTTTGAAACGAGTTTTTATTTTCATTTAATACTAATATCTATATCAAATGCTTGATATCTCATCTTGATAACAATAATGAAGTGCCCGGATGAAAGTGTAATGGAAAATCATATATTTCTTCGCAAAAGTAGCGTAAGCTGCTAATATGCAGCATAAGAAACATTAAGTATTTACGAGAAATTTCAATTATAAAAAGATATAACAGGAAAGTATATTAAATGTTAATTCCGAAGTTAAATGTAACTTCAGGAGCAACAACATTTTGGCAAATCATACATTTGACTAATTCTACATAATCCCCGACACAGCCAAATCTCACTCAATTATGACAAAGAAACAATTTATCACAGAAATATTGAAAACTAGCTGACCTGGCAAACGTTGTTTAGCCTTCAAAATGTTAATGTGGTAAAAAAAAATTAATTGCAAAAATCTCATCTCCAACGCCATCTATCACT
>JAHXMU010000658.1:462822-479403 GCA_019455685.1 Philornis downsi | reverse complement strand
AAAAAAAATTAATTGCAAAAATCTCATCTCCAACGCCATCTATCACTTCAAATAAGACCTTTTAAACCTTCCGGAATACTCTACCAATAATTTAAGACCACAATGAGCCAAATCGGTTCAAACGTTCTCGAGCTTTAGCGAGACTAACTCACAGCAATTGATTTTTATATATATAGATTGAAATTGAAAATATAGCAAAAGCTTATTATATCTTACCTTATTTCAAAGTTTGTACATATAAATTCCAAAATCCAGATTATTCTGTTGATTTGAGTTTAATATTATTAATGCAGCAGCCTTGTAGTTGTGTGTTTTGCTTTGCTTTCGTATTTTGTGATTTAATGCAGGAGCAACTTTGTTAATATTTGAATTTTTAATTAGGCATTACAGGTTCTCCAATACAAAGACGTGCCTGCACCACCAGTCATAACGCTCCGGGATAAATGTACGCACAACACAAACACACAGTCGTGTTTAGGTATAATATTGCCAATATCCTTATTCGCTCCGATAAGGTTAGAGGGAATTTGTAGTTTGGTAATAAATATTTAATTATTGTTGATAAGAAACTTTTTTTTGTTTTTGCTTGCTTGCTTTTTAATATGCTGGCTCCAACAGAACAAAGCAAAAATTCGAGGGCGAACAAACAAACAAATAAACAGTCAACAAATATAAGCAGAATTACGAAATGGAACAAATGTTTATTACAGCATTAACGATAATTTTCATATATTTTGCAAATCCTTGAATATACCCTATATATACATATATAGACACACACACATTCACTTTCACAGAGCTTAGAGTCTCAGATATTGGCAGCCAGCGATGCTTGTTTACTGGCACAATGAATTTAATGAAATTGTACAGACTTTGTTACTAAATTGAACAAATGGGCCGTTGGAGGTTTTAAGCGCGTATAATTTTCGTTAATATAAATGTAGATATCTCTTTTTGCAAACAGCACAGAAATGCTTACACACATTTACGCGTTCACTTATCTGTACGCCCCAACAGACAGGCACACACACGAACACACATTCATATAAATATAGACTGCGATTACGACAACAGCACAAGTGGCAGTAATAATTTATTAAATGTTTCCGTTTCCTTCAATGTGTTTGTCAGTTAAAAGTCTGCACACATACATACTACATACAAATACGCGCGCCCACACACACACAGATTTCTGCTTCAAGTAACTAATGTTACAACATCCCCATCAACGGCATCATTGGCCCGTGTACTCATGTTACTCGTGTAGTTGTAGGTCAGTATTACAACATTAGCCCGCAAGTGTAAATTGATTGAAATGGACCACAATAAGAGCAAGGATACCCAACGAACTACGAACCAGCTAAAGCGAACTTAAAGCATTCCAACGATTTTGTTTTTTTTTTTTTTTTTTGTAATTCCTCAATCATCTAATTTGCATTAGCCTTTTTCTCATTTATTTTGCAATCATTTTTCTTTCTTCTATGCTTCTTGATATTTCTTAAATTATCATTTTCTTGTTATTCAAAATATAACGTTTTTCTCCTTTCAACATTCTTCGTTTCAGATTCGTTTCGTTTGATCGCGCCGTTTAAACGTACCGTACACTTTCAATTGACGTTAAGTACTGAATTCGCATATTCGAGTGAAGCTGTTGATAAAAGACGACAACAAAAACACGCACATACCAGCCGCCTCACCGTCAGCAACATTAACAACAGCACAGAAGTTGCCAGCCAACTCGTTAAACAACCAACCGCAGCAACCCAACAAAAGCCGTAACAGAAATCCTCCTAACAGAGGCAAACTTAACAGTGCAGCAACTTCATTTACAGTTCTCCATTCGGTAATGGTTGTTTATTATTGAGTTAACTTAACATAAACTAACATAATTTTTAACAGCCATATGTTTTTAATGTTAACTTTTAACAGTAAGAAGTTTGAGCTTAACTTTGGCTTGGTTTGACACTAAGTTTCGAACATGTCTAAGGCATGTCAAACTTAAATTCGCAGCATGTTGGCGAGGATTTTTTAAGAGTAGCTGCTTTATCGCTCTTTTGTTGCAGGATGTATTGTTATTGGCTCTTCAATTTAGCCGGTTTTGTTTTAAAGCTAAAAATTACATCGGTTGTTTTCCGATATCATAATTATGTGAAACGTAGACATAAATATGTTCCGTAAGAGCATTAATACGGAAGAAGACGTTTCGTACACAGGACCTTAAACTTGGATGATGACTTTTGATCACATTTAATGTATACCGTCTGTTTAGATGATTCGCTTGCTGAAGAATATGTTAAATCAATCATATTTTATAAAAAACTACAATAAATATACAACTGTTTTTTAATATTTCCGATATAAGAAATAGTTGTACATGAAAGCTTCACATAGTAGTTGGCAAATTGAATATGTACAATTACTACCAGAAATGTTATAAAGCTCTTAGAGAAAAACCAGATGAACTATAAACCTGATCCGATGTAATGCATTAAATCATTATTCACTCTACGGTATTTATTTGGCGACTAAAGACTGGTCATTGTTTTTTGACAAGGAAAAAGATCCTATATGGCAACGCCAATTTTTTTTTGTTGGTTGGTTTCCAACACTGTAAATTTGTGAAATCAAACAATAATAAAAAAGACAACCTCACAATTTTGCAAGAATATTACCGGACGTGTAAAAACGGTGACATAAAAATATAAGTTGTTCCTAGGTAAAATGTAAATCTGACAGATTTTGCAATTTGATGATTGTAGTTGAAACTTAGATTTCAAAAAAATTGTAGAATTTTAGGAAGAACTGAGATTCTTTGCGGGATTTGAATACCTACGAAGGATTTCGTGTTAGAAGAGATGAAAAACAAGAGATTGGTTAACATACATCAAAGGTTTTTATTTTACGTTGAGGACAGCTGGCAGCGTGGTCCGGTTAGCGACAAGAGGAAAATGTATTGCTGGTTTCAAATATAAGGCCTCCCTTCTCCGCTGGGTTGCCACCTGCGCGTAACAAAATAGGCTGACAGCGTGGTCCCGTTAGCGGCAAAAGGAAAACAAGAGCGAGTGTATCGCTGGTTTCAACCATGAGGCTTCCCTTCTCTGCTGAGTTGCCACCTGCGCGTAACAAAATAGGCTGGCAGCGTGGTCCGGTTAGCGGCAAAAGGAAAACAAGAGCGAGTGTATCGTTGGTTTCAACCATTAAGCCTTCCTTCTCTGCTGAGTTGCCACCTGGGCGTAACAAAATAGGGGTTTTTACAATTACATGGTTGGTTGCAGTAGCCTTCTCATTAACAAATAAATTAATTTTTACATTTTATGTCAAATATTTGCAAATTGTTTGATACAAAGCAATTCAATGTAATTCAACATAAATCAGTGTAATTCAATGTAATTCAATTTGGTGCAATGTAATTCATTCCTAGAAAATTCGTTAAATTTTCATCTAATTCAGTGAAGATGATTAATTGTGTTCAACATCGTATTTCCGTATTGAAAACCAACACAAAAAAAGCTGGCAATGCCTTTAAGTTTTTTTTTCCACGAGAAAACGAAATTTCGTAGTATTTTTTTCCTCGTGATAAGAACGGAATTACCAAGCTTAAGTCTTAATATCTAAACATACAAATTTATAAAAATTATTTCAAGCTGACACAACTTCATCAATAATGGACACTACGGCAGAATAACGAAAAATTGGAAATGTGAGTGGCATTAATATATCAGCGTTTTTCTACTTTCAAATTTTTTCAATTTTTTTGATAAACGCTTGTAAACGCATTTCAGCTTGTATTCCACGAATAACACATGTTAGATTATCCTGTAAGGCTTTAATAGTGTTCGGCTTGTCCACATAGACTAACCACTTGACATAACCCCTCAAGAAATAATCAAGAAATCAATCGCAAGATCTTGGGGCCAACTCACAGGGCCAAATCGAGAGATAAGTTGCTCACCAAATTCATCCCTCAACATATCCATTATTTCACGAGCAGTGTGGCTTGTTGGACCGTCCTGATGAAACCACACGTCAACGAAGTTCAATTCAGCCAATTGGGGCAAAAAAAGTCGCGTATCATGACTCAATATCGTTTGCCGTTGACGGTAACATTTCTTCCACGGTCGTCTTTGAAGAAAAATGAAACAGCGACAAATTGACACTTCACGATCGTAATTAACACTGGTCGCTACGGCTGCAATATTTTCTTCGGTATGCATTCTACCCATGCGATTCGATGGTTTTATGTCCAACAAAGTAAATTTGGTGCGAAATTTGGAGATAACAGCACGAATTATTGATTCAGCATGTCGATTATTTCGATCATAAAATGGTCGTATCAAACGATGCACATTTGTCACACACACATTTGCAATCGTTGCTCGTTTGTTAGACTTTTCATGATGAAATGACAGAGTATACTGTACACTTTTCACTTTGACAGATGACATTTGGACGCCATTACCAACCAGTGCTGAAAACCTGAGAAACTTAAATCTTAAAAAATCACTCTACAAAACTTTTGTAAAATTAAAAAAAAAGAAATTACTAATAATAACCTAACTTATAAAATTTGTTATGTTTTTTGTCCTGCAGTAGAGCAGGTGAAATTTCTCTAAATTTTCTATTAATATTTCAAATATAATTTACAATATACATTTCGCACACATAACAACATACATATTTCACTACAGTTTCATAACATTTTAGCCTGTTCACACTGGTGTCTGCTGTAGAGCGAAATCTTCTTAAATATGCATTAACATTTTAATCTGGCACTTTAACACCCATTTTAAAGATAAATCAAGATTTTCATACATTTCTCTTCCTTGTTGCGTGCGTTTTCATCACTTTCCATGCATAAATTACAACTATGAATAACAACTTTTCCATAACTTTACGATCTACAGCTCCTCTGCGTTGTCGAGTTTTTCCGCTCCCCTTCCCGACTTAGTGGCTGTTCTGTTCGTCCACTCTGGACACCACAGTGATTATTATATTTATGTTAACATAAAACAATATCTCACAGCAACAAACAACAACAACAACAACAGAGGCAGCAGGACAAAAAGATGACTACAATGATACCAGCAGCCGCCAACAACTCAAAAGATAAACAATACCAAGCAAAAGAAAGCGGAGAACAAAGAATGAAAAAAAAACAACGAAAAATGAAACCGACCTACCGCAATAAATTCTATTCAAACTTGGTGTTTCTAACATTCCACACACAAACACACACGCACACATACTTACATATGGGCACAGGCGAACCACAACAAAACATTGAGCTAAGTTACACAAAACGCTTTCATTTCGTAGACCTACAATATATTGTTGTTTTTTTTTTTTTTTTTTTTTTTTGGGTTGGGGCGGGAGGGCCGAATAACCCGAAACAATGAACGAGAAACTAATATTTCCCGAAAATGTTTGAGTTTCATCTGCGTACGAAGACGAGGCAAAGTGTGTAATGTAAGTTAAGAAGCAGAGACAACAAAGAGATGGCGATAGAACTCTCGATGGCAACTTGGCCATGTGTGGAATTAAATTCCTTTACTGTTGGAATGGGATTCTACACTTTGCATACAAAAAAAGAACACAGACATGTACTCGTAGACGTAAGCTTACTTACACATACATTCAACTGAACTTGCACTAACAGACCATACTTTATAATAAAACGACCTTTGACACAATGCTCTACTTTTGCTATGTAGTTGTGTGTGAGTACGTGTGTGTTTCTGTGTGTGTTCGTGTATGTTAGCCACCAGAGTTTGTTGTTAACAGTGAGCATATCCACAACTGAGAATGTAACATTTGAAAATCAAGAGTAATCGAAAGTGGTTGCAGGAAGGCAAGCGCACTCGCCAGGACAAAAAGAGAATCAATTGGCATCCTGGTATTAACACTCCTTTATTCTGTTATCTTACATAAACGAATTTTTTTTTTATTAGATTTGTCATGAATATTATTAGGATTTAGCAGACTTACATTATAAATGTTATTCTTACTGCTACTAAAATTACAGCAATTTTTATACGCAGAAACAATTAAGAAAATTACCGGATTATCAATTTTTCGGTATCGAAAGTACAGTTACATAAACCACATATGTAAAGCTATGATTTTGACGAAACTTATATTTCATTATAATGCTTGGACCTTGCCAATATGTACGAAATACAATGTCATTTAAGTGACCGCCTCTGGATTGGTTGTAGCAGTGGACCCTTTTCAGGTTGTTTTCGAAAAAATACGGCCCAAAATACCGTATCCATATGTCAATTTAGCAAACATACAAAATGTTAAATTTATTGTGAATACTTTTGAGATTCTGGTGTCTTCAATCGGAAAATACAGGGTGGGCCATATGAGTGTTGGCGATTTAATTCATCAATTTCTCGGTAACGCGCGGCGCGGGGTGGCGGGGGGATATGTTGTTCGCTGCGCCGCTTCCTGGAAATTTAGTAGCCATGGGGCCGTACACGGGAGTGCAGCGTGCATTTTGTGTCCGAGCGTATTACGAAAACAATAAATCAGTGATTACTGCACGACGTTTGTATCTGCATGAAGTAAGTGAAGCTCCAAGCGCCAGTGTGATACGAAAATGGATCAGAATGTTCGAAACAACCGGCTCAACAGTACCAATTACGGTTCGTGGTCGCCCAGTTTCTGCAAGATCAGCTGACATTGTGGAGCGTGTTCGTGTTTCAGTTCAGCGAAATCCGCAACAGTCAACACGTAAGAGAAGTCAGTCTTTGGATGTCAAAAGAACAACTTTACGACGAATTTTGAAACGTGATTTGCATTTGAAGGCTTATAAGATTCAGATAGTCCAAGAATTAAAACCCGATGATGCCAATAACCGACTTAACTTTGTCAATTTGATGCTAGAGCGGTTCAACAATTTCAACAACGGGATTTTTAGTGATGAGGCCAATTTTCACCTTAATGGCCACGTGAACAAGCAAATTTGTCGGTTTTGGTCCGAGACTAATCCACGACGCTTGCATAAACGTCCACTTCACAGCCCTAAGCTTGTCGTGTGGGCTGGGATAACGTCAATACCGGTTGACGGACCGTCCTTTTTTGAGGACGAAAGAGGGCATGCGATGACGGTTAGAGCGAACAATTATTGCAACATGCTAGCAGACTTTTTAGTGCCAGCTTTGCAAGAACTTCGAGGCAATACCTCGAGGATGTGCTTTCAACAGGATGGGGCCACATGTCATACAGCTAGGGTATCCATAGAGCTGCTGAAAAATGTTTTTCCTGGAAAACTCATTTCGAAAAGGGGGGATATTGAATGGCCCCCCACGTAGCCCCGATCTCTCTCCATGCGATTATTTTCTATGGGGCTACCTCAAATCGGTAGTCTACGAGAATAATCCGACCAATTTAGAGACGTTGAAGAGGAACATTATTCAGGAAAGTAACAAAATACCGAGAACAACTTTTCAACGAGTTTTCCAAAATTTGCGACTTCGGTTCCAAGAGTGTCAAGCAGCCGAGGGAAGCCATTTGGACAACATTATTTTTAAGTCTTAAAAATTCCCATGCTTCTACTTTTTAAAAATACAAATATATTTTTTTTATGTTTCGTAGTTTTTTTTTAATTGAATATTTAAACCTCCAACACCCTTACGGCCCACCCAACTTGACACCAAATCTTGTCCTTACCCAAGAAAAGAAACTTCAACAGCAAAATGTTATAACTCTTTCGCAGTTTATTTATCGTACAAAGGAACCATCCTTGACTTTTAATTGTAAACTTATTTTTTTTTTCGAGAAATTTTCTTCTTACCCAAGAAACGAAAGTTTCGCAGTTTCTTTATCGTGCGAAGGAACCCTCCTTAATTTTTATTTTTAAATTTAATTTTTTTAAGAAATGTTGGCCCCAACTACGTTTTAAGATTCCATTGACAGGTTTCAGCATTCCTAGTAATATTTGGCGAGTGAAGCGAGCAATACTGCCTTCCAATACCTCAATCACAGCCGGCTTATTCATGTACAGTAGTGGTGAAAACATTTGCAACCGAGATGACATGTACGGTTTGCATTTTTGTTTTTGTTTTTTTTTTTGCTTTAATTGCTTATTTATGAAAACTTTTTGTTGTTTTCTTAAATTCACTCGTTATTTTTGTTAATCAAGAAGAAAAAGAAACAATTCCATTACTTTACTACGATAAGAAAACAAAATTGCTACAGATAGTAGAAATTAAGTGTTCAAAACATTTGCAACTCTCCTTTTTCCTATTTTTGACTATGTAATTGACACTAACAAATATTAGGGCAAAACGATAATCACATTCCATTTAACCATTTATGATTTACGTATTGGTATTTTATCAAAAAAATGCAATTTTATTGTTTTGTTGAAACAGTTTTAGTTCAGAGTTAAAAAAGTTTACTTCGCTTTACAAATTTTTGAGGAAAATGGCTGGAAACAAATGCTGTTCGGGATTAAAAGCAAAAATTTTAAGTGATTTTGAAAATGGACTTTTTCAAAAGGAAATTTCTATAAAATATTAACAATGGAAAGTTAACAATGGAAAGAAATTTGGATACTTCATAAAGGTGAAAGACCCCGTGTAACAACTGCACGTGAAGATCAGAAAATCAATAAGTTTTTTACGAAATTTCCAAAAGCCATTCCCAGAGAAGCTAAAACAGAAATTTCCGGAGATGCGAGTCTTTCCACTATAAAAAGAAGAGCCCGATATTACGGTCCCAGAAGCTACTGGTGCACCAGGAAACCGTTTGTGTCAGAAAAAAATCGTAAAGCTCGCCTCAACTTTGCTCAAACACATTTTAATTGGAATCAACAGCAATGGAAAAATGTGTTATGGTCTGACGAGTCAAAATTTAAGCTCCGCCGATCAGATGCAAGAGCCAGTATTCGACGACCTCGGGGAGAAAAGTTTAATCATAAAAACACAACCGCCACAGTAAATCACGGAGGAGGAAATATTATGGTGTGGAGATGTTTCTCGGGATATGGAATAGCTCCAATTCACCGCACTACTGATACAATGACAGCCACAATCTATAGAGATCTTCTGAGCTCAGTTATGCTTCCATACGCTGAATGGGAAATATCACTTTCGTGGACATTCCAGCACGACAACGATCCCAAACATACGGCTAGGGAGAATAATCCATATATTAGACGTAGGTAAGACCAAGATTTTTTTAAAAAAAAATTAAGTTTAAAAATAAAAATTAAGGATAGTTCCTTTGTACGATAAAGAAACTGCCAAACAGCTATAACACTTTGCTGATGTGGTTGGAGGAAAATCAAATCAAGGTTATGTCGTGGCCACCTCAATCTCCCGATCTCAATTCGATTGAGAACATGTGGATGATTGCCAAACGTAATATCAGAAATGTAGTATTCCGAAAGGGTGATGAGTTTCTCGTCGATTTGGAAAAGCAGTGGAATGCCTTTTCAAGCGATTACATTGGAAAGCTTATTTCCTCAATGCCTAAAAGATGTTCGGAAGTAATAAAAAAACAACGGCTATGCCACGAAATATTGAACAATTACTATTGTTTTTTATGTTATTTACGAATTGGAAAAATTTTGAACACTTGAATTTCGACCTATTTTGCTAAATTTTGTTTGTTTTGTTTTGTTTTTTTTTTTGTTTTAAGGTAATGAATATTTTTAATTTTGCAATATATTAAAAAAATAACTGAATTTAATAAAAAGAAATAAATTTGGAAAATTCTTAAAGTGTTTTGATTAAAAAAATTTACTTTTAGTTACAATTTAATTTAAGTTGCATATGTTTTGACCACCACTGTAGGAATTTCACTTTACTTGGCTCTAGGGGAGAAGACTAGTGGTGTGGTATCACATGATTTCGCCCCGTTCTGCTGATATATAAGGTATAGTAAAAATAAATCCATATTTTTTGCCAAATAGATGGATTTAGCAATATTTATTTCACGTTGTATGAATGCTATCGTGTTACGGAAAATGGCGTAAGAAGAATAAGATTCCGTACTCAAATAGGTTTGTTACTGTCTAACTCTGCATAATTTTGGCATTTTTTTTTTTTTTTTTTTTTTTTGAGCATCAAAATTTTTAGTGCGAGTATAGAGAAAATATTTTCCATTTTTGCTTTGATAAAGGATGATAAAGGAAAACGTAAAGCAGGCTAGCTGAAAATGTGAATAGTGCTAATTACGAGCGATTTTGTTTTCATCGATTCCCTTCCGGTAATTTTGATGTCTAAGATGCACGAGCCCAATGGCAATAGAATGGTGGAATTCTTTAAGCCAAGCCGTAAGCACCGTCTCGATTGGCCAGGAGTTAATTATTCCAAAAATAAATCTTTTGAATGAAGCTGGATGCAAAAAGAATCTTCAAGTATAGGTTTCGCACGAAATAGCGCAAAAAAAAACCTAATATGCCATATTCAAATCGCTGCTGAATGGCAACTATATCTTGCCATTTCTGAAGAAAATCGTGACAGATTTGACAACTTCAAACGGATTTGGTCATGGTCGAATGGCAGTAAGTCGTTTGCACCATCAAACTTTTGTAATTTTTGAAAATTTTTAGAAAAATACATTTTTTTCCAGCAGATTCCAGATTACAAATAATTCCAGTTAACATATGCAACACATGATTTATTTTTTCCTAGTTCTGCTCACACTAAATAACATAAAAATCCAAATTTAAAGCTCCTTCTTAAAAAAATAAATTTTTGGGAATTATTTTCATAAAGCAATACAATTTAGTTTTTAATTCATTGATTTTTGCTTAAATTTCACTGACTTTAGCGCCCTCTGGTGAAGTGTAGGAGAGTCAAACGAAACTATTTCCTTCAATTTTATTTCTTTTGTATTGTTATCTCTTGATTGTTATAACTTTCATTATATTTTGGGACAATTTTTTTTTATTTTTGTCTATGAGACAAAGCCCAAACCAGGACTGATAATCAGAAAGATTTTGCTGTGGGACCGCCTGAGGGAAACAATCGCCCATAAGCGATTAGCTTTGTGCAAAAACAGAGGACTTGTGTTCTACCAAGACAACGTCAGACCACTCACATAAATAATGATTCGGCAGAAGCTCCGGGAGTTTAGTTGGGACGTCCTCATGCATTCACTGTATAGTGCGGACAGGATACCAACTGGCTACCACCTGTTCCTTTTAATGGGGAACGGGTTTGCAGGCGGAAAATTCGCCTCAAGAGTAGCTTGTTTGAAATCGATTGTAATGGAAGTACCTTCAAAATGGCAACTAGTTGTGGAACAAAACGGTGCGATTTAGATCAAATCGGATCATTCTAAAGGTTCTAACCGAAGCCTTCAATGCCTTCGAAAAAAGTCGATCAAAAGTGTAGGTAAGACTGATTGTTTCTTTAATTATTGAGGTATTCTGCACTCTTGCCAGAAGATCAGACGGCAAATAAAAAACCTCATCTAGCAATTATGTTTGAAAGAACGAACAGACGCGTCGCAAAAAGTCACATTTGTGGCAGGAAGAAAGCTCATGGATTTTTGTACCACCATAAGGCATCATCTTACAACGCTATCATTACAAACCGGTTTCTGACTGAAAATTCAACAAATGTCGTCGAACAAACACCCTAAATAAATCCTTCAATGTCTCGTTAAAGTGATGAAATTCTCTATCATTTTTGCTCTAAAAAAATGCAGAATTTGAGTAAATCCGAGTAATTCAAATACTTCTTTGGAAATTAAAAAAAACACGCAAAATTCGTTTACTCAAAGTTCTCCTACAACGCACATGTTCGTGATGAAATACTTGCATAAAACAAACAAATTTATTTCTATGCTGCTCTCACCATCATCACATCAGATTGTTACGCATGTAAATATTGAAATTTTAATATTTTATTACAATATAATTGTGTGATCGATTGCCTGGTGAGCCTTCATTTTTAAATTTTATTTTATTGCTCATTTGTCCTTGTCACTGCTCAAAACTTTCAAGTTTTAAACACTTCAAAGTCATTCCTTAACACTACATGGCCAACAAAGCATTTCCTTTTGCTTTACAAAAACATCCTTTTGTGTCATAAAATATCCTTGCCACCGACAGATTTCCTTCATAACACGATGATATATTGGACCAGAATCATTGCGATGGTCAGCCACTGGATTTGATGCTTTCTTTTGAAGCATGTACAAATCCGTGTGTGTGTGTGAGTGTGAGTGTGCGCGAATGCGTCTGTCACAACACGAGCATGAAATGACATTTTTATGAGCGTTTACTGGGTAAGTGAATGGCAGTGGCACTGGTTGGTTACTATGGCGACGGCGATGGCAATTCTGACATATAGCTTCCGTTCTATGCAAATTTACATCTTTTGTGTACTCTTTAACTACCGTCCATCATAAACTTGAACTGTCCCGAAGACTGGTCGACCAAACGCACGCCCCAATCGCTTGCTTGCTTGACTGTAGAGCTCCACAAATAATGTCAAAGTAAACTGACAAAGTGCCAGCTGTGGGGGGCACTCCATGTAATATTATGGAAATATGGGTTTGAGTGTGGAGGTAGATGTAGATGCTTCAATATACGGGTTATAGTATGAAATGTCAGAGTCATTGGCATCGTCGTTATCATCATCATCATCGTCATCGTTTTGATATTGATTGATTAATTGACTAAAGAAAAGGCCGTTATTCTATAAAAGCACTGAATGTATTTAACGTCATAAGTAGGAAAATGTCAGCCAATCAACCAGGGCGGGGAAGGTGTCACATTATTTGCCCACATGTTTGGTTTTCCCTCCAGCGACGTTATGACCACAGCCGTGTATGCGGCGGTATAATTTTGTAAAAAATTATGTTCATTTAAATTATATGGGTGACATTAGCATATGATTTAAAATCTTAATTATGCCATATTTCTATTTCCTCATGCGGTTACGTTTTGCGCGATTACAGTTTCATTTGCAAATTAAGCTAAGGCAGAAGTTCTTGTTTGGCAAAATTCCTCTAATGACCGATTTGTTATTTGCTATATCCCGCGGAGTATTGTCGCGTCTTTGTGCATATGAGACATTGTGCCTTAAATGGACCTAAATTGAAAATTATGTATTTGTGGCGAACAGTCGGCAATTGTGGCCATTGTATAGATACACTTCAAGTAGGGGGCATATAAGGGATTCATATACAAATACCTGGTATGCACATTTAATAAAAATAAACTGTACTTCAAGTACTTTGAATAGATTTTCAAGCATTTCTGTTTGCGCTGGTAATATTCTCATGAAAGCAACCTATCATCCTCCATAGGGCTTGAACGGCAACGAATGGAAGGCATGACACAATTATAGAGGTCGTAATCGTCGTCCCAATTCCAACAGTGTGTACGAAAAACTTTCAAACGCTGTTTACGTGCACAAGTTTTCTTTACTCTGATAGTTGTAAGTTTTAATTTTTAAGTACACGCCCAGCACGGTTAAGAAAAGAGCTTTCAATCCACCATTCTAGCAGTGTAATAAAGCGGTCTTCTAACTCTCGCCCAAGTATCAGTACTCATTTTACATTCGATATATAAACTACTTATTTGAAGTTTAAAGTCCCTGCTTGGTAAAATAACCTCCATTTTGTGAACCCCAGAAATGTAAGGTAAAACATTGCCAATAAATGAAAATCATTGGATTATACAATCTTTGACCCCAGTTTTTCTCATTTTCTTTCATATGAAATAAAAACACTGTCCGATCAACCCCCCGTATTAACATTTTTGGTCCTTCGAGCCGGATTCTGCCTAAGAAAATGGGCATCCAAGCATCAGTCTCTATTACAAGGTATCCCCCCAGAACAGTTACTTGACACAGAGTTCCTGAGCATCTGAGTACGAAATAGTAGTCCAGAAACAATTTCCGATAATTTTTATTAAGTTCAAATTTTAGTTTGCTCAACACGAATTCACTTTTACAATATTTTTGAAAGTTTTCCTCATACGAATATGAGCATTTGAGTACGAAATAGTAGTTCAGAAACAATTTCCGATTATGTCTATGATGTTTACATTTTGGTTCGTTCAACACAAAACCATTTTTTTAACATTTTCGAAATTTTTCATCATACGAATATGAACATCTGAGTACGAAATAGTTCAGAAACAAATTCCGATTATTTTTATGAGGTTGAAGTTTTAGTTGGTTCAACACAAAACCATTTTTAGAATATTTTCGAAATTTTTCATCATACGAATATGAACACATCTGAGTGCAAAATAATTCAGAAACAATTTCCGATTATTTTTATAAAAGTTTAAATATTGGTTTGTTCAACACAAAACCATTTTTAGAATGTTTTTGAAATTTTCCTTCATCGTACGAATACGAGCATATGAATACGAAATAGTTCAGAAACAATTTCCGATAATTTTTTGAAGTTCAGATTTTAGTTTGTTCAACACAAACCCACTTTTAAAATATTTTTGAAATTGTTCATCATACGAATATGAACATATGAGTGCAAAATAATTCAGAAACAATTTCCGATTATTTTTATGAAATTTGAATTTTGGTTTGTTCAACACAAAACCATTTTTAGAATATTTTCGAAATTTTTCATCATACGAATATGAACATTTGAGTGGGAAATAGTTCAGAAACAATTTCCGATTATTTTTATGAAGTTTAAATTTTGATTTGTTCAACACAAAACCATTTTTAGAATATTTTTGAAAGCGAAAAAAAAGGTTATTTAAAACTGGCTTTTTTGAAAAAACCACCATGCAGTTTCGGGGAAAACCCTCTTATCCGCTAGTAATAACACTCGTTATTATAATTTGAACTAATGACACGAGATAGTTGAGATGTATCTTCTTGCCTTTCTTTATAAATACGGTAATAATAATTAGAATTTATTCGTATTGCATACAAATAATTCCACATTTTATGATATTTATTAGTCATCCATCATAAATATATTTATTATATGACCGGTAGCACGAACTCCTTTATACTCTTACTCTTAATAATTATCATAATTTTTAATTTGGGTTCAATTATTGTTGACTTTTCCATATACGACAGTATGTGACCATTGTTTAGATGCCGAATTTACCAACACCACATTACAATACTCGTACATCGATTTAAACAAATACACATAACGTATCTAGTTCATTGTGTTAATGTTCCACAACAAATACAACATACACGTACAACATACTCTTACAACATATTAATGTATGTACTTTTACATATTATGATGCACATTCACGTTGCACAGACACACTTTACCACATAATGCACACTCCTACCCGATCGCACATGCACTCACACTTAGTGCAGTTAAGTAAAATCAAATAAAAGTTATAAATAATTTATTGTCAAATACGTGTGTACAGATTTTGTTCATACCCGTTCTCGCATTATGTGCATCCGGAATAGTGTAAAGTAGAGGGGGAGGGGGGCTACAGCTCCGGGCAACGGTAAAGGGATTTGTTCGTTGTTGCATTTATTAATGTTACAGTGTCGTTGTCATTATATGGAAATACAGATTTCCGTAAAATTTCTCTGTAAAATATTTAGTAACAATAGAGAAAACTGAAACATGTAATAACAATTATTCATTATGTCTGTTTGTGTCTCATCAGTAGCATTATGCAGTTTGTAAAGTTATAAGCTGGATGGAGTAAATGAGTGGAAGGTTGACTCTTAAGTTTCGTGGCGTCATTAGAAACCACTTAGACAAGGATTTTATGTCTTTCGTAAATTTTGAATTTGGATTATTATTTGAATAAAGAGTTAAGTAGGTATTTACAAGTGTGAGTGGTTGTTGATATAAATAAATCTGTTTTAACTTTTTGGGTAAAAAGGGTGATGTCATAGCGTAGCAACAAATATATAAAATATTTATTATTGCATCTTCTTCAAAGCACATGGGCAATTTCAAAATTAGCCCAACTAACAAAAAAGACACAAAAATTTGGAAAAAAGATTCTTACTTTTTCAACATAATCTCCTTTTAACTCTGTACACTTTTTCCAGCGATATTCAATAGCTTCTATGCCCTGTTTACAATAAGAACTGTCAAACTGCTTAAAATAGCCATCAACCGCAGACTCCAGTTCTTCATTGTTGGCAAAATTTTTTACCACCAAAACATTTTTCAAGTTTGGAAATGGGAGGGAGCTAAAGCTGGTGAATAAAGCGCGTGATGAAGCAATTCGAACTTTAATTCATTAATTTTGGCCATCACAATAGTGGATGTGTGAACTGGATCATTGTCCTGATAAAAAAAAAACTTTCGTTTTCATTGAATGCGAACCAAATGGAAATTTCATCACCTAAACGCTGCAATAAAATAGCATAATATTCGCCACTGATGGTTTTTCCTTTTTGAAGATAATCAATATGAATAACCCAAAAAAAAAGAGAGACGAAATGACCTCGTCTGCAGATGAAACCATCTTCGACTTCTTTGGACACGATTCTCATTCCAGTCCACTGCTTTGACTGTTACTTTGTCTCAGGTGTGAAATGGTGGACCCACGCCTCATCCATGGTTATAAATCGAAACAAAAAATCGGCTTTATTGCGGTAAAACATTGCCCAACACCCTACTGAAACATCTTCA
>JAHXMU010000658.1:439872-460468 GCA_019455685.1 Philornis downsi | reverse complement strand
TCGCCGTAGTCCATATTCAGCACAATATAGTCGCCTAGTAGCAATATGTGAACGAGAGTTCTCGTAAAATGCGCGACGCTTCCCGTCGAAGTGATTCATAGCGACTAAAACTCTATGAGCCCGCCAACCCAACAATGTAGGCGCCCCCCCCGCCCGCGCCTTTTCTACCCCGCAAAAAAAGATTATGCAATATGCACGTTCTACTGCGCCACCCTGTATGGCGGGTTATCCATTTTTCAGTTCCAAAAGCAGAGTTAAATAAAACATACATAAAGCTATAATTTCGACAAAATTTTTATTTCATTATAATGCTTGGACATTGCATTATATACGAAATAGAATGTCATTTAAATGAGCGCCTCTGGATTGGTTGCAGCAGTAGATCATTTTAAGGCAGTTCAGTGAACTTACATGCATTATACAAGTTCAATCAATCATCCGATGCACACATATTTTGTAAAACTCTGCAAACTAAAAATCTGAAGACCCTTTTCAATATACCCCTTAACATTTGATTAGTAAATCTTTGTCTTGAGGCCATTTTGCACTATTAGTGTAAATACATCTTGTAGGTTTGGAAAGTTATTTGGTTATATTAAAATTGTTGATAGTTCATAGTAATTATTGTTGTTGCTGTTCATGTTCGTAATTATTAAATACATTATTATAGTCTGTATTGTTTATTACAACTGTTTGGTGACATTGCTTTTATACAAATATGGACTCTCGTAAACACTTCTGTATAACTAAATGTTATATCGTAATGTATACAGTAGTGGTCAAAACATTTGAAACCGAGATGACATGTACGGTTTGATTTTTTTTTTTTGTGTTTTTTTTAATTACTTATTTATGAAAGCTTTTTGTTGTTTTCTTAACTTCTCTCGATATTTTTGTTAATTAAGAAAAAAAAGAAACAATTCCATTACTTTACAATGATAAGAAAACAAAATTGTACAGATAGTAGAAATTGAGTATCCAAAACATTTGCAACTCTCCTTTCTCTTATTTTTTACCAAGTAATTAACACTAACAAATACTAGGACATCCTTTTAATCATTTATGATTTACGCAATGTCATTTTATCAAAAAATGCATGTTTATTGTTTTGTTAAAGCAGTTTTGGTTCGAAGCTAAAAAGATTTACTTCGTTTTATAAATTTTTGAGGAAAATGGCTGGAAAAAGATACTGTTCGGGATTAAAAGCAAGAATTTTAAGTGATTTTGAAAATGGGTCTTCTCAAAAAGAAATTTATGTAAAATATGGTAATCATAAATCGACGGCTTGTAGCATTGGTAACAATGGAAATATCCAAACACTTCGTAAAGGTGGAAGACCCCGTGTAACAACTGCAAGTGAAGTTCAGAAAATCAAGATTTTTTTTACGAAATTTCCAAAAGCTGTTCCCAGAGAAGCTAAAACAGAAATTCCCGTAGATGCCAGTCTTTCCCCTATAAAAAGAAAAACCTAAGATTATGGTCTCAGAAGCTATAGGTGCGCCAAAAAAAACCGTTTGTGTCAGAAAAAAATCGTAAAGCTCACCTCAACTTTGCTCAAACACATTTTAACTGGAATCAACAGCAATGGAAAAATGTGTTATGGTCTGACGAGTTAAAATTTAAGCTCCGAGGATCAGATGCAAGAACCAATGTTTGACGACCTCGTGGAGAAAAGTGTAATCATAGAAACACAACCGCCACAGTAAATCACGAAAGAAGAAATATCATGGTGTGGGGATGTTTCTCGGGATATAGAACAGGTCTAATCCACCGCACTACTGATACAATGACAGCCACAATCTGTAGAGATCTTCTGAGCTCAGTTATGCTTCCATACGCTGAATGGGAAATATCATTTTCGTGGACATTCCAGCACGACAACGATCCCAAAAACACGGCTAGGGAGAATAATCCATATATTAGACGTAGGTAAGACCAAGATTTCTTAAAAAAAAATTAAGTTTAAAAATAAAAATTAAGGATAGTTCCTTTGTACGATAAAGAAACTGCCAAAGAGTTATATCACTTTACTGATGTGGTAGGAGGAAAATCAGATCAAGGTTATGTCGTGGCTACCTCAATCTCCCGATCTCAATTCGATTGAGGACATATGGATGATTGCCAAACGTTATATCAGAAATGTAGTATTCCGAAATGGTGATGAGCGTTTCGTCGAATTGGAAAAGCAGTGAAATGACGTTTCAAGCGATTGCATTGAAAATCATATTTCCTCAATGCCTAAAACATGTTCGGAAGTAATAAAAAACAACGGCTATGCGACAAAATGTTAAACAATTAATATGGTTTTTTTAAGTTTTTTGCTTTTGAACACTTCAATTTCGACTTATTTTGTTAAAACAATTTTTTTATTTTGTTTTTTTTTTAAGGTAATAAATATTTTCGATTCTGCGATTACATTGAAAAGCTTATTTCCTCAATGCCTAAAAGATGCTCGTAAGTCATAAAAAACAGCGGCTGTGCCACAAAATATTAACCAATTAATATTGTTTTTTTTTTTTTAAGTTTTTTTTCAACACTTCAATTTCTGCTTATTTTGTTAAAACAATTTTTTTTTGTTTTAAGTTAATGAATATTTTTGATTCTGCAGTATATTAAAAAAAATGTATAACTGAATTTAATTAAAGAGAAAAATAAATTAGGAATATTCTGAAAATGTTTCAATTAAAAAAAAATTTACTTCTATTTAAAATGTCATTTAAGTTGCATATGTTTTAACCGCCACTGTATGAGCGCAAGAAAATTACTTCACTTTACATTGTAGACATACAAATACATTAGCAGATCCAGAGTAAGTATTCTTCATATGTCTAGATTTGGATAAATGTTATGCTCATTCTTCCGTCTGATTACTGTTTGTTCCTATTTAAGGCCAACTATTGCTATTCGTATCGAAAATGTGGCACAATGACATTTTTCATTAATGGGTGTTAAGTTGCATATTGTATTTGATGCACAAGGCTATGCGTGTGTGTGTGTGTGTGAAGCTTAGCAAGTGCCGCACATGTGCATATGGATGAATGTGCATATGCATACGGACGTGTGTGTATATGTTTGTTTGTGCCAAAGTGTGGAAGTTATTATTGTGGCATTTTGTGGAAAATGTCTTTTAAATGTTCAGTCATTAGTGAAGGCATCAAAATTCTAAATATTTATATTATGCTAATTAATGTAACTAACCATAGATATTTTACGATGACACTTTTGTATTTGTATGCGTGCCGGCAGATGAATTTATGCCTTTGATTAAAGGAGGAAGTTGTACATTTGCTAATGATTGATAATTTATGCATTTTAGAAACAATTGCTATTGATTTACAGTTTGTAGAGTAATAAAATTTATTTTAGTAAAGGGAAATGAGAAATTAACTGAAACTCAAACTCGACAACAAATATACGAGTACTTATATGAATACCAAATGCATAAGCACTTTTATATATGAGTCACACACGTCTGTCTCACTGCAGTAACAAATTCTGAGCAGTTCCACATATGTTCACATACATATACTGATATAGATAGATGTTTAGTTATTTATTTATATTTTCTTTTTTCGTTCTATACTGTTGGATATCATGTAATGCCAATGTAAATCCAAAAACAGTAAATAATAAGACTCGATAGCTTCGTCAATAACAAAATTTTTGCTTCTGCAGCGCCTCAAATCTACATATAAAATTTTGTAGAATTCCCTTAAAATGTAAAGTGTAACCTTAAGTGTTACAAAGCAGACATAAAAATACATTCTTGTGCAATGCTGGCAAGGAAAAGCCATTTACAGGACATCACATCTCATTTGGAGATAAGTTGAGAAATGTACCAAACTACATTATATACAGGGTGTCCGTTGGGTAGGTCTACTACTTTGTTTGTTTATAATTTTTGATTAAATGACTAATTTAATTAAATGTTCATCAAATAAGTTTACGAAAACAAATTTGTGCGTCTTCTGATCTGAAAGTGGAATTGAACAGCATTTTGATGGTGCAATTCCTAGAAATGGCCATCGAGATAATGCGATATAACTCCATTGAATTATTTGCTTTGGTATTATGTAAAGTTATTAAATAGTTTACTGCAAAGGCCACTAATTTATTCAAGTTATTGGCGAGATAAATGTGATAAAAACCAATTGTGTCTAAAAACCAATTTTTAGGAGTAAGTCAAAAGCAATCATCTACGAGAAATAGAGTTACAACAAATTGACTAAAGTATAATCAAAACAAAAATCATATTGATATCTTATACAAAGTGTCCGTCGGGAAGGTATAGTACTTTGTTTTTGTCATTGACAGTTACCGCCAGTTTCAATTAAATAAGGTCCCTTTCATTAATTTCCTCATTTTGTTATAAAAACTGACTATTGGGAAACGTGGCAAGTTGAGCCATATTGAAAGGAGAATCTCTTTTGGTATCGTTTTAGGAAAAAGAAAAAACTCTTTTAATGTTTAAAGTAACATCTTGACAGCAACATTCATCAGCTACTCTGTACTATGTATGAGAGAAGACGAATTTGGGTCGCATAGTTATTTGGCGATGAACCGCTACATCGTCAATGACACCGTGGAACGCACTCCATGGTGGTGGGTGTACAAGTTTTGGCGCTTTCCTCCCTGTTTCCCTTATCAGGTATTCAAATTGCTGTGTGTAAGCCTTCTACCCATAGGATGACATGAAAAGTGACTAGCTGAATAATATAGTTGAAATATCTGATATTATTTTCAATATCAACTTCAATTTTATACGCGATGAAGCCTACAATATACTTTTCGTGCTCCAGCCAGCTTGTGTTCTCATATGTTAGTCTCCGTTCTCAGGCTTTTTAGTAATTAAGAAATGTACAGTCCTATAAAAGTTTTAGCTGGTCTTGAATTTTGAATGTACTAACTATTAATAGCTGCCTGAGCTTCAAATAATGATGGAATGTTGGGGTATATTTATTCCGGTATTTTATTTCATCTCTTTTTTTCAATTTTTTTTAGTTAACGAATTCTTTGCAAAGACCGCATAGACATCTCTAACTGCTGTGAACGTCGCCTGGTGGAAGTTTCGACGTTTTCCTCAATACTTGCTTGTACTCGAGCATTGGCCACTTCATTTCGAACTGCACGAAGTCTTCCAGCACGCGGAAGATCACATACAGCCCTTTGTGTGGCCCAAAACGCTGAACCAATCGATAAATTGTTGGAGCGATAGGAACATTTCGAATATGAAAAAAATTTCGATATGATCTGAATAATCGAATGCTGACTTTCCAAGTAAAATTGGAAAATATAAAATTGGTGCGAATATGATTGATTCTTCAGCATGACAGCGCTCGATCACACGTGGTGAAGCCCATTAAAATCCACTTAGAAATGCTGAAATGGGAAGTCCTACCCTATCCGCCATATTCTCCAAATTTTGGGCCGGCCGATTATCACTTGTTTCGTTTGATGGCACGGGGTGTGGCTGACCAGCAGTTACACTCACGTCTAGTTAGACTAGTTACACTGACGTCATCAAGGAATGGCTAGATTCGGGAATAGTCTCAAAAGACGAACAGTTTTACCGTGAAGGAATGCAAGCTTTATTAGAAAGATGTCAAAAAGTAATAGCTACCGATGAGAAATATTTTCAATGAATCATTTGGAAAGCTGTTTTCATAATAAAGTTGCATTTTTATAAAAAAAAAACAGGGAATTTAGTTGCGCATCAATAATAAAAAAACTATTTCTTAAGTAGTACTTAAAATTTGTTTTGGTTGATTTAATTATTTATTGGTTATCCACTCGATTAAGAATATACAACTTTTTGTATGTTTTGCACTAATACTAAAATTAAACACAGTTCGCCAGAGCTTGGATAATAAGATATTCGGTGTGGGGTTATGAAAGTAGGTTCACCTGACTGCAAATTCTGCATCATTTTTACGAACTAGTTCAACTGCAGATATATGAGCTCCGTACTCTTATGACAATCGTGACATAGCCCTCGTATTTACACCACTTAATTTCATCCATTATAAATTCTACGTTTTTAAGTCATTTCCGCCCAGAACGTACAAGCAAACAAAAAATTTTTCCTTTTATGTATAACCTATTTTTTCCACAGTTTAGAAACTATAACGGCATTGGCTTATAATCATCATTCATTTCCATCTTACATACTAATGACACTTCCAAACAATTGTCTATTATCAATGTCATCAATCAAAAGTGTCAAAGCATAACTGACTTTTCGCCCTTCTCTAAACGGGTATTAGATGACCGTGGATCCTCAGCCAATCAACATATCGTATTTATGGTCTTATTAAAACTCAAGTGCCCTTTAATTAAATTGTTTACCTTCCCTCCTTCTTATCCGTTACTTAATCAGCCAATATTCATTGGATTTTACAAATGCGATGGATTGGGGGAGCGGTGGTGGAGCAGATACATAAACAATTAATTGATATTCAAATAGCTTCGCTGGGGCACACGCAAAGACATAGGACGACGACATCGCCGTACTCATATGGTGGGTAAACGCTTAATGTGATTACGATTATTCAGCTTTCTGTGTTCCGTGGTCACTGCAAGTTCATTTTAAACTGGAATAATTAAAGCAGTTTTAAAGTACTAACATGAAACTTTAGTATATGTGAGGGTGTGTGTGTGTGTGTTGGTTTAGATGACAGTGGGCGGAAGTCAGCGTTTTATTTGGAAAATTTTTGATAATAATTGTAGACACTTTTAAGGCATAAAATATAAATATATGCATTAGCAATAAAATTGTTGAAAGCAGAAGTGTTTAATTAATTATTTGCTTGGATTTATATTCAGTATTGCGGTTTCAAAACTACCTTGGGCCGACTTATAAATGGTGCCAGTAGTCTGAAGAAAAAATTATTTTGGCGTAAAGCGCCAACTTTATAATACGTTTTCAGTTTCAAGACGCCATGTTGTTTAGTATTTTTATTTGAGCCATTAAGAGGAAACGATCTCAGTGAATTTGTAAACATGGAAAAAATGGGCATCGTTATGTATTTCCATTTGAAAGGTCTCAGTCTAACCCATATTAAAGCCGAGCTAGATTCTACTCTGGGAGAGTCTGCTCCTTCGTTTACGACTGTGAAATATGGGATAGCAAAGTTTAAACGAGGCCGTACGAGCTGCCAAGATGAACACCATAGTTGCCGACCAATTAAGGTGTTCACACTCGACACGGATAAGAAACTCGACAAAATGGTATTGGATGATCGCCGGCTAAAAGTGCGTGAGCCAGCTGAAAGAGTACGCTTTTCAAAAATTGCTATACATCATATGTTGACCGAAGATTTGAAGATCAGAAAGCTGTGTGCAAGATGGGTGCCGCGCTTGCTCTTAATAGAGCAAAAAGCAGCGTCGTGAAGATGTTTCAGTAGAGTGTTTGACGATGTTTCACCGCAATAATGACAAATTTTTGCGCCGATCACATCTGAGACAAAGGAACAGCCAAAACAGTATATGTAGACTGGAATGGGAGTATTGTATCCAAAGAAGGCATCTGAATGGAATTATTTTTATTGATTATTATTATTATTATGAAAGGGAAAACCCATGAACGGCGAATATTATGTTAATTTATTGTAGCGTTTATGTGATGAAATTGTGGACAAAAGGTCGCATTTGTCAATGCTCCAGCTCGCGCATCCAGTATTGTGATGGCAAAAAAAAAAAAAAAAATAATGAATTAAAGTTCGAATTGCTTCATCACCCACCTTATTTGCCAGATTTAGATCCCCCGAACTATTTTCTATTTCCAAACTTGAAAAAATTACTCGGTGGTAAATGATTTGCCGACAATGAAGAAGTTAGACAGATGTTTTGTCGCATTCGATTCCAACTAAGTGATTTTTAATACACATTCTGTCAAAAGAACACCGGGATTTGAAAATGAAACAATAAACATTCATTACCTTTCCAAAGTAGGCTCCTTCCGAAACAGCTCGTTTTGGAGAAAGAATAATCCAATCGTCAAAACATACTTCAAACGCATTCTCTGTAAAAGACTTCAGTTCTCGATTTTGGAAAGAGTAAGAAGTCAGCCACAAATATATCAAATGAATACAGAAATCAATCGACAATATTTGTTGAATGACTGCACCTGACTGCGCCAGACTTTTTCTTCTAAGGTTATGTCAAGCAAGAGGTATACAAAGAGAAACCAAGGAATTTGAATGAATTGAAGCAGTCCATTAGAATAATAATTGAGGCGATTCCACAATGAATAATTTAGTTATGTTAATAAATAGATTAATCTAATAAATTAGTTTAACAAATTTCACTTCGATGCCGTGGCTTTTTACCCTCAAATAGGTTAATAAAAGTCTTTTAATGTTTCGTTTTTCAAAAATCGGTTTTTGAATAACTCGGAAAGTGGCAGTTCTTAAGCAATCAATTTAACCGGGTTTTCTCAAGACTCTCATAAACCCAACTTTAGCAGGCAAAACTTCCAGTTTTTTCATTATAAGGCAATTCAAGTCTAAAGGTTTCAATTTAAGAAAATTTTAGAAAAAAATGTAGGGAAAATAATGACACCATATTTTTGAATGGATGATTTCTGCATATTTTCTCCAGTTCTAGAATTTTTTCAGATTTTTTTTAACAAAAATTTTACGTACATTCTGGTTATTTTTTTAAAAGAAATTAAATGACGTAAAAATCCCATAAAATGTAAGGAGGCCGAAAATAAAATGGTAAATATTTTGAAAAAAAAACGTACATACCGAAAGAAGTCGGGCAGTTGAACGCTTCCGAAAAGAAGGGACAATTCCATAGTGATGATTTCGCTAAAAAAAAAGAAGAAAATAGAAATTGAAATATTAATTACAGATGCAAATTAGAAGCCATAGGATATGCTAGATTTATAATTGTTTGCGTTCTCTGTTTCGTTAATCCATTTGTGTTAATTACAAATTTTTATTGAGCATAGGGTGAACACAAGTATAACTCTTGATACAAAATCAGTGAATTTTGTGTCTTGTTTTCATGTTTTTTTACGAGTTTTGTTCTTCTCCTGGGACTACAGTCTAAAAGGTTGGTATGTTCCTGTTCTGTCCTGGACGAGTTACCCAAACTCTATTTAAATTGATAGAAGCATGTTGGATACACATATCCCTTTTAGAAGACTGTCCTTATACACATTTTTACCCGAAATACGTATAATGTTAATTTATCACACACAGCTTGGTGCACCAATTGTGCTACAACAAGAAATTCAAATAACTTTTTTTAATCAATGTATTTCACTTGTTTTTTTTTATTGTATAGAGAATTTAATTTTATTTTATATAAGTAATTGGTTTTGAAGGTGATAGACCGTAAATTACCTCCATGATCATTCAATCATATGCGACACCTAATCACAAAATTATTGATTGCGGTCTGAAGCATTGAAGTCGGGATCGCCTCAGTTATTGTTTGAATGGACTGCTTCAATTCAGTTAAATTCCTTGGTTTTGTTTTGTTTGATCAGGTGATTTTGATGGCCTTCGGAACGTAGATTTTCGGGATTTTAATTTGTTTGGGAATTTTCGTTGAAACTCCGCCTTAACCGGTCTGGCTATGGGTGCAGTTGCTCCATCTTGCTGCAACCAAATGCTATTGAAACGGATACGTCTCCGACACAGTTCTGGATATAAAAAAACTTCTTCAACATCGTTAAATAACAGTCCATATTGACACTGGCATTGCGTTTTTTAGCACATTTCTTGTGCCACCCTGTCTAAGAAGAGAAAGTTTCTGATATGCCCAATTATTTGAGGATGAATCGACACATCATGCTATAAACTACAAATGTCAAATGGGGCAAAAATGGTCTAGTAAGAAAAGTTTGGACATGTAAGAATTAAATCTACTCCTAAAAGATAGAACTCTTGAAATTTTCCAAAACTTGTTGATCAGTTAAAACCAATATGCGGTGGAACTATAGTTGCGACAATCCCCTGTGGGGCTTTAGAGGCAGTAGTGAACAACGATTGTCGCATATGCCTCAACGAGTGATTATTTAAATTCAATTTTTTTTAAAAACCATTGCAAAGACTTAATAGAATTGTATTATGTTTGAATTGAACTGATTTACAGGACTTAATAAAAAATTCATTTGAGTTTTTTAATGTAGAAACGTTCATCGGTTATTAAAATACCTTTTTTCTTTTAAATGTACGTACAAATCTATTAAAACCTTGAAAAACGTAATTTGTTTCAAAACCTTAGCTAAATACTACAACTTTGAGATTTAATTACAAAATAACACATCAAATGACAGGTACTTAACAGCTGACAGCCTTGCCAGACCGGCGCTTTTGAAAATACTAAATGGATGGATAACTCTGTCTGCCGATCATAGCATTTATATGCGCGCTACAAAACACAACTGTTAAATTTCAGCAAAAGATTATGGGATGAATGGGTTTATAACTAAGCTCATTTAAATGAAATTCCTAAGCTGGTCTGAATTCATTTAAATGCAACAAGAATAAACAACGAATTCAAATCCAATATCATAATTTTACGGCTCTTTACCGCAAAATGGAAGTTGACTCGCTTAAAATCAGCCATCATTATTTGAGTTCTGCCTCTAATTTTCTATGCTGATCTTCTTTTGAATACTCCTACCTCGCTATTTATTTTGGCAATTTTCAAACACACTTAATTATGTTAAACAAATTGCAATTATCTTTAAAAATATTAGATGCGCAACTAAGTTCTCGCTGTTTCTTTTTTTTATAAAAATGAGACTTTATTATGAAAACATGTCTACAAATTATTCATTGAAAGTATTCCCCATCGCTAGCTACTAGTTTTCTCCATCTTCTTGGCAAAGTTCGAATTCCGTCACGGTAAAACTGTTCATCTTTTGATTCCATCCACGAATCTAGTTATTACTTAATGTCGTCATATGAGTGGAACTGCTGGTCAGCCAGACCGTGTGCCATCGAACGGAACAGGTGATAATCGGACAGCGCAATAACTGGAGAATGTGGCGGATGGGTAAAAATTCCCATTTCAACGATTTCAGCTAGGTTTTAATGGGCTTGGCCACGTGAAGCCTCTCGTTGTTATGCTGAAGAATCACTTTTACGTGCCTCTCCGCGTATTGTGGGCGTTTCTCGCGCAGAGCTCAGTTTAATCCCATTAATTGAAGTCGATACCGATCCTCAGTGATGGTTTCGCTTGGTTCCAATAGCTCGTGATAAATAACACCGACCTGGTCCCACCAAATACAGAATATTCCACCGAGGCGGCGACGTAGAAGCATAATATGCCCGGCTCCCCCAACTTTTGGATTGCTGTAATGAATCCATTTTTTATCGCCCGATACAATACGATGAAGAAAACCCTTCCTTTTTTGTCGCTGAAGCAGTTGTTCACAGGCGAAAAACGACACTCAATGCCCCTTGGCTTCAACTCATAAGGAACCCAAGTTCCAAGTTCGTTTTTCAACCATTCCCAATACATGCAATCGCTTGGAAATGGCTTGGCGGGTAACTACTAATACTGAAGCAAGTTCTACCTGCGGATCTACCACGGATCCCCATCAAGCAATGCTGTCAATTCAGTGTCTTCGAAGGGGGTTCGTTTCCCTTCACGCGAATGGTCGTCAACATCAAAATCACCGTCTTTAAAGCGACGGAACCAATCTCAACACTTTGTTTCACTTAAAACAGCATCTCCGTAGACGTTTTGAAGCTCTTGATGAGCTTTGGCTGCCGTCAAACAATACTTCCCGCATATAACGATTATTTGGCACAAAATCATACATATTCACGCAACCAAAAGAATATGACGTCAAAAGACAATCACTATTGTGTCGAGGCGATATGCCTAAGCTTAGCTTATGACATTTAGGTTATGGCAGAATAGACTATCTCTTACAACAGGCGCCATCAATTGGCAAACAGCGGGAACTTAGTTGTGCAACTAATACTTATAAAATATTTTTGCCTATTGAATGTGTCCAGAAATCAAAATCGCAGAAATCAGAATCGTTAATGGATTTTTACCCGGTTTGAAGTGAGTTGACTATCTGACAAGGATCCTCCTATTGCAACCACAGTACAGCTGTACGCTTGCTGTCTATGTATGTGTATTGCCTTGTTGTCATTCAAAGATATTCCACTGTAACAACACGCCCAACATATGCACCATGAATGGATGGACGACACTGAGGCAACAATCCAGCCAGCAAAGTACACACTCGATACAGCTCATCTGGCAAACTTGCATAGCTAAGTATGTAAGAGTACTTGTCGTTCAACGATGTCTGTCGCAAGTCGTGAACATTTGCCATGGTGCATATTTCTGTGTCGCGTCACTACGTGTCCACCACTGTGTGTACTCTGGCATATGTCGTACGGATGTGTGTATATGTTTGTAGCCCAAACAAGTATCAGCGACAAGTGTTAGAAGTAAGAACGAGGAACTTACATGGCTCACACTAATATAACATTCATTACATTTCATTCATTTATATGTGCAGCATGTTGTCTCTATAACTTCCGCTTTTTGTCGATTTTTGTTTTCTATCATTTCTTTATGTTGCTGCTGTTGTTGCTGCCATTGCCTTGAGTGTCTCTTCATTTTTCCGTATTGGAGTTACAAGAGTAACAGTATGGCCAGATTGTTTAACGGGCAGTCTGGTGGTCATTGGAATGATGGTGTCTGTGTCGCCGTCGTCATCGTCATCGTCGTTAGCATAGTAGAGTTTGTGTTTATTTCTGTGGTCATCACTGCTGCAAAGTTGCCATTAGTTGCTGCCGTTTACTCCATTTTTTTTCGTTTTTTTTTTTTTGGTTTTGCGGCTCGTTGTGGTTGTTTCTTTTTTTCCATTTTTATGTTTTTTAAATGTCGGGTTTCTGGATGATGTGTCTTTTTTGCCAATATTTATTTTTTCCTACCAGTTATAATGGATGTTGTTATAATAGATGGACCCTACAGCGTATGTGTGCAATTTAAACGAATCCTGTAACTAAAACAACTTTGTGAAATTGCCATAGTGGACGTTTTTAGAATATTGAGGATCTGAATTTTGCACTATGCTAAATAAAAAACGAAAAATTATTGTTACAATACGGCATATAATTTCATTTTCATTAATAATGACAAATGCTTTCGGAGAATTTGCTTTAGGAATGGGAGTTTAGTAACGAAATCCTGATAAAGGTCAATGCAGTGAAGCTGAAGGATGGAAATTCGTCCAAAATCCATTTGAAAAATTTGCCTGGAATTTGTGTGAGGAGAAATTTTTCGTTTGAGGCAAAGAAAATATATCAGATTTATATATTTCTGATGATGATATCTGTACTGGGATATCTAAGATTTCCACCTCATATATAACTGATGCAGATGGTTTATCCTCCTTTTTATTGAAACAATGTTGCTCATCCTTGCTACTGCCACTTAGAATAATTTTATCCAAATCTATCAGATCGAGCTATTTTATCCAAAGATGGAAAAATACCACGGTCTTTCCGGTTCATAAATCTGGTCATAAAAATGAGGTTATTAACTATAGACCTATATTAAAGCTTTCAAATATTGCTAAACTTCTTGAATATATTGTTTATGAGAAAATTTTCTTTTCGTTTAAACGGTATATTATCCCCGCTCAACATGGCTTTATTACTGGTAGGTCAACTACTACTAATTTAGCTGTTTTTACTCGGAAATGTATTGAGAATTTTGAAACTGATTATCAAACTGATACGGTCTATGCTGATTTTTCTAAAGCTTTTGATAAAGTTCCACATGAGTTATTGATTTTTAAGTTAAAAAAAAATTGGCAATTCTTAATTGGTTTCGTTCTTATTTAATGGATAGGCAATGTTCAGTATGTATAGATGGAATTTACTCAGCCTCTTATGTTCCAACTTCTGGTGTCCCCCAAGGAAGTATTTGGGTCCACTACTTTTTAATATTTTCGTTAATGACATTTCGTTCTGTTTCCTTAATAGTACATATCTTTTATATGCGGATGATCTTAAGATATTTAGAGCTATTGCATCAATTTATGATATTAATCTGTTGCAGGAAGATGTAAACAGACTTGTGACTTGGTCAATAATTAATGGTTTACCTCTTAATTTTTCTAAGTGTAAGCAAATGACTTTTCACAGATGCCGAAATATTCTTATTTCGAGTTATCACATGCTGAATCATGAATTAGAAAATATATATGAAATTAAAGATTTAGGCATTGTATTTGATTCAAAATTAACATCCGTACCTCATGTGAATTACATTGTTCCCAAAGCATATTCTTCATTGTATTTCATTCGTAGGAATTCTACACAATTTACTGACCCGTACATTAAAAAGATTTTATATACATCGTTTGTACGATCAAAATTAGAATATGCTTCATTAATTTGGAGTCCAACAACTACAATTTATATTAATCGCATTGAAAGAATTCAAAAAATATTTATGAAGTTTGCTTTAAATTGTTTTCGGTTCTCAACTTCAATCCCATCTTATTCCAGTAGATGTCTTCTTTTATCTCTAAAATTATTAAGCTCAAGAAGAGATATTTGTTCAATAATGTTTCTTCATGGCATAATCTCTGGATTTGTTGATTGTCCGGATTTATTATCTTTAATTCCATTTAATGTTCCTCCACGCTTATTGCGTTATTACTATCCGTTCAATATTGATATTCACTCTACTAACTATGCTTGCAATGAACCTCTTCGTAGATCTATGAGACTTTATAACTCGATATGTAATTCAATTGATTATACTCTATCTCGAGATAAGTTCAAAAACATTTTATTCAGTTTAAGTATTTAAATCGTATTTATCAATGTACTATTGCTAGTCTGTAACGAAACTTAAATATCCATAGACTAAATAAATGAAATGAAATGAAAAATTCCCTTATAATTTGGGAATGGGATATGGGAGAGCTCCTCATAATTAAAGGGCTTTCATGCATTTTAGACACCCTGACTGACGTCAGCGTCGACCTTAATAAGTCATACGATAATTTCTTATCATTTAATTACTGATTTATTGTGTGAGAGGGAACGCTGCAGATTGATTATTACAGTGCAAATACTCGTATATGCTAAAGAAAAGGTTGATTGGTTATATCGATAATCTACGGAAAATTGCAATATTTGACAATTAAGTGAACTACTCAAAATACTAATAATAGTATGATTTTTAGTCATTTCAGTTTCTAAGTACCGGTAGTTTGAAGTCGGAAATAAAATTATCATAGTGTAATATTGCCAAGTTAATCTTTGGATATTTGCAACCATAACCAACAAGTAATAGTGGATTTAATTCGATGTAATTGGAAGGAGGTAAGTAATAAATAATGTTCGTTCATATATGGACTTTTATAGTTTGATTTTTTTAAATTTAAATTTTTCAGGTTGGCAACACTAGTTGATAATGGCGTCCAAACGTCATACGTCAAAGTGAAAAGTGTGCAGTATATTCTGCCATTTCATCATGGAATGACGAATGACCTACCACAACGTCTAATTTTTGGTGATTGGGTCTTACAAAAGCTTAATGAAAATCCGCTGTATTCAGTGATGAGGCTTATTTCTTGCTGAATGGATACGTAAACAAGCAAAACTGTCGCATCTGGAGTGATGAACAGTCACATGCCATACATGAATTACCGATGCATCCCAAAAAAATGACAGTCTGGTGTGGTTTATGGGCTGGTGGCATCATCGGTTCATTTCTCTTCCAAGACGACAGTGGAAGAAACGTTACCGTCAACGGCGAACGATATCGAGGCATGGTAAGCGATTTTTTTCCTCCCAATTAAACAGAGTTGAACTTGGTAGACATGTGGTTTCATCAGGACGGTGCAACATGCCACACTGCTCCTGAAACAATAGATATTTGAGGGGTGAATTTGGTGAGCGGCTTATCTCTCGATTTGGCCCTGTGAGTTGGTCCCCAAGATCTTGCGATTTAACGCCTCCATGTGGACAAGCCAAACACTATTGAAGCCTTACAGGATAACATAACACGCGTTATTCGTTGAATACAGGCCGAAATGCTCAAAAAAGTGACGAAAAATTGGACCTTCCTACCACAAAGGAAATTTTGAGGCGGAGCCACGGACAACATTTGCATGAAATTATCTTTAAAAATTCAATGGCAAAGGCCAATTTATCGATTCCAATAAAATTATAAAATTTTGATATATGATGGAAATTTGAGTGTTTTATACGATTTTTAAAAAACTACGATTAAAAAATCACCCTTCATATTGAAGTTATTAAAAAAAACAAATTCTCTGGCATCCCAAGCATGAGGAATGGGAGAGCTTCTCACATTCAATGAGCTTACTGCAAGCACTCTATTTTTATACTCATTTAGAATAGAAGATATGTCCAGCTTCTCCAGTTATTGAATGTCATTTCAAATTGGAGAAACTGACAAGTTTTTAAGTTGCTGGCTTCATACCAGTTGGCCTTATTTGTAACCCACAGATCATGCGTTTTCACCTACTTAGAGGATTTGTTTAATAACTTCGGCAACGGTTATAAAAAATGTGGTCAATTTTCAATCTTGGGTACAGGTTCACATTTTAAATCATCACAATCGATATTTCAGATAACGTAAAGTTATTTTGAAAGACAAGTATAAGATTGTGTTAAAATATCACGATTTGGTACAATCTAGAATATTTAGAATCTTAAATCACTATTGTGAGTGAACCAAACTGCTGGCTAAAAACTTAAGTTACCAAGTGGGTACTTTGTACAAGAAATATTGAACCAAATTTAATGGATAAATTTGTAACAGCGAAACGAAATGTCACAGAAGTTTTGAAAAAGCAAAATGATCACTTATCATATACAACCCAACTAGTGAGCATCTCTTTTCCCCAATACAACACTTTGAATTGCGTGTAATCAAACTCTTCTTATTCCTTGTAATTTGCCTACGCTCTATTCAAATGCATATGATTTATGAGAATTATATTAGAATTTATGTTATAAATCATAAGATTCCTCTTATTCTAGTCCGCAAATAGAATCCAATTCTGAAGTAATCCCTAAATTTATTTCGAGAACAACTCTCGTTATAAAACCGTATTCCACAATATAGTCCACAATTTTATTCCACAACAACAAAAGAGAGTGGTATGAGGTCGATTAGAGTACTCCTGCCGCTCATCAAACATCGAGTTTATCTCAATCGAGTTTATCTCCGGAAATCTCAAAAATTATCAAGATCTGGCAGACTACAAAAAAATATTGCAATTTTTTTCTTTCTTTCCTTTTTTCTTTTATAAAAGATTATCCTTGAGATAAGAAAAATCTTGTTATAAAAATTGTCCACCACATTGAAAGGGAAATCGTTTTTTTATAAACGGGCATTTTCTGTGAATATGAAATCAACTCATGGTAGAAATATTAGAAAACAAAAAACTAAAAAAGTCACACTTTTCAGAGAAGTTTTTAGATCATTTAAAGGTGAATATTTTCCTACAATTTTCTTTCAAAAGAGTTTTGCAGATTCTCTTCTGTTTTTGCGGTTTAAAACAATATGGTCCATCCGCACAACATGATCCAGACCAAACCATTATGATACGTTAATGCATTTGAATATGCTGATGTCGGTTATAACTCTTGGAGCTTATGATTCATATGATGCCAACACTGTCCATTAACGTTGACGGGTTCTTACAAATCATTTCTAAATGTGGATGGATAGATTTTGCAATTCTTGGTGTTCATGTCGCTCCATCTTTTGTTAATTTATGCTGTTTCTTATTTTTCAGGCAAAAAAGACAAAACACCATCGAAAGTTACAGCATAAAGTTACGCGCAAATGAAAGAAAACCCTTATTATCAAACGGACTGTCTCCTTGTTGCAACGATATGAGAAGTCCATCACAGTCAATCTGGCTGTCCTCTCCAGTCGGCTGTGTGATAATACTTGGGGACCACAGTCGAGTCACACACATCGTTTGGGCGAATTTAGCATTGCTACTTGGGCCTATATTCGAGCGAGATCCAGCTAAACCAGGAGCTAAATAAAAATGATCCAAGACAATGCTGTGTGTTCGCTAACTGAGTTCTGGAGAAGTTGAAAGTCCACCACAATCCACCGAAATCGTGCAATTTGATCCCATTAAACTCTTTTATTGGTCTATGCCAATAAGCCACAAACGGCCGATGCTCTCAAAGTCAATATAATCCGTACCATTGTTCAGATGTAGCCTGATTTATGGACCAGAATCATCGAAAATGCAACCGGACGCGCTATCCAGCAAAGCTGCAGCTGCCGTTTGAAAGGTCTCCATACACATCACTATCGATTGGGCATTTCAAACAAAAGCTGCAGCTGCCATTTTAAATGGTCTCCACACACATCACCATCGATTGGGCATTTCAAACAAAACTTGTTGATATCTCAAACACAATTTGTTATATCTAATTTTAGTATCTTCCTTTGCTATTGGAAAACTCTTTATTTTCTAAAGTGTAGTGCTATATTCGGTGATTCCAAAACCGCCGGTCTGGCAAGGTTGTCAGCTACTAAATACCTGTCATCTAAAGTGTTATTTATTTAGTGAAAGGTTTGGATCGTTTAACAACCGAAGAATGCGTAAAAATAATACAAAGTTTACTAAATAATTAAAACTAAAGTCGTGATTCAAACGTGGGCTTTCAATCGAACAAATTTTTCTTCAGCGATGAAGCTCATTTCTCACTCGGTGGTTACGTCAACAAGCAAAATTGTCGTTTATCGGGCGCGGAAAAAGCAGAAATGATTGTGGAGAAGCCATTGCTTCTTACTGTGACTGTTTGGTGCGCATTATGGTCTGGAGGTGTCATTGGGCCGAATTTTTTTTCGAAAACTACTCTAAAAGGATCTACTGCTGCAACCAACCCAGGGGCGTACATAATGGCAAGGTCCAATCATTATAATGAAATGAAAGTTTCATGGAAATTGCAGCTTTATTTGTGTTGTATTTAACTTTAGTTGAAAACGACAAATGGATAACACTTTATTTTTTCCCCATAGACTTCCAAATCGATTTCATCCACTTATGTCATTACCGGGTATTCTGATAGGTGGGGTTATTGGCTGTCCTAATGAGATTTTTGTTGGTCGTGAAAATTTTCTATTGCCATTAAATGACTCAAATCGCCTAGTCCATGTCTATTGTTTGCAGTAAATGATCTTCTCTTTATTTCCAGGCTGACATTGTAAATTGTATTGATTCGACGGCCTGCGAAGTGTATAGTTTGTGGAGTCTCAGATGAGTATTTTAAACTCTAAGAGGCACTTAGTATGCCCTCTATCTTATAGTGGAGAGTGTACAAAATGGACTACGAAGGTACGTCGTAAAACCAGACTAAAATCCTGACATCTTAGGATGATAGAAATGACTTTGGCATTTAGGAGATACGAGTATTTTTCTCCACAATATTAGAAAATTTGTTTTGTATTTATACACCAATAAGTAAAGGGCACTTGCCTTGATTGTTTTTCGGATAAATGGAGAATTTACTTGTAATTTATTTGTAGAAACTTACATTGTGAGTTGTTTTTTCTTTAAAGAGGATCTCGAGAAAAAGAGACCGAGTCATCGTGATCTTGCTCCGCGAAACCTCGATTTTATTATCAACGAGTTTATGTTAAAGATAAAGAGCAATAATTGCCATATGGCTAGAAAATAATATTACAATTCATGGTAGTACGATTAAGAATGAATGTACAATGCATTTCGTAGACCTAAATAATGTATTAGGTATGTTTTTCAATTCAAAAAAAGACATGGAAATTAATACTAGCAAATAATATAGTTCAATTAGTAAGAACAAAAATGAATTATTGAAAGATATGTAATTCGTAGCTCTTGCAAATATGCAAAAAAAATTTTGAAGTTTTGATGTGACCTTCACAAGATTGTATGAAAAAAAATTAAGATAGTGTTTTTTTTTTTAACCAAAAAAAGTAGACATTTGCCCTACAGTGCAGTAAACTTTTTGTAAGGAAATATGAAATGGAATGATATAATGATAATATTTTTGGGTATATATTTTGTAAAATATGCTTGCGTGTTTCATTCATTAGAGCTTAATCAAAGTATTCTTCATCATATGTGGATTAGGCTATAGAAATCAAAAGTAAGCTGCGACATTTTCTTGCTGTGTTATTTGGCATATGAATTCACAAAAAAAAAATGTTGCCAAACACTAAAATTCTTTTGATTATCCCTTACAAACCTTCCGAATACATCCATAGGGATTTGCAAACAAACGTTTCCCACTATCTCTAAGCACACGTCATGTCTCAGCTGAGTTTACACTACCACCTAAAGCATCTTTACTCAGATTCTCTCTTTCCCATGAAAATTATATGAGCACAAGTAGAACTGTTTTCATAGTTTATGACCTGATGTGCCAGTTTGTGGCCCACTTGAATTTTCGCTTGAACTGGACACAAAAATATCCAAAAATTGTTAACAAAAACGCAACACAATTTTTGAATTATGTTGTGGAAAAATGACAAAGTGACCGGAAGATAGCAAACAAAGGCAACCAAATTACACTGGAGTAGTAGTAGAATACAGCGACCATGGTGT
>JAHXMU010000658.1:344020-439862 GCA_019455685.1 Philornis downsi | reverse complement strand
TATGTTTGTTTTCGGCACATCTTTTGGTCACCGGGAAGAGAAGCATAAGTTTATAGGAATATTTGACTTGGTTTTTTTTTTTTTTTTTTTTTTTGGCAAAACACTCTGTAGACATATCGCCATATATCACTTTCAGTTTGTATTTGTTACCAAATTGAGCGACCATGTTGTACAACACATGTACAGACATATATTTAATGGCATATACATTTATGTTAATTATCTGTATATTTAAAGACGATAACATAGACGGGCGTGTTCATGTGTCTCTTCTATTGAAGCCGGGACAAAAAAATTGGCCCCCAAATTTATGAGTTTTCGTGAGATTGGGGGGGGAGAAGAGTTAAACAGTGATAATGTTCGCATTGTAAGAGCCTACAAATCAACACTTCCGGCTATTTATCTTTAATCTTCTTCCTTTCTTTTTTTTTGCTATCTCTAAACTCTTTGCCATATGAATGAGAAATGAATTATTTATTACCGTATAATTTATTTATACATATTGCATTTTGTAGGAAATTGCCATTGAAGGCTATAGAAGTATGTAAGGATATGTTCGATTCCCGATTTGTTATTGATTGTGTTTTAAACTGGCCTTATAAATTAAATAGAGAAAATCCCTTTTCTTTCATTTCCTTTTTCAACATTTGATCATATATTAAAATGTCACATGTCTGCAATACATTTTAAACATTGTAATTGGGTGCGAATAAGAGTTATTTTCAAACAGAGCAAAAACAAATATAAGAAAACTATAAATTGTTTTCGCCAAGTTCAAAGGTCTTCACAGACTCGTAAATTAACGGTTTTTTGTTTGTGTCTGTGGTCAGAGGAAGCGTAAGAATGTGTGAATGTGAACTCTTCTTGGAAATTCTTATGAAATTCCGGACAAAAATTGTATAAATTTATTTTTGTTGTGAGCATTTTTCACGTTTAAAGGGCAATTGGGGATTAACGATTTTTTTCTTTTTATTAATTTATTACCACGAATGAACAATAAAGCGACCAAAATTTTAATATCTATTGCAGATCCCATAAAAATATAACTACATCTTAAGTACACTGCATTTTAATATAATGCAATTGCATTGCGTACGAACGCTATGTGATATTTTATAAAATAAAAACTTAATAAATAACTAGCCGACCCGGCAAACGTTGCTTTGCCTTCAAATTTTATTTTTATTGGAAATGTTTCATGCCAATCGGTCTATTATAATAAGAAACGCCTATATTTGCAGAAGAACTTAAAATATGTTCACTCAACCGAAATACAAAATTCTGTTTAAACACCGTTAGCAGGAGCAGAAATAATTGCTTTTTAATTTGTGGTTTGTATAGAAGGTACCACTCCCCATTGTCCAATCCCGCCCATATTTGCAGCAGCACTTAAGATATGTACACCAAACCGATGTACCAAATTTTGTTCAAATACCGTAAATAGGAGCAGAAATATTGGATATTTAATTTATGGTTTGTATGGGAGGTACCACGCCCCATTGTCCAATCCCGCCCATATTTGCGGCAACACTTAAGATATGTACACCAAACCTACGCACCAAATTTTGTTCAAATACCGTAAGCGGGAGCAGAAATAATTGATTTTTAATTTTTTGTTTGTATGGGAGGTTCCACGCCCCTTTGTCCAATTGGTAGCCAAACACTGAAACAATGATAGGCGGCTGTGTGTTGGATTGAACCCGTGACCATGCGTGCGATAGTCGCGTGTACTAACCACCGCACCACGGCCGGTCACAAGTTTGCGTCTATCAACTTATATATAAGAAATAGGGAAATAGGGGGAAAATTAATTGTTATTTTATTTTATTTTTAAATATAAACAAAGGTTTTTTAGATAATACGATTTCTCCTTTAGAAAACTTTCATCAAATTCGATTTGGGTTTGAGAAAACACATGTTTGAGGAAAAAACTGCAGTGACTAAAAATAAATATTTTTTTATTCTGTAAAAATAGTTTATATTTATATAACATTTTTAACAGAAAAGTATATTTTCAATTTAGTTTGAAAAAATTGTCGTGACTACAATTTTTTTTTAACAAAAAAGTTTGTTTTTTTTTTAATACAAGACTTCTTTATAAAAATTAATTTTTCCTTCTAAAATCTTCTAACAGATAGAATTTTTGAAAAAAGAAATAATTTGTCTTCTAACTAAATAGTACAGTTTATATAGTACTATTTTTTTAGTGTATGAAACTCTCCTAACAGAAAAGTGTATTTTCAGCTTAGTTAGAAAAACTTGGAGTGACTAAACTTTTTTTTAACGGAAAAGTGTATTTATAAAATTCTTCTATTTTTAATATAAAGAAAGACTTCTTAATAAAAATCAATGTTTCCTTCTGAAAATTTCCATCAAATAGAATTTTTGAAAAAGAAATCATTTTATTTTTTGTTGAAAAATTGTTTACATTTTTTATATAGTTTTCTAAAAAAAAAAAAAAAAAAAAAAAAAGATTATATATTTTCAGTTTAGTTAACGAATGGTGCTATAATAAGAATTTTTAATTATTTTGCTTAATTCATATGAATTATTGTTCTTTACTAATTTGGAACATTTACATAAAATCGACATTTTTATAAAATCTTTTTAATGGCTTTCAAAAAGGAAGACGCATGTGCGATATTGTTTGTTACTCATAACTGTCTAGAACGTTGCAACAGGAATTGGCTCAATTATCATTCGAATATATTATTTCAAATTACCTACATTTAAGGGATTTGTTGTACAAACTTCCTGTTTGCAATAATCTCACGTTTAAGGATCAGGTGCAATAAGATCAGGAGATCTTGGGGGAAAGCCAAATATGGATACTCTTTAAATTGGCTAATTGATCATATCAGGCCAAGCTACGCCACAAGATACACCATCTTATTGAAACGACAAAGAGTTGAAAGGAATTGCAGGGAAGTTAAACTATACCAAGGTCTAATTTCTTAAACAAATATTAACTCATTCAGGTTTTAATTTATTATATTTTTTAAGAAGTTTCTTTAAGGAAATTTTATATCAAGAAAATTTATTCAAATTATTTTCTTTTGTACTCCATAGAAAGTTTTTCGAATGAAAAAGATTTTTCGTTAGATTTTCAAAAAAAAAACAAAAAAAATATTTTACGAATAAAATCGAAACGTTCTCCGAAGAAGTCAACTGCTTATATAATATATAATATATTCATAACAGAAAATTCTACAATACAAAATAAACATATTTTTCCCCAAATATTTCACACATTTATTGTGGCACACTAAAATCTATTGCAGACAAATTAAGATTACATTTTAAAATTGAATAAAGCATACGAATTTGCACTCATCTCAAACATGTATGCCGATGACTTGCGTAGCTGTACCACTTAAGGAAGTAAAATATATTGAAACGAGTAATGAGTTTACTTTTATGAATCTATTTTTAGAAACAATCCCAGATTCTATAGGAATATCGTTTCAGCTTTATACAGTGATCGGATAAACGGTTTACGAGCTTATACATAACACACATACAAGTACATACAACTGATTTGTGTGATGATGATTTTTTTGCACCCATTTCTAATGCTTTACATTTTCTATCTTATCCTATCAATATTTACTCCCTATGTTATTTAAAACGCGAGCAGGGAAATCTTATTATACTCTTAATGCATTAAGACGAAATTCGTTTCAGGAATTTTAACGACTACTACAATACGTTCTTCTGTCTGGCTCCATGTTAAACACAAACGTTTACCACCGATCCCAATGAAAATTGAAAAAAAAACACATTCCTTTGTAACCCATGCTTTAAGACTTACTGAGGGGGATCTACAGTTTAACAACAATTCCAAACGTCATGGTTTTAGAAGCATTTACAAGACTAGTCATTTACTCGACTACTTAAAGTGTTCGTTAGATTCATCAAAATGCACTACGCTCAAATATTGATAGGTGGCTGTACTAGGGGTTGAATTTGCGATCAAACGAATAATAGACGCCTGTATTATCCACCAAGCCACATCGGTCACCAAGATAGCCAATCAAAATTTTTGTCCAAGTCATAATTTGGGACTAAAAATGAACACTTTTGCCATGCTTCTCCCAGTACCTACCATACTAAATGACAGATTTTACAGCAATCGTTTTTGTTTTCAAGTAAAGCTAAATAAAACACACATAAGGCTATGATTTCGTTGAAACTTTTATATCATTATAATGCCATTATGTGCGAAATACAATATCACTTAAATGACCGCCTGTTCCAGCCGGTTCCAGCAGTGGATCTTTTTGAGGCAGTTTTCGAAAAAATACGCCCTAGTGACACCTCCAGACCATAATGTGCACCAATCAGTCCCATTTTCCGGATGCAATAGCTTTTCCACAATTCTGGGTTCTCCGAGCCCCTTATGCGACACTTTTGCTTGTTGACATAACTACCGAGTGAGAAATGAGCTTCATTGTTGAAGAAAAATTTGTCCAATTGAAGGCCCATGTTTGAATCACCACTTTTGTAACAAGTTTTAACTACATTCACGGATTCTTCGGCTGTTAAACGAATAAATAACACTAAATAAATAACACTGACAGCCTTGCCACACGTGTGGTTTTGAAACCATTAAATGCATAACCCTATACATCTTCAATTTTAAATTTTCACACTATATTTAAGTTACAATTGGCATTGTTCTAAAATTTGAAGCGTATAATTGAACTGGCAATAAAAAAATCTAATTTTCGCCTCCCTTTCTATTTTTTTAATTATCTGCACGTATCCACTCAACTCTTCCGACGCTAATTATTTAGATCTGTAACTAAAGAAGCTAACCACGCCCATTCTAAGGTACCAGAACAAATTTGGCGAATGGCCAATTTGGCAGAATGTACTTTTTCGCATACAATTTTGAAGTGGAAACCGTGATTAACGCGGAATTTGATCAGTCGTAATGAACTACTTATATTGTTAGCTTTCCGCTCGTCCAGGGAAGTTTTTGTCTCTTAAGAGCTACCAAATTTGTACTAACTAGTGTTGTTGATCCATAATTTTCTATTAATTTCTTGACCCACATTATTTGTTCTAATGACAGAGTAGCCAAGATAGATAACATCAGCCAGCATTCCAAGTTTTCAGTCGCAAATATTCACTCTACATGCTATACGAGTTAGCTCTTTGTTGGTCAGAAAAATTAACTTGGTTCTGTCCTCGTTTATCGGCCAACCCAGTTTTTGTCGATTTCTTCTTAAAGCGCATTTCGGAATGGTGACGGAATTTCGATTGCGTATGTAAAACGAAATTCCGTCACCATTCTGTTTTGTAATATTGACCTCAAACTGAATTCTCAAAAGGAAAGTTTAACTTTTGAAGCTAATACGGGGTTGTTGGATGTCAACTTTACATACTACGCAATTACTCTTATTAGTCAAAGATAAAGGCTTCCTACGTCATCAACTACACAGGTGTGTTGAACAGATCGCACGTTACACTCTCAACTTACAAAAAAATTTGATTTGTAAGAGTTGCAAAACGTTCAGTCAACAGTTCAGTTCACTGAATGCCCCACCATGGCGAACCCTATCGTTCCATAAAATAAGGGTCAGTTTCGAGGAGAGAAAAAAATCAAGCAACCCTAATAATTGTCGAAAATGTATATCAATTTGTTTTCTTAGAGTTTTTCACCACGCAATGAGGTTGAATACGGAAGCCATTAGAGGATATGTGAAGATTAAATGTATTTTATCGTGCAAAATTCTACGATAGTTTCTTTCGAACGTTAACGCTCTTACATTCCACCAATTCTCCCATTTAAAGTGGAAATTTGCGCTTACTTTCATTTCAGATATTCCTTACGCTTTATGGAGCTTATTTACACCCCCTTTTGACAAACGTTCGATTGTTTTATGATACACTATGATCATCATCAATATGGGTCCAATTTCTCGAACACGCTTCTTTTGTTAATTTCGAAATAGGCAGGAAATTCTGCATACAACTACAATCTTCTAGCACATTAATAGATATACGAGGGCGGTTCCAAAACTGGCCGACCTTACGTATAGATGGTGACAGTAGTTTGAAAAAAAAAAAAAATTATTTTGGTGGAAAGTGATAACCTTATGAAACATGCTTTAATTTTCTAGGTGCCACGATGTTCAGTATTTTTATTTGAGCTACGTAACCGGTCCCAATAAATTTGTAAACATGGGAAAAATTGGCCACCGTTATGTAATTCTATATTTCCATTTGAAAGGTCTCAATTCAACCAATATTAAAGCCGAACTAGATTCTACCCTGTGAGAGTATGATCCTTCGTTCACAACTGTAAAATATGGGGTATCATAGATTAAACGAGACCGTACAAGCTACCAAGACGAACACCGTAGTATTCGACCAACTGAGAGGTACCCACGCCAGACAGGGTTCAGAAAATCCACAAAATGGTATTGAATGATCGTTGGATGGAAGTGCGTGAGATAGCTGAAATGATAAGCATTTCAAAAAATGCTATGCATTGTATATTGATCGAAGATTTGAAGAAGGGAAAGTTGTTCGCAACATAGGTGCCGCGCTTGCTCTCAATAGAGCAAAAACAGCGTCGTGGCGATGTTTCAGTAGTGTGTTCAGCGTTATTCTACCGCACTAAAGCCGAATTTTGCGTCATTTTATAACCATGGATGAGACATGGGTCCACCACTTCACACCTGAGACAACGGAACAGTCAAAGCTGTGGGCTGAAATGAAAGAATCGTGCCCAAAGAAGGCGAAGACAGATCCATCAGCAAGTAAGGTCAAGGCGTTTGTTTTTTTTTTTTGGGAGGTGCACAGGGGATTACTTTTGATGATTATCGTCAGAAAGGAAAAATCATCAACGGCGAATATAATACAAATTTACAGCAGCGTTTAGGTGATGCAATTATGGGAAAAAGGGCGCGTTTGGCGAAAAAGAAAATGTTGCTTCATCAAGACAATGCTCCAGCTTACACATCCACTATTGCGAAAATTTATGATTTCATCACGCACCTACCTTATTCACCAGCTGCCGCAGACTATTTTCTATCTCCAAACTTAAAAAAATGGCTCGGTGGTAACAGATTTGCTGCGGTTGATGGCTATTTTAAGGAGTTTGACAGTTCTTACTATAAACAGGGTATAGAAGTCATTGAATATCGCTGGGTATCGAGCTAAAAGGAGATTATGTTGAAAAATAAAGAAAACTTCCCCCGAACTTTTTCGCATATTCTTTATTAGGTCGACTAGTTTTGGGACCGCCCTCATACATTTCAATTTATATTGTCCAGTATAAAAGGAAACACTTTATTTTAACATTTCAGTATTTATTTCTGTTCATTGAGTCATTGACAGCTTGAAATTCGATTGTCCCTTTTGACTTCTGCACTTTCGTAGCAATTCTACGTTTTGCAATTCAATCGTACTCATCGCTATCATCATCATCAGCAACGTCACAAAATATTTATTGTCATAAAAAGAGGAATCCTCACATTACACACGTACAAAATATCCATACACGAAATATTATACAACAGAAATTGTAATTCGAAACCGACAAACCCGTTCTGAAGAACAGAAACCATGAACCAGCCACTCACTCATTGTGCCGCACTGGCAGTCGAGAAGTTCATGTGAATGGAACTTTTATTCATTCACTCAGTCTTATCATTCGACTGCTATCCATTCATTTATTCGTTGGAAGAATCCACTTGAAACCATAACATGCCGTATCTTTATGTTTTAACAAACAAATCAAACTGAAATTTTGCGTCAAGTAAAGGAATACCCATTTGGTTGCACTTGCGCCCCAACTGGATAGACGTACAGAGGCATAAGCAAAAAAAAAAAGAAAAAAAAAACTAGAATTAAGTACTCTTCACTTCAGGGTTTCTTTTATTTCAACCAATTCATTGTGCTTTGTTTTTGCTCCTTTTCAAATAAAATAATATGAGTGAGCATCGTCATTCTACTGCACCACTGCTCGCTGGCAATGCTCCGGTACGAAGGTATATAAATAGTATGTGAAGAGGTTTTGTGAATGGTCGACTGAAATGGTATGAATGACATTCTCGTACTTACAGTTATTGGATCAAGTCCATGGACAGTGGCGCAAGAATCTCTACATATGTTCAATATATTTGTAAGCATTGTTTGTAATATTCATTATAACGATAGAACACGGCCGAAAAATTGCAATAAGTCAACAAAAGTATTCAGAATTGTATGCATAATGTTACTAAATTAATTATTTTCAAATAATTATTCTTCGTGAAGGAATTAACGCATCTTGTCCTGAGATTTTCGCCTATTTACATTCTTTTCACTATTCAAATAGATGTACAAGGACGATCCTAAAACTAGCCTACCTAATAAAGAAGACACAAAACAGTTGTGGAAAATTTTCTTTATTTTTCACCATAATCTTCTTTTACCTCGATACACCTCTTCCAGCGATATTCAATAACGTCTATACCCTTTTTATAATAAGAACTGTCAAACTCCTTAAAATATACATCAACCGCAAACTCCACCTCTTCACTGTTTGCAAACCGAGCCGCTTTTGGAAGTTTAGAAATAGAAGACAGTCCGAGGGAGCTAAATCTGGCGAATAAGGTGCGTGATGAAGCTATTCGAACTTTAATTCATTAACTTTGGCCATCGCAATAGTGGATGTGTAAATTGGAACATTGCCTTGATGAAACAGCACTTTCTTTTCCGCCAAATGCGGCGTTTTCCCTATAATTTCATCACATAAACGCTGCAATAAATTAGCATAATATTCGCCGTTAATCGATTTTCCTTTCTGAATATAATCAGTAAAAATAATCCCATGCGCATCTAAAAAAAAAAAAAAAAGACGGCCTTGCCTGCATATGGAACCGTGTCCACTTTCTTTGGACACGATTCTCCCATTAAAGTCCAATGCTTGGACTATTTCTTTGCTTCAGGTGTGAAGTGGTGGACCCATGTGTCATTCAATGTTTATAAATCGACACAAAAATGCGTCTTTATTGTGATGAAATATCGCCAAACAGTCCACTGAAGCATCTCGACAATGCTGTTTTTGCTTTATGGAAAGTAAGCGCGGCACCCATCTTAAGCACAGCTTCTCATCCCCAAATCTTCGGTCAATATACGATGTATGACATTTTTTGAAATGCCTATAATTTCAACTAGCTCACGCACATACAGCCGACGATCATCTAATACCCATTTTGTGGATTTCTTAACCGTTTATGGCGTGAACACCTCAATTGGTCGATCACTACGGTGTTCATCTTGGCAGTTCATACGGCCTCTTTTAAACTCTGCTACCCAATATTTTAGAGTCACAAATGAAGGTGCAGACTCCCCCAGAGTAGAATCTAGTTCGGCTTTGATATTAGTTGGACTGAGATCTTTCAAATGGAAATATTGGATTACATAACGGTGGCCAATTTTTTCCTTTAGATAGGCCAAATGAAAATACTAAAACTTAAAACATTTGTTTTACAAGGTTGCCATTTCATTTTTTGTGTGTGTGTTTTTTTTAACTACTGGCACCATCTATACGTCTTGTCGGCTAGTTTTGGGACCGCCATCGTATTGAGGGACACATTTACTACATAAAAAATTGTTTTGCGAAGTGTAGAAAAAATACAGGAAATTATTTCTGGGTTAACGCATTTTTTATACAATACTGTCTTGAAGGTCACATTTTCTTTACATTTTGTCTTGATAGACTTTCTTGAGGATCATATTTTATATAGATTGCCTTGAGAAGTACATTTTGTATAGAAAATTATCATAGGACATTCATTTTGTTTTGGAAAATTGATTTTCTAAGGAAAATCTGTGTCTCACACGGATTTTCTGCTAAAAATTGATTGAGAGACAGATTTTCTGCAGAAAACTGTCTTAGAAGTCACGCTTTGTATAGAAAATTGACTTGAAACATATCTGCTATAGCCAATTGCTTTGAGAGGCAAATTTTCTATGGAAAACTGTCATAAGATACAATTCTTTCAAGAAACACATTTTCAATAGAAAATTCGTTCGAGAAATATTACGTATTTTACATAGGAAATTCTTTCGAGAGGTACATATTCTATAGAAATTCATTTCCTTCAGAGCACTTTATATAGGGATATATTTTCTATAGCAGATTGGTTGAGGCATACATTTTTCATTCTAGAAAATTATATTGGAAGATACTTTGTTCAATAAAAACTTTGATTGAGAAACGCATTTTCTATAGAAAACTCGATTGAGTTTTTCCATTCAATTTTCTATGGAGATTTGCTTTAAGGAACATATTTTCAGTAGAGAACTGTCCCGAGAGAAAATTCTTTGTACAAAATTGTCTGGAGAGAAACATTTACTATAGAAAATTCCATTGAAGGAACATTTCCTACAGAAAATTGTTTCGCAGGACAGGTTTTTCTATCACAAATTGCTCTTATGGCCAAGTATTTTTTGTCGAAAGTTGGATTGAGCTGCTAATTTTTCCATTGAAAATTACCTCGAGGGCATTTTCAATTTCACATTTTCTACGGGAAATTGTTTCGGGGGCTAATGTTTCTATCAAAAATTGCATCTATGGCCAAGTATTTCTGCCCAAAGTTGCATCGATGTACACATTTTTTAATTGAATATTACCTGGAGACGCAATTTTATCTATCGAAATTTAGTTCGAGCGGCAAATTTTTGTACTGACAGCTGTAAAATTTATAGAGAGACATTTTCTGTATTCAATTTTATTGATATATTTTATATACACAATTTTATTGAGTGCGTTTACTATAGAAAATTTTATTGAGAAGCACATTTTCTACAAGAAATTTTTTTGACACACTTTCTATAGAGAAGTTTCATTGAGAGACGCATGTTTTATAAGAAATTATCGCAATAGCCACTCTCTCATTATGGGAAATTACTGTGAAGTGTGTTATCTTTTAAAAAACACGTTATCTACAGCTAAATGCTTCAAGAAGTACATTTCCTTTATAAAATTGCCTAAAGAAATACATTTTCTATAGAAAAAACTATGCATTTTTTTATAAAAACTTGTTTAAACAGACTCATTTTAGGTAGTCAATGTTAATTATTGTAATTTTTTTTTAACAAATCCTCTAGTTAATCCTTCCATTTCGTAAGAACTCTCATATGCATATTGCAAACAAAGAGATTATCTGGCATTTTGTAGATTTATTATAGGATTATGTTATCAAAGGAACTTGCTTTTCATTCGATGAATATGTGGAAGGAGTTAAGGAGTTATTCTAAAACACCGCATTAAACTAGGGCAAAACTGTTATACAGGGTGGCGCAATAGAACGTGCACATTTAAAAAATAGATTAAAAAATAAATACAAAAGGTATGGTTAAAATAAATCTAAGGCATTGTAGAGTAATAAATGGAGTTTATTTTTTAAAAATAACATCATCTAAATGGTGACCCTCTCTACGACGGTACTCCTCTAACCGCAAACGGAAATTATTGAAAACTTTCTTCAGTAATACTGGTGTAATGGCTGCCATTTCACCACGGATATTCTCCTTGAGCTGAACGATGTTTCTTGGATTATTACTGTAGACTTTGTGTTTGAGGTATCCCCACAAAAAAAAAAAAATCAAGAGGCGTCAAGTCTGGACTACGTGGGGGCCATGGGATATCACCTCTTTTCGAAATCAGTCTGCCAGGGAACATCTGCTTCACCACCGCCATGGAGTCATTTGATGTGTTTGATTTTTTGATTTTCACTGTTCCAGTAACGACAATTTTGACGGTTTACGAACCCATTCAGAGAAAAGGATATTGTCAAAATTTGAAAATCGATTAAGCATTTCATTAGCAAATGCGAGCCTTGCTATGAAGTCAGACTCTTTCAATTCTTGTGTTAATTGCAGCTTATATGGATGCAGTTTAAGATCCAATGTTAAAATTCGTTGCAAACTTCGTCGCGATAATTGTAAGACAGACGATCTCTTGCGAGTCGACATTTGTGGATTTCCTCGTACTGACTCCATAACTCTCTCAACATTGTTTTCGGTTCTAGATGTTCTTGGGCGACCATTTGCTTGTGGTTTAAATGTTAAGCCGGTCTCTTCAAAACACTTTACCCATATTTTAATTAAATTAGCACTCGGAGCTTCACTAATTTGCCGTAGTCCATATTCAGCACAATATAGTCGCCTAGTAGCAATATATGAACGAGAGTTCTCGTAAAATGCGCGCACGCAAAATGCGCGACGCTTCCCGTCGAAGTGATTCATAGCGACTAAAACTCCATGAGCCCGCCAACCCAACGACGTAGGCGCCCCCCCGCCCGCTCCTTTTCTACACCACAAAAAAAAAGATGATGCAATATGCAGGTTCTATTGCACCACCTTGTAGTTACTGCAACAAAATTGTACGCCTGCCAACGTTGTGTTTGTTAGGGTATAACTGTTACTTTTGCCCCACCATGCAGCCCTACTTGTAGTCATTATACTTATACTTTAATCAAAATGACAACATGTTCTTCTGTACTATGGGTTCCCCTACTTTGCGTTTTTCTTTTTATTTACTTCTTTTCTTTCTTCCTCTTCTTCTTTTTAAACTCGTCATCAAAGTAAGCGCCCATAACAAGATAATTGTAATAAAAATACGCAAATTAATTTGAGGAACTTCGTAACTTCATTGCGTTCGATGTGAACAAAGTACCAGAGGCCAATTCAATGCACTCATACACACACATGCCCAGACAAAAATTCTTAGGAAGTGACCGGACCCTGTTCTCCTGCGTATTTCAGGACAGCATTGCAAATCATGTGGATGTAGTTTGTTCGCTTTGCGGGATTGAGATTGTTATTTGACTCTGTGGCTCAAAGTGGTTAAACTGATGATTATTTGGTGGTCATCCTCACAGTTGGAAGTCAGCCATCTCTTTTGTACAGGTGCAACGTTATGCCAGATTGTCTCCGTAGGGGAATTTAAATTGAAATTTAAGTATGAGCACCAGTAATAGGGGTCCCATTCGTCGGGCGATTATGTTTTGTTTTACACTTTCGGCAACGTTGAAAGGTTAAGAGTATTAATTTACCTGTGATTTTCGCTCTTTGGCGTTGAACTTGGTTTGCTGGATAGAAGGAACGAACATCCGTTCGGTATTATGTTTGGCGATGCCCCTTTGAATTGAACTGATTTAAGGCTAAGCCCATACAAGTGAAAAGGAAATAAGGTCATAAATGTTAGGAAATTTGAACGTCATGTAAATGAGAGCATAAATATTGTGAAACTTAGACATGCAATTTAGGGGAATTTAAAGGGTTTTGTAGTCTAGACATGGAGTAGAGAAACAAACAAAATACACTGTAGTTTTATTCAAGTATTATGTATTTCTAAAGAAAATGAAGTAGTCTAAAAAATGAGAGAGCTCATTCATTTCTTCAGTATGATTAAGAAGTTTTATGTAAAGGCAGCACCCTTTTACTTAGTGAAAAAGTTCCTATTTTTCGAAAAAATGTAATTATTCATCTTAAACATGAGCATAACAAGTAATTAAATTTTAGCAATAAATGACACCCAAACATCATCATTATCCTTAAGAAAACTGAACGCTTTTAAGGGAATTGTATGCTGTTTTATCGTCACTGCAATAAATGGAACGGAAAATGTTTTCAATTAGAAAAATTTCTTGCTATTGATATGAGCTTAGCGAAAAATGGCACAAAAGAGGAAAATTTAAAAAAAATATTTAATTTTACATATGAGGAATATTTTGTAAACGAACTCGTAAAAAAGGCCATTGTTTGCCAAGTGTACTAAATACAATATGGAATTCATATTATTTTGTTTTTAACCCATGCAATTCATTTATTTTTTGTGTTATTGTATTCGTCACCAGTTATGACCCTTTTAAGCAAATCTGGATTATCGTTGACGTAAACAATTCCTAAGCAATGCTCATGCGACGTTGTTTTTGGTCAAAATTCAGCATTTTAGGAACGAACTTCGCTGACACACGCTTCATGCCCAAAGTTTCCGAAAAAATGCGTGGCATGAGCCAGCCCATATGCCGAAATCCTCATCAACTTCTCTAATTGTGATTCAACGATTCTCCATAACAATTTTCCTCACTTTCTCAACATTATCATCGGTTGTTGACGTGCTGGGGCGTCCAGAGCGAGCGTCGTTATTAATTACTTCTCGACCTTCTGTGAAAAGCTTGTACCACTTGTAAACATTTTTTTTTTTGACTCAGAGTATTCTCACCGTATGTCACTGTCAAGATTTCAAGTATTTTTGAGCACTTAATTCCATTTTTTACACAAAATTTGATGCAACTTCTTTGATCCATTTTTTTCGATAGCAGAAAATCGCCGAACACGCAAAACGCTTGTCTTATTTATGCCTCCCGCAAACAAACTAAGCATGCAATATGGATGGATATGGTCAACATTATCTTCGAGATGAGTGTACCAAAAAAAAAAAAAAAAAAAAAAAACAAAAAATTGAAAACTTCCCCTTATTTTTTGACCACACCTCGTATAGAAAATTTAATTTTATTCCATATAACTAATTGGTTCTGATGATGGTAGACCGTAAATCCTCTACGCTCATTCGCGCATATGTGACACATAATCAGAAAATTTTTCGTTGCGGCTTGTAGGGTTCAGGTCGAAAGCATCCCAATTGTTGTTTAGAAGACTGCTTCAATTCAGTCAAACTCGTTCGTTTCATTTTGTACACCTCTTGCTTGATAACCTCTCAAAAAAAAGTCTGGTGCAGTTAGGTCAGCTGACCTTAGGTGCCTGGGCAAAGTGAGATTTTTGGATATTAATTTGTCTGGGAATTTTCGTTAGAGCTCCGCCATAACCGATCTGGCTATATGTGCAGTTGCTCCGTTTTGCTGCAACTAAATACTGTTGAAACGGATACTTCTTCGTCGCAATTTTGGTTAAAAAACTCCTTCAATATCTTTAAACAACTTCGTGCGCCACTCTGTGCTAAAGAAAAATCTTTAAACATGGAAAGATTTCGAGGCTACCAAAACCAAATATTTTGAAAAGATCATTTTTAATGCTAATATAGGGTTATCCATTTTTCGTTCTCAACTAAAGTTGAATAAATCACACATAAAGCTATGATTTCGATGAAACTTTTATTTCATTATAACGTATTCGAAATAATCAAAAACATAATAGCAATAATGACTGATTGGAGATTGATGATATGCAAGATTTATCAAGGTACCAACATTGTCAAATGGAAAGAGACACGATGAATTAAAATATAGGGTGATTTTTTTAATCGTAGTTTTTTAAAAAATCGAATGAAACACTCAAATTTGCATCATATATTAAATTTTTTTAGAGGAATCGATAAATTGGTCTTTGCCATTTAATTTTTAAAGATAATTTCATGTAAATGTTGTCCGCGGCTCCGTCTTAAAATGTCCATTCGGAAGGTCCAGTTTTTCGTCCCTTTTTCGAGAATTTCGGTCTGTATTCCACGAATAACGCGTGTTATGTTATCCTCTAAGGCTTCAATAGTATTCGGCTTGTCCACATAGACCAGCGACTTGACATAACCCCACAAGAAATAATCAAAAGGCGTTAAATCGCAGGAACTTGAGGGCCAACTCACAGGGACAAATCGAGAGATAAGCTGCTCACTAAATTCATCCCTCAACATATCCATTGCTTCACGAGCAGTGTGGTATTTTACACCGCCCTGATGAAACCATATGTCAACTAAGTTCAACTCAGCCAATTGGAATAAAAAAATTCGCTTATCATGGCTCAGTTCATCATTCCAGATGCGACAGTTTTGCTTGTGTACGCATCCGTTCAGTAAGAAATGAGCCTTATCGCGAACACAATTTTTCGATAAAACATCGGATTTTCATTGATATTTTGTAAGACACATTCACCAAAAATTAGACGTAGGCCATTCGGTTTCAATTCTTGCATGAGTTGAATTTTATAGGCTTTCAATCGCAGAGAACGGCGACGAATTGACATTTTACGATCGTCATTAAAACTGGTCGCTTCGGCTACAATATTTTCTTCGGTATGCACTCTACGCATGCGAGTCGATGGTTTTATGTCCAACAAAGTAATTTTGGTGCGAAATTTGGAGATAACAGCATGAATTGTTGATTCAGGAGATAGATTATGACGACCATAAAATGGTCGTACCAAACGATGCACATTTGTCACAGAGCACGAATTTTGATAAAAAACTACAACGATTTGCAATCGTTGCTCGTTTGTTAGTCTTTCCACGATGAAGTGGCAGAGTATACTGTACACTTTTCACATTGACAGATGACATTTGGACGCCATTACCAACCAGTGATTGGCAGCACTGAAAAACTTAAGTCGTAAAAAATCACCCTATATTATGTTGATGTCAAAAAGCTACTCGCCCCAAAGACAGTTATGTTCCCAAAAAGACAGTGATGTTCCATACCAAAAAAGCATTTGATATCCTCCAACTTTGGTTTTAGTAATCGCATTAGTTTAGAGCATTATATTTGGAGTATGGTCGGCTGAGGCGCAATAGCCATGAGAATGATTGCACACCTGAACTCCGATACATCCTGCAAATCGTCATTTGATCTGCGGTTAATTCCATGTGTCAATACTTCGAACACTTCGAATAGCCGAATAAATAATAAATAAATCTTTTAAAAACTTCTCAAACTGAAGTTCAAAATCGTCGCTAAGGAGTAGATGGCACTTAAGCTTTCTCCCATAAGATTGCAATAGGCCTTCTCGAGTTAACGATTATTGCAATGCATTTACAATGCAACACACAATAGTTGCGACAACTGCGCTGTTTCGAATGAAGTTTGTAATTAAAAGTGTCTTTAAATATAACAGCACTGAAAATAAATAGTCTCCTACTTTGTCTGCTTAATATCTATTCTGTTGTCTTATCCTTATTTAAATTGCAATTCCAAGAATTGGACATAGTTTTCTTTTTATCTGTCCACTTTAATTGTTTTAGTTTTTTTTTTTTTTCTCCATTAAAATACCATCATCAGTCCAAACGACAACAAACTATCTAAGAATTGTAATCTGGACGTAGTGAAGAGACAACTTTCGCAAATCATCTCATGGCTAAGCATCCTCTGCTATGCTTAAAGGTGCCAGTTCTAGCGGATTTTTACAGCCAACTGCTTAGGATTTTGTTATCGAGTCTGAGTTATTCCACAACTGTAAGGAGAAATTCTTAAGTTGTGTTTTGTGTAATGTCGTTGCTTTTTTCTTCGTTTTATTTTATTGTCTATTCTTCAACACTTTTCCAGTGTGTTTGTCTTGAAAGCGAGTAAAAACGCATTTATGTCGGCATTATCTCAACTTGATGATTTGCAATGGCTATTCATTTAATTATTCCTCCGTTTCTGATTCGTGACTGAAGTTTTGAAGTAAGCACAGATGGTGTTTGCGATTGAAAGAAAAATACAAATTTTTGAAATCGGTTTTTATTATTTATTTTATAATTGTTTCAGGAAAACTCAATTATACATTGAAATACACGAATAGAAATTACACTCCAAGACAAGACACGCAAGACAATCTACCGAGCTTTGGAATTTTGTGACATAAAATAAACAATTCTGTTGTTTACAAACTAATATGAAATGTCTATTTTATTACATTGCTAAAAAAAGAGTGTTTTCAAAAATTATTATGAACCGGATATCGCACTCGAACAACCGCAAAAACCTATTAAATTTTCTCTACGTCTCTTGGTCTCTTGACCTACTGGTTTATGATAAATTATAGAGTCATTTGCTTTACTTTTATTCTTAAAAAAATACGATCAAAGTGTGTGTAAAAACTATCGCGATATCAGTCTTTCAACCATTGTTTATAAAATCCTGTCGAGTGTGATATGTGAAAAACTAAAGGCGATTCTAGCTGACCTGATTGGGCCTTTAGACCTGGTAAATCAACAACTAAATAGATATTCACACCACAGCAATTTCTGGAGAAGAACTAAGAAGGACAGATCGGCATGTACCCTCCTTTCGTCGATTATAAATTTGCCTTCGATATTTCGATACGACAAAAACTGTATGAAACCATGTCCGAGTTTGCAATTTCCGCGAAGCTTATACGTCTTTGTAGGATGACGCTGACTGACGCGAAGTCTCCAGTAAAGATAGCCAAAGATCTTAGAGCGACTTTTTATACCAAGCGAGGATTTAGACAGGGCGGGAGCCTATCGTGCGACCTCTTCAACGTACTGTTGGAGGAAAGCTGCAGTTAACACGACTAGTACCATCTTTACTCGCGTATGCAGACAATATGGACAATATTGTCGAAAACTGCGAGATGTTACTGCAGTCCTCTCAAGCAATGAGAAGGAATCTAAGAAAATGGGTCTGGTGGTAAACGACGATATATAGACATTACTGGCAGAAACGAAGTGTTACTACAGTCTTCTCAAGCATTAAGAAGGAATCAGCAAAAATGGGTCTGATGGTAAACGAAGACAAAAAAAAGTTATTTATTTCATCGAACAAAGAGTTTACTCGCTTAGGACGCTGTGCAAACGTTGGCAACTATAATTTTGGATTGCTAGATGAAATGATGTCAGCATGAAAATAAAACGGAAAGTATTGCTTGCTAACAAATGTTGCTATGGGCACTCTCTTAACGAACAAAAATTCAAATGCACCAAACGTTTATTTTACCAGTCTTATTATATGACCCCGAATCCTGAATTATAACACCAGCAGAAGAATCACTCCTTGGATTGTTTCAGAGCGAAATACTCCCGAAAATACATGGGCCCATCGTCGTTAATGGAGAATGTCGGCGTCGCACGATCAATGAGCTATATAAGCTATATACCTGCATCGACGTAGTCAAGCGCATCAATATAGTGCGATTGCGTTTCCTGGGCTACATTGTGCTGCAGCAGGAAAAGTTTTCGACAACGAACTCGATGGGCGCCGCAGAAGAAGGGCGAACTCAGTCCGGTGGAAAGAACAGGCTTTTTAAATGCTTTCAAAACTTGGTGTGACGAGTTAGAGAAGAAGCGTAGAAGACCGAAGGGCTTGGAATTATTTTCTACATGAAGCATATAATAGATAAGAATGCCTATTCTAGTTGCCACCTAAGTAGGTAAGTACTTTTATACTTGAGGTGAAACCAAATGAAATGGTCGAAAAATAAATATTTGCCTGTGACAGGCAAAAAAAACATCATTGTTAAAGTAAAGTTTTGTGAATATTCAACAGCATCTATATAATGATCAAAAATTTGAGATAGTTATTATGAATATTGGGAATTGTAAGTCTTCTTCAACAACTAGAATTAGAACTACATACAACATAGCTCGCTAGTCATGCAGTAATTTGTAAAATTTCTGAAATAACCTCCAAATGAAATAGGATCAAAATTAAAACAACTTTCACAATATACAATTTTTGAGACTTGAAACATCAAAGAATATTTTGTAAGTTGTTAAAAATATTTAAAATATATTTAAAAAAATACGAATTTCTACTGGAAAGACGTCAAAGTTGGTATAATACGAATGTAAAGAAGGTGCTTTTGCCACATCTACGTATCCGGTGATAAGTCGATGCACAATTGTCATAATTGGAATTGGAATGAATTTAAATTTAATTGCATAAACCAAAACATAATACAGTTAATAGATGAAGGGATGGCTCACAAACTTTTTAATAGTTATTAAATATTATTATTAGTATTAACTTTTTAATGGTTATTAAAAAGTACTAAAAATACGTAAAAGGACTAAATAAAAAAATCGATTTTTCACTGGAAAAATATGATACATCGATATGTTATATAGGGTGGCGCATAAGTAACGTTAACAGCGACTATATCGAATGCGTTCTTGTGCATTATTTGGTTTTAACTCGTGAATCAATTGCATCTTATATGGAAAAAGATGTAACGTATGAAAAAATCTTTGCAAAGTCGCCTGGTGGAAGTTTCGGGATTTCCTCAATACTTGCTTGCACTCGAGTCACTTCATTCCGAACTGCACGAGGTCTTCCAGCAAGCGGCACATCACAGACAGCCCCTTGTTGCCCAAAACACTGAACCAATCGGTGAATTGTTGGAGCGCTAGGAGCATTTCGAACATGAAAGAAATTTCGATATGATCTGAATAATCGAAAGTTGACTTTCAAAATAAAATTGAACAACTTTGTTCTTTGTTCTGCGCTGAGCCTTTCCATCATAAATTTCCCAAGTATTATTTAGTTAATTCTGTAAAGAGACGAAAAAAGATTTAAATAAAAAATGTATTCACTGATCAAATCTTAACGTTGCTTATGCGCCTCCCTATACAGGGTTGCCCATATTCGACGGACCCATCTGGCAACGCCATAACTTTTGACAGAGATGTCAGATCGCTTAATGACATACCGCGTTTGAAGCGTCAGTCCAAGCAGATTTTTACCATGGAACAATACACGCCACGCGAGCGCTCTGAAATAGTTGAAATTTACATTCAACAGAAAAAGTCAATTGTGAAAACTCAACGTGCTTTTAAAATATTAAAAAAATGTGAGAAGTGCGCGAGGCCAAATAAAAGTCGACCAAGGCGATCGGCCGAGAATATCGCTGCCGTACGAGCCAGTGTTGAGAGGTCCCCAAGAACATCCCAAAAACGCCGTTCTCAGCAGTTGGGCATGGCTCGGTCCACTTTACAACGGATTATTCGCGTTGATTTGCATTTGTTCCCGTACAAAATTCAATTGACGCAAAGATTGTTGCCTGCGGACAAGCCTCGTCGATTGGAATGGGCCCAACGAGTCATCGAAATGGCCGATGATGACGAGCAATTTTGGAACAAAATTATCATGTCCGATGAAACCCATTTCACATTGAATGGGACCGTAAATAAGCAAAATTGCCGTATTTACGCCACTGAAAATCCTCAGGAGATTCAAGAATTGCCTCTTCATGACGAAAAAGTCACAGTTTGGTGCGGCGTTAGTGCAAAAAAGGTCATTGGGCCGTTTTTCTTCCAAAACGAAAATGGCCATGCTGTTACCATCAACCAGGAGCGTTATCGCGACATGATGACCAATTTTGTGATGCCAATTATTCGTCGAAAGCGTATGAGGCAGTTCTGGTTTCAACAAGACGGCGCTCCACCGCACACAAGTCGCATAACAATCGATTTTCTGAAGAATTTGTTTCCGGGCCGTTTGATGTCGAAAAGTGGTGATTTGGACTGGCCACCGCGTTCGCCCGATTTGACGCCCGCTGACTTCTTCTTGTGGGGACATTTGAAGTCAAAGGTTTACGTTAACAAGCCAAGGACCGTAGAAGAGCTCAAGGACAACATTCGTGAAGAAATAGCCGCTATTCCGGCCGAAATGTTGGCGAAAACGATGGAAAATGCTGCAAAAAGGGCACAATACGCCATCAACGCCAGAGGCGGCCATTTGAGAGATATCATATTCAAAAATTGATGTAAACAAATCTACTTGGAACAAATTAAATGAATAAGATTGCCAACCGCCAAATTTTTATTTTTTTCTTTGATTTTTTTTTTAAAAACATGGGTCCGTCGAATATGGGCAACCCTGTATATGGGAAAAAGCCGTTGTTGATAAGCCCACTTATTTAGCAATGGGTATATCGCCCACGGCACCAGTTACCGCAAACCATGGTGTTGAGTACATAAGCTTCGGTTTGTAGACAATGAATATAACATCATACAGTTTTCGATGGGAATACAGGGTAGCACACAAATTGCCCTACAATAAGAAAATCAATATATTTCATTTATTTTTTTCTTTTATTGTATAGAAAATTCAAACTAATTGGTTTTGAAAATGATAGACCGTAAATGACCTCGATGTTCATTTACGCATATGCGACACCTGAGCAGAAAAGGACTAAAGTTGCAGCCTGAAGGGTTAAAGTCGGGATCGCATCAACTATTGTTTTCAAGGACTGCTTCAATTCAATCAAAGTCCCTGTCCCATGGCTTATTGGCAAATTATAGTTAAGTAAAAATTAGCGCAAATTCAAGGCGATAATTCAATGCTACCACGCAGAAAGTTATTTAATGCATGAATTTTCTGAATGCAATTATAATCAGCACAAAAAATTTATACTTTCAAACAAATCTAAAATGTTATTATCAAAGAAAACCACCAAAATCTTCTCTCAGTACCTACAATTAACATACAGGATTATGGCATCACCAGTTTCATGGAATTTCTGGGGAACTTGCAAATGCATCTTTAACTAATCTTAAAATATACGATGTGAAATAATTGCATATAATTTTCATAAAATTCTATGTGCACAGGTGTAGCTATCTGATTCATAGCCAGCAATTAGCATGAATGAAATCTTGTCCAAAAAAAAAAAAAAAGAAAGAAAACGGACAAAGAACTAAATTCGAATCAAAGCAAGATAACAGAAAGACACGAGAGCCGTTTTCTGTTCTTCCTGTCTTCGATACCATTATTAACAACTTCTCACAGAAAGAGAGATAAATTGACACAAAGAATAAAAGTAGTATGTATGTTTTTTGTATGTATATATACGAATATATAAGAATCATGTAATTCAAATGTAGCAATAACATGATGCACAAAAAAGTTGCAGCAACATCGTGCAAAAAAAAGTTAAGGATGCTTATCACTGCAACTACCAGCTCCATATCTAAACGGAGCAGAAAAACTTCAGCAGCATTTGAAGGAAAAAACGCAAGAAAGTAAATGCAGGAAGAAGCTGCCAGTACAACCTGATTGTAAGAACACAGGACAACAAAGCAAAACATGTTGCTCTGCAATTGGTGGTGGTGATGATGGTTAGAGTATTCAGAACCGAAAACGAAAACCGGCAAACCAAATACTCGGCGTCGCTTTCTTCAAAAGTTTTCAAATAAACGGCTTATACTCTTTCGATTAACTGGTTCTCGAAAAATTATGGAAATTTCTCTAGAATGACAAAAACAAAATAAAATTTTAAATTCCAGAAAATAATAGAAAATTAATTCTAAGCGAGCTTAGTAATATTAAAGAGGTTTTTCGAGAACGTTACATATCACACTGCTTCATTAATCACTTGACGATAAATGACGGATATTTTTTACACCAAAAAAACGACGTCATATTCCGCGCTGGATGTCACTGTGGGAGCGGCTATTGGAAAATACTACAAAATATTAATTTTTGTTGGAAAAACAGCCCGAGTATGTATGTTACGTATGAGAACAGGCCACTTGAACTTCCACTGATCATGTAGTATCCAAAAAACTAGTTCATACGGGGTGATCCTAAAACTAGCCGACCTTACGTATAGATGGTGCCAGTAGTTTGGAAAAAATTATTTTGGTGAAAAGTGCCAACCTTGTAAAATATATGTTTTGAGTTTCAAGACGTCACGTTGTTTATTATTTTTATGTCAACGATCGAAAATAAACGATCTCAGTGAATTTGTAAACATGGAAAAAATGGGTCACCGTTATGTAATTCAATATTTCCATTTGAAAGTTCTCAGTCCAACCTATATTAAAGCCGAGCTAGATTTTACTCTAGTGGAATCTGCTCCTTCATTTATGACTGTAAAATATTGGGTACCAGAGTTTAAACGATAGTGATAAGTGATAATCGGACGATTAGGTTGTGGAAGAATCGTCTAGCACTTACAGCTGGCGCCATCTATTGGCAAACAGGTGGAACTTAGTTGCGCACCTCATATATATATGAAAAGGCTGCATTTGTGATATGCCTATTTATCCGGCAATAAACTTTTATGTGGTCGGCAATGTAGCAGTTCGTAAATTCACATTGATCCAATAGAAAAAAAATGTGCTCCCAGAAAACCTAAATCCAACTTCAGCGAAAATGACATTTTTTCAGAAATTTCCTACTATTGTTATTCGTTAATTAAGCGCCAATAATAGTTAACATTTCCTGTAAACGGCAAAGAACCACTCCAAATTTATATGCACTTGTGCGAAACCGTCGCAGTTCCGATTTCCTACTGGAAGAGTAGGAAAATTCCATACATTTTATATGGGAAAATGTAATGTTTCCATTTTTTCTTTCGCGATGATTAGTACACATGACTATCATTCGCATGATTCCGGGTTTAATTCCGTGTCCAGCTCGATTACTACACATGACTATCGTTCGCATGATTCCGGGTTTAATCCCGCATACAGCCACCTACCATTATTAGAGCGGTGTCCAGCTCGATGCGTCTGACGAACACTTTGAGTAGTCGAGTAATCGACAAATCTTGCGAATGCTTATTAAATTGTAACTTTCGGAATTGTCGTTAAACTGTAGGTCCCGTTGGGTGAGTCTTAAAATATCGTAGAATGTGTGTAAAAATGAATGTGAAAAGCTCTCCCATGTCTCATTCATGGGATGCAAAGAATGTGTTGTTGTTGTTGTATGTAACGATGAGTTGGTTCATCGAACACGATATTTTGGCCCACAATCTATGGTAGCAGTCACATAATCTTTGATTCCACGAAAATTTGTGCTATTTCTGATGTTTTTAGTCTCACTTTGTGCTGTTAAGTGATCAAAAAAGGTCTCCAATTGAACAAATTTTTTGGAAGAATGTCGTCGATTGCTTTACCAATTTCACAGGTAATTCACAGACTTAAAATTGCCACCATTACAATGTGGTTTCTTGCAGTTTCATTTAGAGCAACCCTTTTTCCCAAAATGTATTTCAGTTACTGCGTTCAGTTCTTTTCTATTCAGTCCCTTCTGTGATGGCACACAATTAAAAACTTGTATATTTTCAAAAAAAAAAAAAAAAAAAAATCGGGAATTTTCAACTAACAACAAAAAAAAACTGTAGATTTTTTTTTCTCCATACTAAATAGAAGGCCTGGTAACTCAGTATATACTGTTAAAATCAATATTCCAATCATATAAAACTCTATTATTGCAATTAAATATTATTAGTATTTGAGTTATACTTTGTGTTGTACTGCACAAAAAGTGATTCGAATTTTACAATGCGTGATTTTATTAGTATCTCAACTGCGTTGACTCCTCCTAAATTTTTCAAACATTTGGCTTTAACCGGAAGATTAACTGTTTGACATAATTCGACGATTGGAAAAGTGTTTACTTGGTTGTATTGCGCAACGGCGGGAATACTTTGCAAGCCATAGAATAAATTTGGACAAATAAATACACATTTTTTGAAAATAATTAAAACCAGCATCACTTTTTGAACTGCTATTGTGTCCATACGAGTATACTGATGTATCTTCCATAAAAAGGTTGTGTTCGTTGGAAAAAAAACTAACCGAATGACATTTTCACTCCTCTGAGCTGCCAGTTTTGGTATTTTGGAAATTCTCCAAAACATCTGAAACTCCGGACAACTAAAACAATTCCGACCCTTTTGTTACAAATTTATTTAAATTCTGTTCCGTTTATAAGCATTGACATTAATTTCAGGAAGTTCAAGGAATTTGTTTTCCTTATTAATAACTTTCATGTGACTTTTAACATAGAGAAATCCGGGATACAACCGATTTAACTATTTTTTCAACAGTCGAAGAATCGAAAACCGGATTAAAAATAGATTTTCAAATAACTTGGCAACCGGGTTTTTGTGAAAAAGTCGAGTATTTAAACTCTCCAGCCGTGGTGTCCCACTGATGAATGGCAGCACATTCAGTGTCTGTGGTCATTCACTCACCTTAAAACCTCCATTCATTAAAAATACATGAACAAAGAGTTGAATTTCATGGACCATAGTAGTGTACACATAATTGCAGCTACAAATAACAATTATCAGCGAGAGGTATAGTAAGAGTTTATAATATCGGAAATATGACAACTGCAAGCCAAACCAAATTTCTGCAAATAGTTTCGGTCTTTCGACTGTAATACTTTGAACTTTCGACAAATGCTGGAAAGTTACATTTTGTCGGACTTTATGTCACATACAAAAGTGCAGCGAAAAATTGAAATTGATCGGTTTTGGTATTGTTTTACCAATTTTTAATTTTCGCCCAATGTTTTGCTTCTTAAAGGTGATTTAAGGATTTATACCTGCTTTGCAGGAAAGAATTCCTGTGGCCCATCGTCGAAGATAACTGAATAGCTGTGTAATACATTCTATGAAAAAAGTACTGCGAATTAATCATACAGGGTGTCTGTCGGGAAGGTATTCCACTTTGTTTGTTTATAATTTTTGATTAAATGAAAGGGAATGGATTTTATATTGATAAATGTTTTATTTAATGTCGGCAATTATGTATGGAATACAATATTAGGTAAACCAAGTCTGTTAGCCTCACAAATGCGAACACTTTTAACCACATTTTTCATTACATTTTCACACATTTCTCCTTAATCGATCTGGGCAACACTAAATCAGTGTTATAAAACCTTCGAAATGAATAATTTAAACGCCGAACTACATTATCCACATGATAGTTAAAGCCTAGTTTGTTATCTAAAACTACTCCCAAACAATGTACGCTGTGGACCACTTCAACACGAGTGCCACGATAAGATAATCTCTAGTTTAAGTCATGACTAGAAAAAAGCATATCTTTTGTTTTTGGAATGTTGGTTAAGAGTTTATTTTAACGTATAATTAATATGACTTTGCAGGACATCAACAAACTGATATTCTCCCTTAAAGAGCAATTATACATCATCTGCAAATGAATAGGGAATGAATGTATTTCATTTCCTATAAATGTATAAACATTTCATTCAAGTACAACATAAAAAGTATTGGACCAAGTATCGAGCCTTGAGGAACACCACTTTGGACAGGTGAAACACAAGACAGAGAATCATTGACAACAACATATTGACTCCTATCATATACAAATATGGTCGAAAAAATAAGTAAACATGCTTATTTTTGATTTATGGTTAATTTTATTTACTTTAAGGGAAAGTAAACATGGCAATTCTTTATGGCAATATCTTTATAGTATGGCAATTCTTTATAATTTTAATATGGTAATGCCTTTAAAAGTAAAAACAAAACGGGGCATCCCCGTCGTTTTCATTGTGAGTTAGTTTTGTTCAGGTGCCATTTCAGTACTTGGTCAAAATAATAAATATATTGCTCAATTCTTTATTTTTGTCGCAGTCTGCTGTAGTCTATTTGGAAAGGCTAGTTACTTTACTGCTGTTTATGTTTTTTCATAACAAAAAATTTTGTTAAAAAATCAGCCAGTCATTGTTCTCCGAAGGAGAGAAAAATTGTTTCAAGACTAAGAGAAAGTGGGCAAAGTCTTCGTTCTATAGCAGAAACTATTAATCGGTCGCTATTTTGTGCACCAAATGCTTTAAAGCCTAAAAAGCCCGTCGAAACTCGCGGAAGACCCAAAAAAAAACTTCAAAAACAACAGATATTCGTATTGTAACACTTGCAAAGAAGGACCTTTTTGAAATGTAATTTCATTGTGAATGGTTCGTCGTAGACTACAAGAAGCACATTTACCAAGACGGATAGCCAGAAGAGTTCATTTGCTTAGACAAAAAAAAAATTAAAGGCTAGATTGGCGTTTGCAAGAAGTTATTCCAATTGCTCCGGAGGAGACGGTGAAAAAAAAAAATGGCGTAACATTTTGTGGAGCGATGAAACAAAAATCAACGTATTTGGAAACGACTGTGCCAGGAATGTTCGATGCCCTAAGGGTAAGGAATTCCATGTTCGCTTTACAAAGAAGACGGTCTAGCACGGGGGCGGCAATATTATGGTCTGGGGTTGTTTCCTGTGGTATGGTGTCGGTCCGATACATCGAACTATCGACACTATGATCAGATTCTACTACAAATATATCTTGAAAATTACTGTGTTAAACTATGCTGTGAACTCCTGTTTTGCAGCAGGATAACGATCCGTAGCATATTTCTAATTTAGTAAAGGATTGGCTCCAAGATAAGAATGTTGCTCTTCTTGACTGGCCAAGTCAATCTCCGGACTTAAATCCAATCGAAAATCTTTGGGGAAAGTTGAAACAAAGAATTGGAAGGGAGGTTCTTAAAAATAAGGATTAGTTATGGGATTTTGTTCAAAAAACATGGTATGAAATACCGGTAGAAATCTGCAGGAAGCTTATTGCCAGCATACCAAAAAGAATCAACAAAATAGTTAAAAATAAATGTGGATATACTAGCTTTTAAAGAAACACAGCCAATTTAGCAGAAAAAATTTGATTTTTTTTACTTTTTTTGCTTATTTTAACTAAATGTACTTATTATTTTGTCCAATGTTTTTTGATTAATTTCTTAGTTTTTGAAAAGTACTGAATATAATTTTTGTTATTTTTTTTTTTATTTTTTTTAGTATTTATTTTATTTCTAATGTTATAACAAAAGAAATTAGAATTTGTTTTTTTCTTTAAATTTAAATAAATTTTCGTCTACAAGCCTTTAAAAAGAAATATAGGGTGTACTTATTATTTTGATCATATGTGTAGGTATGACGAAATCAATCGACAGACATTAAGGTCGAAATTAAAATTCGAAATTAAAATTGGTGTATAGCGTATCTAACAAGACACCAACACGATCGAATGCCTTTTCTAAATCCAAGAAGAACAACACACAAACCATTTGATCATACACTTCTTTCCTTATGGTATTTGTAAGACGAATAAGTGGTCCAGTGGTACCCCTATAATTTCGAATTCCGTATTGGCAGTCATTCAGCAATGACTCACTTTCACTGAAACGCAATAACTGGCACTTTAAAATGTGCTCCAAAATTTTTGACAATATGGGAACTAGTGAAATTGGTATCAAATTTTCGAAACATCACTGGAGTTAATTTTCTTCTTAGCCAACTTCCTGTTGAATAAGTGCAAGATATGACATGAAATTAGTGGAAAAATTATTTTTGAAAATTTCAATGATAGACGGACCATCTGCCCCTGAAGCATTAGACTTAATAGAAGTTTAGTAGACTTTTGTCAAGGCCGAAATCCAAGTTCGTAAATATTCAAGTGTTTGGGAAACAACTTGAAACTGAACCCTTCGCATGGGGCCCACACATGAATCTTAAGAGTGGAAGTAGAGTGATGTTCAACACCAGCTTTTTAAACACGTAACGCTTGTTGTGATTCTTACCTTTCCAAATGGTTTTGGTGTAAAAATGTCATTAAAAACAAGAGGAAGAGTTTACACACACACACACGTACACGCGCGGCTGTGGTGTTGCGCAAACTTGGAGTGAAGTGCAACAAAGGAAAAGATGGACAAAAGCGATTTAACTACAAGTATGCACCATGAAGAGCGACAGCAGCATCAGCACTGCAATGGCAGCAGCAACAGAAAAACTTTACCATCGCCAAGTGCCACATAACCACAAGGTGCCACATCCGTTGCCAGTGATGATGACGATGATGATTATGATGATGATGATGAGGACGACGTGGCAGTTGATGACGGCCACAATGATGGTACAGTTTCATTTACCATTTTCCTACGGGTTTTGTAAAAAAAAGAAAATCGAACGAACGCACAAAAAACCTACGTTTAAGTACATTTTGTACAGATTTGCGATTTTTTCAGCCACAGCAGATGTGCGCTTTTACGCGTGTCCAGAAGCGATGTAACGTATAAATAAAACTTTATTATCATGCACATAATTCTATACAGCAGAATCTTGGAAGTTCATTATTTTCCTTTCTTTCTTTTCTTACATCCTCACTTATCTGCTGGCCGGATTCAGTTAGTTAATCATTCGTTAGGCTGAAACAGGAATTTTGTTATGGATGTGCTGCAAATGCTGGTTCTGCCTCTGAGGATGCAGCATCTTCAACATTGTGCGAAGCAGGTGTTTTTCCACTCTTTAAACAGGTTGTATGAGTTTGGGTTCATTTTGATAAATCGTTGTTTAATTATATCAATTCAGAGCAAACAGCCTACCGCTACCACTAAATCCCTAAAGAGTTATGGTTACATGGGTTCCTACTGCAGAAATGGTTGCAGAAATTATCGTTAAGTTCCTTAGATAAAACTGTCATGTAATGCTCTGCATATTAAGCAGATTTCTTAAAATTGATGAAAAAATTGCCAACTAATATCAGTCAAGAAAATCGGTAATGAATATGCAAATTATTAAAAGAAATAAAACTTCTTATTCATCATTTTTGCCACGTCACGATCAGCCCGCAGTAAAAATGCCGACGTAAAGTTTTCAATTTTCAATTATCACAGGAATCTCCAACAAAACCTAAAAAAGGTATGAGATTATAAAAACATGTTCCAGTTGAAAGTTGATTCAAACAGCGCTAACATCAGTTGATTCCATAGCTAGACTAACAACAACTTAATATTAAGGCACACATAAGATTCAGTTATCTTCCAATGTGTAGGGCTTAGTGATACAGTGAAATCTATAGGAATTAAAAACATTGACTACCTAGGATACGAATCCAATAAAGTGACATTCAGGAACATGGATCAGTGTATTGAATGTCTGGTGCAAACGTTTCATTCAATTTGTAGCGCTGTTACATGGGTTACCATTCTAAATTGGGATGTAAAAATTCATACAAGTGTATCTTCCAAGCTAATTTACCTATGGCACGAATTGAGATCGAAATTTGATTAAATAAATTATATTGATATTTAAATTGACAGGTGATTTTCTTGATGTTCTACTTTTCAATGGTGAATTCTTTACATTCAGCTCATATATCCATCGTAGTATTTGCCAAAATTAGACAATGAATGAAGTGGCAGTTAATTGTGTAAAAGAAGTGTTTGTTTTTTAAAATTCAAGTTTTTCAGGTTGGCAGCACTGTTTGGTAATGGCGCCCCAACGTCATCTGTCAAAGTGAAAAGTGTACAGTAGACTCTGTCATTTCTACATGGAACGACGAATGACCTACCACAACGTCTAATTTTTGGGCCTTACAAAAGCTCAATGAAAATTCGCTGTTGGATCGAAAACTTGTGTTCAGCGATGAGGCTCATTTCTTGCTGAATGGATACGTACATAAGGAAAACTGTCGCATCTGGAGTCATGCACAGCCATATGCCATACATGAATTAGCGATGCATCCCGAAAAAACGACAGTCTGGTGTGGTTTATGGGCTGGTGGCGTCATCGGTCAATTTTTCTTCAAAGACGACCGTGGAAGAAATGTTACCGTCAACGGAGAACGATATCGAGCCATGATACGTGATTTTTTTGTGCCCCAATTGGCTGAGTTAAACTTGGTTGACATGTGGTTTCATCAGGACGGTGTAACATGCCACACTGCTCGCGAAACAATGGATATGTTGAGGGATGAATTTGGTGAGCAACTTATCCCTCGATTTGGCCCTGTGAGTTGGCCCCCAAGATCGTTAGTCTATGTGGACAAGCCGAACACTATTGAAGCCTTACAGGATAACATAACACGCGTTATTCGTGGAATACAGGCCGAAATGCCCGAAAAAATGACGAAAAATTTGACCTTCGGAATTGAAATTTTGAGACGGAGCCGCGGACAACATTTACATGAAATTATCTTTTAAATTTAAACGGCAAAGACCAATTTATCGATTCCAATAAAAAATTTCAATATATGATGCAAATTTGAATGTTTTATTCGATTTTTGGAAAAAAAAGCTACGATTAAACGATCACCCTGTATTTAATTTACTTCGCCTAAAATAACAAAAAACAAATTCCAATGAAATAGAACTTGGAGAACTTTTCACATTCAACGAGCTTACACACATTTTATTTTTAGTCTCATTCTGTACGGAGCCTAAAATACAGTAACGACGGCTCTGAACGTCACAGTTTGAGAAGCATTAACAAAACTTGTCGCTAACTCGACTACTCGAATTATTCATCAGACACATCGAGGTGATCGCCGCTCAAATAATAACAGTTGGCTGTATGCGGGATTAAACTCGCGAACATAAGAACGACAGCCATCGACTAACCGAGGAACGAGGAACGGTCAGTCGAAAGTTAATTTTGAAAACTATCGGACAGCTATTAGGAGTCATAAGTCTACGTCAAAGTTGAATTTAAATATCTGCAAAATCAGTGTTTTTGTAAAGACTGTTATGAAAAATTAGGGAATGTTTACAAGATTTTAATCTCGTTACAGAATCCTGAGAAATTGGAAGAACTAACGACGTTAGGGAGACTTTTTCTTTCTTAGATGGCGACTGGAATATACATCCTTATCATTATACGCCGCCCGTAAAAAATATATGTAATTCCAAGCGCTTCGATCTTCTGCGCTTCTCTTCCAATTCCTCACACCAAGTCTCGAAAGTATTTCAAAAGCCTGGTCCTTCCAACGGAGTTTTGGTCGCCCTCTTTTCCGCCGTCCATCGAGTTCGTTTTCGAAAATTTTCCATGCAGGGGCATTTGGCTCCATCCGCACAACATGACCCAGCCAATGCAAACGCTGTATATTAATGCGTTTGACTACGTCGATGTCAAATTGAAGTGATTACAAACTACTTTTACTTCAAAGTAGAATCTGAAACATACCTGATTCTCTACATAAAATCACATTTCAACTTATTTCATTTTAAAAACAGATTTCGTTACTTTGTCAGAAAAACAAAAAAATCGCTTAGTATGTAAAATCTTCAAGCACTTTTTAAAGATATTCCCCCTTTTAACAGTAACATTTTATACTTAAAATAATTGAAATAAAGTCTCTGTGCCAAAGATATTCAAAATCGTGTTACTTACATGAGTAATCGGCTATTATTCATTTGAAAACTTTACACATTTTGCTAAAATATAAATCATTCTGCATCGCATGAGAACGAATACACTCTTTCTAAACTATACCAACTAACCAAGTACCACCAACTACAACTACATTATCTGCATACAGTAATAAAATTAAAAAAATATATATATATAAAATATATTTTATTACATTGCTTAAATAAAATTTACTACTTCTTCTCTTTATTGTCATATTAATATTTTATATCCGTTTTTTTGCATTGAATAGAAAAATACAGAATGAAACTATTACAAAGAGGGGGAGACTCAAGAAAACATATGTATGTAGATTGTTGTGAAAGGACACAAAAAGGGGGGAAGGGGAAAAAGCTTAAAACTATATCAAGATTTATTTAATATTTATGGAAGCAAAAATGCTACTCGAACTAACGTAGCACTTACGCACAGTTACCTGGTGTGCGAGGGTGCCCCAAATACATTTGAAACGTGATACTTTCAAGCAGTTCAAACACTTCTGTATGACTGTACATGCCTGCCTGAGACGCCTAAGAAGAATCTCCCTAAATATGTTGAAAATATAAGTAAAATTAATACGAAGTTTTAGAAATTTAGCGTGATGAATTTTTCTTTTAATAATAAGAAACCTAAAATACACATGTGAGAAATGTCAAACACTTCACTTTTCACACTTAACGTAAAATCAAAAAAAAATTCACTTTAGAACTTACATATCGCATTTTAGTTTCTGAATAGTATTGCTTTTTATGGCCAGGGAATTACACTCTTTCTTAATACAGGCTGGCGCTCAAATTACGCTACATTTTTCACGCTTAACGTAAAGTGAAAAAAATTCACTTTAGTACTTACGTTCCGCATTTTAGTTTCTGAATAGTAATGCTTTTTTTGGCCAGGTTGTTGAAAATTCAATTTTATTTTATATAACTAATTGGTTTTGAAGACTACGGACCGTAAATGACCTCCATACTCATTCACACATATGCGACACGTCTTCAGAAAATTATTCATTGCGGCCTGAAGGGTTGAAGTCGGGATCGCTTCAATTATTGTTTTAATGGACTGTTTCAATTCAGCTAAATTCCTTGATTTTGTTTTGTACTCATGTTGCTTAACGTAACCCTATAAAAAAGAGCCTGACGCAGACAGTTCTGGCGACCTTGGGTGCCAGCGGAGACTGGAGTTTCTTTATATTAATTTCTTTGTGTAATTTTCGTTAGAGCTCCGCCATAACCGGTCTGGCTATGTATACAGTTGTTCCATCTTGCTGGAATCAAAATCCGGAGGAAGCAGATACGTCTTCGACGCAGTGCTGGGTAAAACAAAAATTCTTCAACATCTTTAAATAATGGTAATAAGTTATTAAGTTTTGTATTTCTAGCACAATTCATGCGCCACCTTGTATAAAAGGTTCTGAATTTGTATAGAAATTTGATAAACTATTAAAAAAAAAAACAATTTCTGATATGCTGCCAGTTGTTTTTTCATAGAAATTTAACTATTTTTACGCGTTCTTCGGTTGCTAAGCGATCATTATTCATAAATAGCAAACCCTTCACTAAATAAACAACACTTCAAATGACAACTATTTAACAGCTGACAGTATTTAACAACTGACCGGTGGTTTAGAAATTTTGGATTTAAATTGAAAGCTCACGTTCGAATCACCACTTTCGCAGTAAGTTTTAACAATTTTTACTCGTTTTTCGTGTAAAAAAAAAGAAAACAATCCATATTCGTAAATGGTTACGAATTCACTAAATAAATAACTCTTCAAATGACAGGTATTTCACAGCTGACAACTTTGCTGGACGGCGGTTTTGAAGCCACTATATGGATAACCCTATATAACACGAGATACAGATTGCTACAGCTAGTATCTATTGAAAAAATAGATGACTTTAATAAAATATTACGTGGGCATACCTATATAATTCCTTGGTTGTATTTCTGTGAAATACTCGTACATGATAAATATGGGAGAGCGTTTTTGTTTTAGAATTGTTTTCAATACTCTACATGTTGGATATATTAGTGACACTGATATTGAAAATTAGAGCTATGTTTTCTTGTTGCAACTTCAACATGAAATGACTGCAACAGGTTGATCATGCCAAAATGTGTTTTCAAAAACATATTCCTTAAATATGTAATATAGATATGTATGTATACATGTGCTTGTCCCAGTTACATTATTAAATTGTGCGTTAGAGTATGAATATTCATATTTTCATTCATTTCATTTCTCTCACATACACATGCACAGACACACAATCCACAAAACCTGTATGTAGTTTCTTCGCCAACGACTAGATCCTTTTGTGGCCACCTTTATACTCATGTGTGTGTGTGTGTTGGTATTGGAGTAAGTGCAGATGGGTGTGCGAAGCAAAGCAATTACATTTAGACTTTTATTACATTTAACTTGAAAATTGAATTTCATATTCTACTCTCACTCGTATTTGCTAAGAGTAAAACATATTTTGCACCGTTCATCAGCATATATCCTTATAACTATTTATGTATATGCAACGTCATCATCGTCACTGAGGCACTTCTTCCTTCATTTTCTGTGATTTTATTTTTATTATCTTCTCCTCTGTCGAAATTGAAAGATTACACTGATTAAACAGAGAAGAAGTAAACGGAAAATTGAAATAAAAATTAAGAAATGTGATAAACGGATTATATACTCATATGAGATTTCCATTCGCCAGAATGAATCTCTATAAAGTACTTGTTCTTGTGAAATTTATTGCCAGATATAAGTTCAGAGTACAATGCATCAAGTGGAGAATTGCTCGCTCTCATATACTCGTACGGTTCGATAATAACCAATGGAATTAAGATAAAATTGCATGCAGAGATTATGAAAAGAGAATGGAATAATGAAGACAGGACCTTTATTAATTAAGCTAACGTGGACTAAGCATGGGGTGTTTTGTTTTAAACAATTTGCATATAAATGAACTAAGGAATTTACGATATTGAAAGAATACTATGGTTATGTATGCATCGTTCAATACTTGCACGTAATCATGGCCAATAATTAGGTTTGTGCAATTTAACTCTGGCATTTTTGCGTTTAACTAGATGAGGAATTAAATGCTGATAATCCAATGAAAGCTATGGTTAACAACAGTACTTTGCTTTAACCAAATCTGGTTAAAGGATTACTGATATTACTAATTGGATTCAGTAATACAAAAGTTTTCAAACAGGAGTATGGTTGTTTTAGTTAGATTCCCCACAGCAAAATTTGTGATAAGTTGGGCGGCACAAAAAAAAATTCTATCCAAAAAGTATCGAAATTTGATCATAAAAAAATCCATTAAAGGGATTATCAAAATTCAAAATCCTTGTTTTTGTTAATTAATCTCAAGTTGTTATTGTCTTTCTTTTGTTATTGTAAATTCTTTTGGGATTTTTACAATCGATAAAACTGTTCAATAAAGAAATTGCCTCAAATTCTATGCAGCAAACGGGATTTCGTGTGGAGAATCGCTGAAAATAAAGGGTGTCCCAACAATAACGCAAGATTTAAATGACTGATGCAGCAATTGAATTGTTTCTCTGGCTGTATGACATGTGGCACCGTCTTGTTGAAACCAAATGCCCTCCACATTCATTTCTTCAATTCTAGGCACGAAACAACTGGTTATCATTTCACGATACCGAACACCATTGACTGTTTGCGCTTGACATGCCTCATTTTCATAAAAAAAGGTCCAATGATTCCTCCAGCCCAAAATCCACACCACACAGTGAGGATGCATTTGCTTCCCGTGAATCACTCGAGGAATTTCCTCTTCCCAAATGCGACAATTCTGCCTATTGACGGAACCATCAAGATGAAAATTTGCCTCGTCACTGAAGATGATTTTATCGGCAAAATCAGCATTGTCCTGTTGTCTCTCCAATACCCAATTAGCGAACTCCCTTCGCTGTCCATGGTCAGCTGGCTTTAGTTCCTGAGTCAGTTGAACTTTGTATGCATGAAGATGCAAATCTTTCGATTTGGAGACACAAATTTGCTGAGCTCGGTGTCGAAATGAGGTGGATGGAGTTTGAGCGACATCATCACGTACAGCTGCGACATTTTTTTGGTCGATCGACATGGTCGTAGGCGCGTTGCTGTCTTTACATCACTAACAGACCCAATTTTGGCATTATTGTGACTCCAAATTGACCGCAATTTGCGAATTGTAGCCGCAAAACTTTCAGCATTTTGATAAAACAATTTCACAATGAGAATGCGTTGTTCATTCGTGTAGCGCTCCATTTTTATTAACCTTGTATCTTCTACTAGCAAACAATAATAATTGTTGAAATGTCAAAGAATGACACTTCGAATGGCGCCAAATTTAAATCTTGTGTTCTTGTTGGGACGCCCTTTACTACAGAAGTCTTACGATGATTCGATACGATTGTGATACAATGCATTCTAAAGCAGTAGCATGCAGTATAAGATTTTGGTCGATCATTAAGATCTTCAACTGCAGTTAATAGCGATAAAGTGAAGGAAGTGGTAACTGAAACTTTTCGTGTTTCACCAATTAATTTGTACCATTTTGAACGTTGTCGTTCAATTAGTTCCGAAAGACCTAAATTTTCTTTAAAAACTCAAATGCATTAATATCGTTGAAGACTTGCTAGAGCCAGCCAATTCTGAACCCAAATTCATAAAATGCATTATAACTGGTGATGAGAGATGTGTTTACGATTTTTGCTTGGAAACCAGTCAACTAGTTTCAAAATGATGCCTTCCAACTGAGCCGAAATTGAAACACATCAAAGTTCTGGTAATGTTGACTGTTTTCGTTGATTACCGTGGAATTCTTTGCCAGAAGATCAGACTGTAAATAAAACATATTGCCTGGGCGTTGTTAGGCGACGTTAAAGAGAACGCTTACGTAGAAAAATCCCAGTTTTGTGCCTTAATAGGGCATAATCTCACACTGTATTCACCTGATATGATTCCAGCTGACCTCTTTTCCTTTCTAAACCCCATTCGAAGACTAAAATGTTGCCCCAAAATGCGTTTTTCGGAAGAATACAATTTATTTTAATGATGATAAGAAATATTTTGTGTTTTATTGACAAACTATTGTCCAGGTCGATCGACCGAAAATGTCGCAGCTGTACGTGATGATGTCGCTCAAACTCCATCCACCTCAATTCGACACCGAGCTTAGCAAATGGGTGTCTCCAAATCCACTATGCAGCGATTTTTGACGAAAGATTTGCATCTTCGTGCAAACAAAGTTCAATTGACACAGGAACTGAAGCAAGCTGACCATGGACAGCGAAGGGAGTTCGTTGGGTATTGGAGAGACAATATGAAAATGCTGATTTTGCCGACAAAATCGTCTTCAGTGACGAGGCCCATTTCCATCTTGATGGCTTCGTCAATAGGCAGAATTGTCGCATTTGGGTTGAGGAAAATCCTCGATTGATTCACGATAAGCAAATGCATCCCCAACGTGTCACTGTGTGGTGTGGATTTTGGGCTGGAGGAATCGCTGGACCTTTTTTTATAAAAATGAGGCATGTCAAGCGCAAACAGTCAATGATGATCGGTATCGTGAAATGATAACCAGTTTTTTTCACCGTTGTGACAGAATGTTAATTACGATTGTATGGAGTTGTGCTGGTAATGAAACTTGTATGATAAAGGCAGTATTTCAGGCGCCAAGGTCATTTGTAAGGAGTAGGACAAATTGCTCCATTATCACAAGTAAAATTACGCCCAATATTTTTTTAAGACTTGCAAATATTTGTATGAATCTGATTTACAAATTGAAAATTAAAAATATAAAGGTGATTTATGTCTGTATGTATGAACTAAGCACAAAAACTGTAACAGCATATCTGTCTGTAGAAAAGGAGCTTTCATGGTGTTCACTTTAGATATGGAAGTATCTCACCTTTACAAACGCTTGCAACTCTTATTAAACTGCATAATGCCATACAAATGTTAATAAAGTGCTTCGAATCATTTTAGAAGATATACAATCCGAAATCAAGCGCTTTCGTCCTTAATTTATGAAAAAAAATCAACCAAAACATTAATAAATACCCACAAATTATGCGTAATCAAGTTAACAATAAAAACTTCCCCGCCGTATTATAACTCATAACAAATTCTACTTGTCTGCATCCGCAAGATAAAAAAGTGTACAAATATTTTACAGAGAACAAAATTTATTTTACGAATATTTTCAAACATTTTCCAACGCCGAAATAAACGATGAAATACCAACACAGAATATTACGTTTAAAAACGTCCTTGACACTGCAAAATACACAAATATTTTTCACTGGCATATTAATAAATTTTATTAGGCAACGATTTTTTATTTTCCAACATACACTAGACATTTCACGGGCTTTATTCTCTAACTACTCCAGGATTTTTTTTATCAAATGCTCCAATAAATATGTTATTTATCACGACTCGTTCAGCGGGGGAAAAAAGCAAACAAAAGGCAAAAAAAAAAAAAAAATAAAACAGCAAACTGTTCTAACCATCATAAATGACACTAAATAAAATACGTATTTTAATAAAAAAAAAAAATGAATTTAAATGCTCTGCAGCGCAATATTCAGTTTCATCACAGAGGCATAACATTTGATAAATGATATAAGCGTTAAATAAATTTTATTTAAATTTGATTCAAAAGTAAACGCATGAAAATTCAAGGAAGTTAAAAATAAATAAATTTTTTAGTTAGCAGTTTTACATAAAATTTAAATCCGAAATTTGCAAAATTTAATGCTGATTTATAGCCGGTTTCCCATTTTTCGGTTTCAAAAGTAAAGGTAAATAATACACACATAAAGCTATGATTTCAAGTTATTTTTGATTTCATTGGACTTTTCTAGAACGTACGAAATGCAATGTAATTTAAATGACCGCCCCTGGATTGGTTGCAGCGGTGAATCCTTTTTACGTAGTTTTCGACCACTTTTTCGCACATTTCGGGCGGTATTTCGGTGATAGCTTGACGAATGTTGATTTTCAAATGCTCCAACACTTGGAGAGTCTCCGCATAAATGCGGTCTTTGACGTAGCCCCACAAAAAAAGTCTAACGGCGTCATACCACTTGATCTTGGTGGCCAATTGATGTCGCCAAAACATCAAATTACGATTTCGGAAAACTTCTCTTACAATAAACTCAAAATCGGTCGTGTTGTGTAGCTCGTGGCACCGTCTTGTTGAAACCACATATCTTTCAGTTCATAACATTCCATTGCAGGCCAAAAAATAGTCGGTTATTATATGGCTATAGCGCTATGAATTGAAATTTTGATTATCCCCCATACTTTCATTAACAGAAGCGATATTTTCGGCAGTGCGTACATTGCGATGATGCACAGGCCTGACCACATCTGTAACGCTTCCAGTCTCTTCAAATTTCTCTACAATGTTGCCAATTCCTTGCACAGTAGGTCGATTATGATGACCATAATCGCACCGTAATGCACGAAAAGTGACTACGTGTGAGTCACCCCCCTTGCAGTAAGTTTTAACTACTTCTACGCGTTCTTCGGTTGTTAAACGTTCCATATTCGTAAATGGCAAACCTTTCACTAAATAAATAACACTTCAGATGACAGGTATTCGGCAGTTGACAGCCTTGCCAGACCGGCAGTTTTGAAATCACTAAATGCATAAATTATATATATATACTAAAATTTTAATCATTTTTTGTCGTTGTTTTTTTTTTTTTTGCTTATTATACAGATTATAATTCGATATCCTGTTTGGTTATGAATAATTATGTATGTATCCGTCTGTGTATGTGTTTGTGTGTGTGTAATCATTGAGCCATGAAATTTTACATTTGATTTGATTTTGTTACTGCGTTTGATTTGGTCTTACACGGAAAATTTATTTAATCCAATTATGAAAATTTATTGTTTTTTTTTGTCCTGTACGACAATTAGAGCTAATGCAGTTGAGGTCAAAATTGAGAATATAATTTTACATAGAGAATTTTATATAATATGATTTTCAATATATTTCGGATTTGGCATTAACAAAATGAAATAATAACCGATCGCCAGTATATAACATATTAGGCGGTAACAATTTCAATACAACTCTTCGCACAGTGGTCCATATGTAATGAGTGTAATGAGTTCAAATGAATATATAGTCATGTCGTTTATTACATTCTAAGTTTAAGTACATAAGTTTGAGTTTCGTTGTAGCATCAAACGTATTTTTCACTCTTTATAAAGGGTATCCCAACAAGAACGCAAAATTTAAATTCGGCGCCATTCGAAGTGTCATTGTTTGGCATTTGAACAATTGTTATTGTTTGCTAGTAGAAGGTACGAGGTTAATAAAAATGGAGAGCTACACGAATGAACAACGCGTTCTCATTGTGTAATTTTTTTACCAAAATAGTGGAAGTTTTGCGGCTACAGTTCGCAAATTGCGATCAATTTGGGGTCACAATAATGCTCCAAAAAAGTCAACTGTAAAGAGATTAATGGATAAATTTGGCAAAACTGAGTCTGTTAGTGATGTAAAGACAACAACGCGCCTTCGACCAGGTTGATCGACCGAAAATGTCGCAGCTGTACGTGATGATGTCGCTCAAACTCCGTCCACCTCAATTCGACACCGAGCTCAGCAAATTGGTGTCTCGAAATCCACTATGCAGCGAATTTTGACGAAAGATTTGCATCTTCATGCATACAAAGTTCAATTGACTCAGAAACTGAAGCCAGCTGACTCATGAACAGCGAAGGGAGTTCGTTAATTGGGTATTGGAGAAACAACATAAAAAAGCTGATTTTGCCGATAAAATCATCTTCAGTGACGAGGCCCATTTCCATCTTAATGGGTTCATCAATAAGCAGAATTGTCGCATTTGGGGTGAGGAAAATCCTCGAGTGATTCAGGAGAAGCAAATGCATTCTCAACGTGTCACTGTGTGGTGTGGATTTTGGGCTGGAGGAATCATTGGACCTTTTTTTATGAAAATGGGGCATGTGTCAAGCGCAAATAGTCAATGGTGTTCGGTATCGTAAAATGATAACCTTTTTTTCATGCTTAGAATTGAAGAAATGAATGTGGAGGGCATGTGGTTTCAACAAGACGCCGCCACATGTCATACAACAAGAGAAACAATTCAATTGCTGCATTAGTCATTTAAATCTTGCGTTCTTGTTGGGACACCCTTTATGAGTATGTAAAAAAGCTGGCTAAATGTTTGTCTATTTTATAATTTAAGAAAGTAGTGATCGAATTAATAAACCATCACATGTGTCATTTTTCTTTTCAGAACCGCACTAAAAATTCACATTTGCATCGAGCAGCGTTTGGCAAATCACCATGAATGTGAAGGAAGCTGTAAATTTCATTTCTGATTAAATGGCTTTATAAATACAGAACATTTTCATCATTGGAGTGAAGAAAAACCATATGATATTCACAAAACTCGTTTACATCCGCAAAAACTATTAGTTTGGTGCGATTTATAGTCTGGGGGGCTAATAATTTCATAATTTTTTTTAAAATGAAAATGCTTTTTGCAGATATTGTCAAAACATGATTGTGGATGAGGCATGATATGGATGATTTCGACTAGGATCATACGTGGTTTAAACAAGTTATTTGATTATTCTAATAAACTACAAACACTCAATGATTTCAACATTATTCGTATACGGTAAAATAGATGACGATCTAAATTAGTATTGCAATATCTAAATCTTGAAAAGGTCCAAATGAAATTATACATGAGATTATCTGTAAGCAAAATTGTTCTGCATCAGAATATAAAATAAAAGCGAATATAATATCTATAAATCATAATGTTTTGTATTTATTTAAAACTAAAGATATATAACTCTTATTTGATCACTCTTTATGTTAAGGTAGGTATGGAAAATAAACTGTTTTGGAGATCATTCAAAAATGAATGCCGGATCATTTAATGACATTTCCTTATTGAACAAGTTCGTTTGTAAAAAAAAATTCTACCTGTTATGTTTTCAAACGTAACATTTTTGATATTGTTCTGTGTCAAAAACAAAATGAAATAAAAAAAAAATATTTAGTTTGTTTCAATTTCCAGATAGAGAATACACACAATTTTAATTCTGTTCTCTACAACCAAATCGAAATTGTGCTGAACTTTGTTTTAATTACATATATTCAAAATGAAATTTCAAACACTATTTGGTTTTGATTCATAAACCTGAAACAAAATTAGAATTGTATTTTATGTGAAAATTTTCCGTTCAAAAAAACAAACAATATTTTTGAGCAGCTGCGAAGTTTCGAATATGAAAGAGAATATAATTTCTAATGTACTTTAAATTTAAATACATTTACAATACCAAAACAAAAGCGAAAATGAATTTTCATGAAAATCCTTAATAAGTAGTTCTCTGAATTTCCAACGGTTTGTCTTATTTTTTTTCTTTTATATTCTATTTTTCATAAGTTTTCTAACGAAATTTCAGATCAAATTAATGTCAAGATACTTTGACCGAAAGTATCGTTTTGAAAACTTTACAGGGTGGTTAATGAACTTTGCTACATTAAGGAAATCAAACAATTTGCCCTCTATCTATAACGAGGAGCGAGACTGAGCGCAATCTGTCATTCATTTAATATTCTTATTGTGCTCGGTATTGTCCATTCTTGGATGAAAATATCGATTAAAATGCCGAATCTCTATTACGGCCTACAATGAATCGACTTTATCAATAGCACGTGAATATACGTGGTGCAGCGTATTTAAAAGCGATCGAGATGTGATAAAAGATTTGCCCCGCTCTAATAGGCCATCAAAATCTTCAGCTGAAATTATCATCAATGAACTGAAGGAGATGGTAACTAAAATTCGCAGTAATTCTGCCCCAGCAAGTCAGACAAGTGTGACAAACTTTTGAAACAGAACACGAATCTAAAAAGGTTTCTGTTTCGGAGTAGTTCTGTACTTCTTGGTAGCGATATTCATCAGCCATCCTGCTTTCTGAAATTGGAAATATTTTGTGAATGAGAGGGTCAGAAATAAAGTGTCCGAATGTGTCTTTAAACGAAAAGTAACGATGGCAACATTCAAAATCGTATCTGCGAAATGATGATCCAGCAGACAATGACGGAGTTATAATAATTTTCGGTAGAAATGAAATGAAAATTTTAAAAAGGAAATATCATAATTTGACTAAGTGGACAACATTGAAAGTTTAAAATGGTAACCAAAAATATAAACAGTATGATCAGAAAATAATCATTTCGGATGGTTACTGATGTTGCATTTTTTTGTTTTGTTTTGTTTTTAACAGGTATTGAGGAGCCTATGAAGACAAACAGTAAACTAATTCAACTAATTTTCTTCTTTTTTTTCGCAAAACACCTCTTCTTAACCACGCTTTAAAACTTCGACGTGAAGGAAAGATTACTGAGAAAACACCAAAATTTATTAAATACTTGTAAAATCGAAGGACCACATGTAATGTTAGGCCTTTTTCCTTCTGAAACCCAGTTTCCAATTCGCAATAGGCAATCTAGGGGAAGCTTAGACTCAATTGAGGGGGTTGAAAACCAGGAGATCTGAGTTGCAATTCGTAGTGTGTATCTAATTAACTTATGGAAAATTTGTATTTTCTAGAAAAAAGGAGGATAGGGATAAGAGGCTTACATTGGTATTTATATGAAAGCTGAGGGCGGCTTGCGACGTGGTCCTGGTGGTTGTTGAATTGCAAAGAGGCCCGTGCTCTCGACCAAACCACAAAACATCTATGCACCGCCGGTTTGCCAACGAGGCATCACAAACAGAGGGTTTTTTTAATTTCATGGTTGAATAGGTGGGCTTTTAAATCATCTAACAATAGTTCATTTTAGAATTCAATTTAGGTTAACCGTAGTTATTCAAATACTTCATTTTAATTTATTTAAAAAAAAAATTTATTTAATTCATTGAATAGAACAGAGGTAATTATATTAAACAATACCAGTTTAGTTAATTTCGTCTACAAATGTTAAGGCTTTGTTAATAATTTATGTCTTAGAACTGAGTTTAGCATCAAAACGTAAGAACAAAATTGCATTTTACGGACGTTGGACGAACTGTAAAGAAGCAATCATTAGTCAAAAGTTTGTTATAGCAATGCTGGTGCATTTGGGCATTTTATTGTCGTCTTAAACTGAACGAAATTAAACGGAATATGTATCAAATACAGCCTATTTTGTAGATAATTATTAATACAGCTAAGCTTCAGAATGCTCTTTCGTTCAGTTTCATATTATAATAAAAAAAAGCTTCCACAAAGAATCAATGGACAAATATTTTTAATATATTTTATCAGAATATTAAATATGCCGCTTGCTTTTTCCAAAAGGTACCAATTTGGTTATGCCATAAAGAAAAAATGAAAAATGTCTTGAAAAATCAGAGCAAAGTTTGTGAAAATCAAAGCAAAATAGAAGAAATGAATAATCTGAGAACACATTTCCTACTAAGTGTTTTGTTACCCGGCAAAAAAAGAGTGGAATCTATTCAAAAAGCATTACATTTTCACCACTTCTAAAAGTGCAATCCATGCATATTTATCAGTTCCAACGGAATAGTTTTGAACCACTTCAAAAGCCACCGTAGCGAAATACTTAAAACATTGGTTTTATTTTAATTTATGCTTCAAAGTGTTTGATTTAAAGTGTTCGGGAAAAACATTTATTTATTCTTCTTTATATGATGATCAATGTTCTATTCGGGAAAATTATAAATGCTTAAAGGTAAAATAAAGCGAATACATTTCAATGTCGCTAAGAATGTCCTTCTCCAATACTCTAATTGCAGTCCATGGTAGAGGGTATTTAAGGTTCGACCTAACAAAACATTAGGCGCTCTTCTACAGGGTAATTTCTTAAGATTTAAGTTTTTCAGGTTAGCAGCACTGGTTGGTAATGGCGTCCAAACGTCATCTGTCAAAGTGAAAAGTGTACAGTATACTCTGCCATTTCATCATGAAAAAACTAACAAACGAGCAACGATTGCAAATCGTTGAAATTTATTATCAAAACTCGTACTCGGTGACAAATGTGCATCGTTTGATGCGTCCATTTTATGGTCGTCATAATCGACCTACTGAATCAACAATTCGTGCTGTTATCTCCAAATTTCGCACCAAGTTTACTTTGGTGGACATAAAACCATCGACTCGCATGCGTAGAGTGCGTACCGAAGAAAATTTTGCAGCCGTAGCGACCAGTGTTAATAACGATCTTGAAATGTCAATTCGTCGCCGTTCTCAGCGATTGGGCATGTGTTACTCAACCATAACGAACTTTTCTTTTGCCCTAATTGGCTGAGTTGAACTTGGTTGACATGTGGTGCAACGTGCCATACTGCTCGTGAAACAATGGATATGGATACCAAATTCATCGGTGAGCAGCTTATCTTTCGATTTGGCCCTGTGAGTTGGCCCTCAGGATCTTGCGATTTAGCGCTTCTTGATTATTTCTTGTGGGGTTATGTCAAGTCGTTAGTCTATGTGGACAAGCCGAACACTATTGAAGCCTTACAGGATAACATAACACGCGTTATTCGTGGAATACAGGCCGAAATGCTCGAAAAGGTGACGAAAAACTGGATCTTCCGAATGGGCATTTTAAAACGGAGCCGCGAACAACATTTACATGAAGTTATCTTTAAAAATTAAATGGCAAAGACCAATTTACCGATTCCAATAAGAAATGTTAATATATGAAGCAAACTTGAGTGTTTTATTCGATTTTTAAAAAAACTACGATTAAGAAATTACTATACAATTCAGTGCCTGTCTACCTGGGTTTATTTTTTCATGGAAAATACCAAATCCACGGGATCTACGCCGCAGTTTTTGCATGGAATTTACTTTTAATTTAAATTGAAATACAACACAACTAACACAATAAAAAAGCCGTTTGAATAACAAAAATTTGCAACCAAAGATTTGAATTTTTATTGCATCTACATCATTAATGAATATATAGGATAGAGGCATCATAAAATAGTGCTTCCTTCCTATGACAACCCTATGTTAATTTCATTGGTGATTATGATATTTTTCACTACTTCTCCATCACAAATTGTGATGAATACTTGCTTCTTTGAATGCACTTTTTGACAACGTAACTGTACCAAAAAAGAAAAAAAAAAGAAACGATTTGGGAACTAGTTTATTTTATGTCTGTACGTGACACCTACGAAGGAAACTAAATATTTCGCCTAACTTACTCAAATTAATGTCAGGCCTATAGGAAATAATCCTATACTAAATTGTTCAACAACATTTCGTACTTCAATTTTGTCCCTCGGTGTACTCAACACATGTATGTATGAAAGAAAAAAACAAAAACATTCACAGACAAATTACTATGCAATGGCCAATAATTTGTTTACCAAAAAAAAATCTGGCCAATAGACACACATAACAAAAGGTCATTTGGGGATTTTCTCACAGTTCAAAACGTTGCTCCACCTAGTTTTCCGACCAGGAAAACATACCAAAAGTAGAATAAAGATTTCCTGCTAAAATCACACTACATTTGTGAACTGTGCTAAGGAATGGAAAACCCTTTCGAAAGCGGTGCGGAAACAGAAAAAAGCGAAGCAAAAAAAAAAAAAAAACAAGAAGCGAAAACGTTCAAATGAATCATTGATTGTGTTTTGTTAAGATTAAAAGGCAATAAATGCCATTAATCGTAAGACCAATTGTCCGGCAATAAATTTTAATGAATTTGAACGAATACGGATAATCGGAAAACTAGAGTTCCAGAGCATTGCATGAAATAATACAACCAATTTATAATGGTCCAAAACAAAACATGTGAAAGATCTAAAACGAAATGAACGCTTACCATTAAATGCTATTAGAGGGGCTACACGGCAAGAAGAAATGGAGAGTAGACTTATTTTCTATACCAAAACCCAGGAATGGGAGGGCAGCCATCCAAGGTTGGCTGTTATGTGGTAGTTGTGTGAAATGAAACGTAGAGCAACACAATACGAGTATAAGAAACGGCAAAGTATTATGTTTCGTTCAAGATTTATGAGAAAATCACAACATGTTTTATTGCTCACTAAGCTTGAATCCTGCATATTTATATGCATGCTTTTGTAAGCACATTTAGGGGGATTTGTTCTAAAATTATGTTAGTTTACTTTAAAATGGGTCGTATTGTTGACTCTTTCTGCTCGAAACGTGAGTTAATTTACTCAGAGTGGCATCAGAATATTTTGGTATTTTTTTTTTATTTAACTTAAAATAAATTCTGTTTTAATAAGCAAATAGATAAAAATTATAGTAAAAAGAAATTCAGTACTTTTTCAACATACGGCTTTGGTAATCCGTATTTCGCCTTGCATAAGTGCGATCGAGTTACGCTAAATGTTATTAGAAAGGTAAGATTCTGTGGCCCAAAAACTACTAAGGCAGTTTTGCGTTAGTAATATTAGAGCGTGTTTCGAATATAGCAAAGACTGTAGAATATAGCAAAGACGCTGTAAAATAGCTTTTCTTCGCTGAAGGCGAAAACGCAAACCAGGTGCAAACTCTGTATGGTCTTGATACAGTAGCAGCAAATTATGCCCAACTTTGGTTTCGTCAGTTTGATGTCGAAGATGTACCAGGATAATTCTCGAAAATGTCTATAAAATAATAGAAACCGTCAAGTCCGACCGCCGGTAATTCGTGTAAGTAATCTTTCGATTGTTCAGGAACTAAAGATTGCACAGAAAAATCCTTTTTAAAATCATTTGGATAAGACGCGAGATACAAAAATAAGTTCAATGTATAAGTGCAACACGAGTTAAGGTAAAAAAAACGTAATGAACCGATTTCTATATGCGAATTAGCTGTCGAATAGCAACAAAATCAACTCATTCCTGAAGCGGATGGAGATTGATGACGAAAATTGGGTCAATGGACATTGTCGCGTCCAGCGAAAACCATGGCCGAATAGCAGTGAGATGGCGCAAATAATGGCCAAGCCAGGATTGACTGTATTGATGTGTGTTTGATGGGATTGCAAGGGAATCATCTAATCTGATATGCTTTCCTATGGTCAAGCTCATAATTTGCATCTGTACTGTCCACAAAATGTTATAAAGCCAGCTTTGACCAAAAAAAGAGGAATTGTGTTAAATCGCAACAACGCTAGAAGCTCCAGGAGCTTGTTGGAAAGGTTCTTAAGCATCCAAATTGTAGTCCGCACCTAGCCTCAAGTGATTGCCACCTGTTCCGGTCTACGGTGAAAGATTTGGCTGGTGAAAAATTCATGTCAAGAAAAACTTGTGAAAATAGACGACAGCTTTGACCAAAAGATGGGGAATTGTGTTAAATCGCACCAACGCTATAAGCTCCAGGAACTAATTTGAAAGGTAGTTAAGCATTCACCTTGTAATGCGCCTCTAGCACCAAGTGATTACCACCTGTTTCGGTCTATGGCGAAGGATTTGGCTGGTAAAAAAATCGTGTCAAAAGATACATGTGAGAATCGACTGTGCCATTATTTTTGCTAAAAGAGACGAAAGTTTGTATGAGTTTGTATGGGACCTAATTAAATCATCTTCAAAATCGGAACAACTTATCGAGCAAAACGGTGCATATCGGATCTAAATCAGATCATTCCAACTACGTTAAATAAAGTCTTCGATGTGATGTGATGATGGATTTCATTTTAATAAAGCTTATATTTGAAAAAACTGGAAAGTCGAGTTTTCGTATGTTTGATAAAGTTGAGAATCGACTTTTTTTATATATATTTTTTCAAAAGTTGAAATGTCAAAGAATTGAATATCTGGTCCAACTATGGGTCCATACATTGGTCTCATCGTCTTTGACTTCCTTTTGACCAACACACACAAATTGGCGAGTTAAAATAACAGATTCTGGATATTCGGTTGCTTCCAAAGCTAAACTGCCAAAAGCCAACTTCTAATCTTCGATCAAATTCAAGACTCTTTGCGAAGTAATTGTAGCAGATGTCACTGTTACCTTAGAGCCATTAGCTATATGAAGAGAGCGATAATTTCAAAAAAAAAATATCTCTAACTCAAGTATATCTCTAACTCGGCATTTTCTGTTGCTTTATTTCGATGGTGTTTTCTTGATAAAATTAACTCAATTTAAGTGGTTTTAGGATTGGTTTGGTTTTTAGGTTTCTTTATTAGAGCTGGTATATTAGCCCATAACTCTGAGCTACTGTAAAATTAATTTTTCGTCATGCATATTAACCACTTACCTGAGGCGGAGTGATGATCGATTTCGTTCGACGCGTTCGCAGTTTCGACGCGTTCATACACGTTAGCACACACCCGGTAGTTTTACCACGGAATGCTTGATTTGGGGTTGAAGATAGTAAATTCTGCAAAAAAAAAAAAAACATTTTTTGGTTATTCTTAAATGAACAGTCGTTAGAAAACCTTAAATAGAAAGACAAAATCATTAATTTTACTAATTAATTAATTCATTAATCTTCATTAATCATTAATTAATTAATTAATCAACCTTCATTAATCAATCTAGCAAAAGATAATATTTCGTCAAATCATAAACTTGTGATGAAGCCTTTTCTGAAAAAGACAATTTTGGCTTATCATAGCACAATACTTTCATAGTATTGCCCTCGCTCTCTAAAAATGCAGTATTTTCTTTCTCTGTAGGGATAAACAAAACCAAGCTATAATAAAGGATAACATATTTTGCGGAAACAAATGAAAAGAAGAAAATTTTCAGGTAAAACGCAGACCAAACTTTGCAATTATTGAACTTTTCCACGGAGTTTTTCTGGTGAAAGGCAGACAACATTTTGAATTTATTGTCAAAAAAAAAGAAAACACTACTATTTTGCATTTAAAATGCACATTCTGCCAAAAACAAAAATAAATTATAGTTGACCTGTGTTCAATTACAATGAATTATGATCTTGAAAATGAAATATTTATAGAATTAGATGAAATAAATTTCCCATTTTCCCAAAATAGAGCTTTTATCTGACTACATAAAAAGTTTCCAATCTTCCAAATACTGTTATGCTGAGTAACAAAACTGCTGTCTAACTCACGTTACTTGCTACAACGCTTCACAAGTTTCTACCTCTTTTTTGAATAACCCTTGAACGAGTAAGAACTCTAAAACTGAAATAAAACTGGGTTACAAATATTAAAATTATAATATAATATTTGTCTTTAATTTTTGGTTCACGAGCGTTGAATTATAATTTCAAAAACTTTAAGCAAGTACTATCCATTATCACATATATAACAGTTCGAAAAGGAATTATACAATTATAGAAATTGATTATTTAAAAAGCCCGCTTAAAGCCATTGTCAAAATTCTTTTGTCGTCAAATTAGCACAGTTGCCCTCTATACTAACGCTGGATTTGATCGCGAACTGTTGTTTAGTTTACTCACAGCGCTCGATTATGTCAGTTTATTTTCTCACGAATGTATTCCGATTTTCTTGTACTGAAAAAGGAATTTAGTGTACCAAATCGCTAAAAATGTTACGAAAGTATTCTGGTGAATCAGTGAATCAATGTGGTGGAATACAGGGTGGCGCATTAAGTACTCTAACAATAAGAAATTCAAATAATTTCTTAATTTAATTTTAATTTCATTACTCTTTTTATTGTATAGAAAATTTAACGTTGTTTTATACAGCTAATTGGAAAAGGAATTTAGTGTACCGAATCGCTGAAAATGTTACGCAAATATTATGGTGAATCAGTGAATCAATGTGTAGAATACAGGCTGGTGCATCAATTGCTCTACAACAAGAAATTCAAATAATTTTGTAATTTTATTTCGATTTTATTAATTTTTTTATTGTATAGAAAACGTAATGTTATTTCATATAACTAATTGGAAAAGGAATTTAGTGTACCGAATCGCTGTAAATGTTACGGTGAATTAATGTGGTAGAATACAGAGTGGCGTATCAATTGCTCTACAATGAGAAATTCAAATAGTTTTTTATTTAATTTTAATTTCATTACTCTTTTTATTGTATAGAAAATTTAATGTTATTCTATATAAATAATTGGTTCGCGGTACCTGATCAGAATATTATTCATTGTGTGATCTGCTTAATTATTATTTTAATGGACTGCTTTAATTCAGTCAAATTCTTTGGTTTCGTTTTGTACACCTCTTACTTGACATAACCCCATAACAAAGTCAAGTGTAGTCGCAGTCACTGGGGGCCAGCGGAAAGCGGAGTTAGTGGATATTAAAATATTTGGGAATGTTCGTTGGAGGTCCACTATAACCGTTCTGGCTATGTGTGCAGTTGCCCTATCTTGCTGGAACCAAATGCTTTTGAAACGGGAAAACTCATTCAACATCTTTAAATAACTGACCCCATTAATAGTAGCACAATTCGTGCGCCACCTTATATATTCCTCGTCCTAGTTAACCATCAACATCTTGAACTAAAGGTGAGATCAATAAAATGAAGGAAACGGTGAATAAAAATCGCTATTTAAGTTTTAGAGAGATAATCACTGAACATTCTGTATCTTACGACTCTTTTAAGCGATTTGTTTGAATTTTTTAAAAATTCAATAGCGCAAAAGTCGCTGAAGACATGCTGTAATGAAGCAACTCCGATCTAACATTCATACAATACTTTATAACAGGAGACGTGCTTTTACGAGGTAAAAAGTCAAACCAGCAAATAAGCTAAAAAATAAAGTGGACTCCAAAAACCACGTTAAAGTCGATCAAAAGTCAGGTAAAGCTCATTGTTCACTTTTTTCATCGCGTTGTTGTGCAAGCGATATTTCAGCCACAAAGTTAAACTGTAAATAAAGAATATTATCTGGACATCATGAGGCGTTTGCGAAAATAAATTTGTCGAAAAAGGCCAGGTTCGTGAAATTAAAACCCATGCATCATTTCAAGAGGCTATAATTGTGAATGTATTTCAGGCTAAAAACTTAACAAAATAACAAAAAGAACAAAACTTAACAAATAACTTAACAAAATAACAAATCGTACAATCATCGTATTTACTTAATGTGGCACCGGCTCACTTTTTTCTATTTTCGAAACTCAAATTGGTACTTCGAGGCGGCCGTTTTCAGCCGATAGAAAACATAAGAGAACATTCGCGCGCAAAAGCAAAAGTCTTTCCCGAAAAATGAGATTGAAAAATATTCTGCTGATTGGATTATTCATTGACATAAGTGTGTTATTTCGGCAGGGGAATGAATACTTTGTGGGCAATACAATAAATCTGAATAAATATTAACTATTTTGTGTTTTATTGAGTTTTTTTCCTTGACAGAATGTATACATCAAAACATTTATCTTTGAACTAAACTAAACTAAATTGTGGCACCTGGAAAAACTCCTTATTTTAGTAACTTCATTATACGAATGAACTCATAGTTTTTCCCTGGTGCGCAAAAACACATTGAAACTATTCCTACATGATTACGTACCTTTTTCTCACCAGATTATTAGATTTATTTTGATATTACCCTCTACGGCAATTATGAGAATGTCACAAATAGTAATGAAATCATGTCGTCACAAATCATGCTGTATGATTTATTTTTGTCTAAAGTAAAAGTTATAAAGTGATTGTCGTCCCGTTCGTGGTGGGTTTGTGTTTATTTCCAAAATGTCTGTTTATGGCGGAAAACCCTGTCACAGGTATGTTATTAGTGGGGGAAATGGAAGAAATAACTTTTGTCACATACGCTTCATGAGGCAAATACACACACAGAGTTAGGGAGAGCGTGAATGTGTGTACGTGTTTATGTGTGTTAGTAAGCGCAAACAAGGAATGTAAGCCTAACGCAAACATGCCCACACAAAGCCATCAACTTTATATGCCTGACTAACGGAAATGACAGGAAATGTGTTTCCAATACTATCGCGTACTCGTATGTGTGCGCAATCACACATGGTTGTGTAAGTGTAAGTGCGTGTGTGTGTGTGTGTTGGTAATTTTTACATTAATGTGTGTTCGTAACTTGTTCAGAAACATTAATTACTTTATTTATGGCTCATTACTGTCTGTATTTTGTTGTTTATTAGTTTTTCATCTTTACATTTTCTCTTCCACTATTTATTAGTTTTAAAAAGTTTCCTTTTGTACTTTCTGTTTTTGTTTGGTATTTAAAAAGTAATTAGTTATGGCATTAAGATGAAAAAGCGCACCCAGAATGTCAAAGTAATCTTGAGAAATGGCAAAAACAGAGGTACAAGTGGGTAAAAGAACAGTCTATCGTTTCAGATTTTGTGAAAAATAACAACTTAATATAACATCATTGCAAGGAATCAAAATTGCTGGAGATGATAAGGCAATTAATTTATAATTTTTTGAAAACTAGGATAGTTTTCAGAACACGTACGAGATTTTTGCATACAATTAAGCACAATTTTGATATTATTCGTCATTGCTAAAGTTGTATGCTTAATATTAACACCGCTTACATTCCTTCGCTCACGGCCGTAAAATAGTGGGTAACAGAGTTTAAATGAGGCCATACGAGCTGCCAAGACGAACACCGTAGTGTTCGACCAATTGATGTGTCCACACCAGACACGCGTAAGAAAGTCCACAAAATGGTATTGGATGATTGTCGGCTCAACGTGCGTGAGCTAGCTGAAATAATAGCTATTTCAAAGAGTGCTATGCATCGTATATTGACCGAAGGTTTGATGATGAGAAAGCAGTGCGCTAGTTGGGTGCCGCGCTTGCTTTCAATAGAGCAAAATTTGCATCGTTTAGATGTTTCAGTAGAGTGTTTGACGATGTTTCACCGCAATAAAGACGAATTTTTGGGTCGATTTATAACCATGGATGAGACATAGGTCCACCACTTCACACCTGAGACAAAGGAACTGTGAAAGCAGTGTTCCAGTCCACTGGAGAATCGTGTCCAAAGAAGTCTAAGACGGTTCCATTTGCAGGCAAGCTCATAGTGTCTGTATTTTGGGATGCGCATGGGATTATTTTTATTGATTATTTTCAGAAAGGAAAAACCATCAAAAGCAAATATTATGCAAATTTATTGCAGCGTTTAGGTGATGAAATTATGGAAAAAAGACTGCATTTGGCAAACAAGAAAATGTTGTTTAATCAAGACAATGCTTCAGTTCACACATCCGCTATTGTGATGGCTAAAGTTAATGAATTAACGTTTGTTTTGCCTCATCATGCACTTTATTCGTCAGGTTTAACTCCCTCGGACCATATTCTATTTCCAAACTTGAAAAATGGCTCGGTGATAAAAGATTCCCCAACAATGAAGGGTACAAAAAGTAGAATATGTAACAAAAATAAAATATAATAAAAAACATATAAAAGAATAAATAAAAAACTATGAATTGTTATACAAAAAAAGGATAAATATATTGTTCATATCGAAAGGATATTTTTGATTCACTCACTTATCTGCGATGACTCGGTATGTCGTCCCCTTTGCTATGTCTCATATCAGTGCAATAGGAAAAAATTGCTCATACAAGGAGTAAATACAACTTTCGAAATTTTATAATTTTACAGGTATTTTTTTTAATATTTTTATCGACATTATTCGAATTGTTGTGGTTAATAGATTCCAAAAAAACTTAGAAAATTTTAGGGGACTGGCTGAAATGTTGGCATGCTTACTGGTCACCGAAAAATGGTAAAAACTCAAAAATTTTAGCTGCAAAAAACGACCGTATTCCGTGTGTTTTTGTACGAGGAGAAAGAGCTCTTGGCTCCCCCAGTTATCTGGCACTTCGTCCATGACTTTGTGGAAACAATGTTGAGTTTATATGCTGAACCTGTAACGCTCATCTAAACCAATTCTTTATGATTTATTATTTAATTGAAAGGAATATACGACAGAAATAGATGGATTCTAGATGAACTAATTCATACACTTTTTAATAACATCACTGTAATTATGGGCAGCGTCATTGAAATTTATGCTAACAATATAGTCGTATATACATATATCAAAGAGTATTTCACTGAAAAAACTATATTCTGACATGTCATTATGTACAAGATTATGTAATTATGCTTGTTTTATGTACGAGAAATGGACGACTTAGTATAACAATGTACTGGGATAAACGGATTCATGACCATGTTTATAGCACTGAAATCCATACGGACGACTCCAAAGTGCAGTGTAGGCTACCTTTAGTGACACCTTCATACTCACGCACTCATTCAGACTCCCTCTGACCCACGCATGACCACCCAAACGGAATTCTTGGCGCTCCTGCGAACAAGTAAACTACAGTATGTATGTGCAGAATGCGGTGGGATACCTGCTTTAAACAGTATTCATGTGATCAGTCGTAGACTTCTTGATGACAATTAAAAACAATATATTCATATATGCAAGTCATGGCAAAAGTTCTTAGTAATTGCAGCATATCGAGGACAGCAGCAACCGTACAAGATCCGTGCAGGATGTAGTAAAAAAGTTCCATTAAAATCGGTCTCGGCCAAGGGTCTTTGATCAATTGAATCTGAAGCGCATAGTTTAAAATAAGGTTCAATTACCACTACCGAATCTGTGATAATGAAGACAAAGTGGATAAGCTCAAGTAATTCCTGCACCATTATCAATACTGGTAATATCACAGGATCATATGACAACTCATTTTTTTACAACTTCTCCGAGATATGGACGAAGTAACTGTGTTGTAATCAGATATTTAAATGACTCTATCTCGGGATGGTTTTTTGTTTTTTTTTATCTGCAAACTTTTCAGTTCATACTCAGCAATAGACCATAAAACCCAACCATATAACAATAAATGCTATAAACTTTCTCATATTCAAACTTTATGTCATTGTACAATGTTGGGGTGACATGTTGGGGTGTCCCTACAAGAACGCAAGATTTAAATTTTAAATAAAACACAGATATTTAAAAAAAAATCGTGAAACTTTATTATATCGTAAAGTAGACAGAATGAGGTTATGTATGGAACAACACATCGGGCAGATGGCCGCCGTGGCTTTGCTGGCACGCACAACATCTTTTAATGAAATTTTCAATGACCGTTTTTCATAAATGCTGCGGTATTTTATTAATGCGGCGTCCAATTTCCTCTTTTAAGATTTGAGTCGTCGTCGGCTTTTTCGCGTAAACCATCGACTTCAAAAAACCCTAAAGAAAAAAGTCTAATGGTGTTAAATCGCACTATCTAGGCGGCCAATTCTGGTCTCCAAAATGCGAAATAACACGACCGGGATATGACTGATGCTGCAATTGAATTGTTTCTCTGGCTGTATGACATGTGGTGCCGTCTTGTTGAAACCACATGCTCTCCACATTCATTTCTTCAACTCTATTCACGAAAAAACTGGTTATCAACACCATTGACTGACTTGCGTTCTTGTTGGGACACCCTTTTAAATTCACATCGTTTCTTCGTTCGACATTGCAACATGTGAACTTAGATTAAAATAAATAAAGTTAAGTTTTGAAAGTGTCTGTAAACATGAAGGGATTTTGGCATCCATCTGAAAGCATCGCATTGCATTTATTAAATTATACAATTGTAAGAACTGAGGTTATGTTCACAGTGCCGCCTTCGTTCTTCGCAAGGCATTTATGATCACATAATTTCTCGTAAATTAATCCAGCCTTCCGAAGAAGTCTACATATCACATGAGAATTGTGCCTTCACAAGGTTCAATGGTACCATAGAGATGCTTCAAAATTACAAATTATTAATTTATTTATCACCCTCAATTTCATCCATCACTGGTGCGGTGACCGATAACACGTGTTGATTGACATTTCTAGTGATGACAGGTAATTGAGGTTTCATGTTACTATTTCATTTAAACGTCCCCACCATGACCCCCAATACCAACACATGTTAATCACTCTCTTTGTCATTTGTCAAGTTCTTCAATGAAATGTCATAACAAGGTAATTTGTTGTTGACACTGGATTGGATAACAACAAGTTTAAACCATAACGTTGCATCACCAATTTTCCACCCCAAAAACCACAATTTATAGATGAGCTTAGAATGATACCAATTTCAGATTGCCCCTCAGCCCTCATACAGCGAAACCACATGAGATTTTAGAAGTATTTATGATGCTGAGGCTGTTGCTGCTGCTGTTGCTGTCGCTGCTGCTTGTGCTGGTTGGTGTTATTGATGATTTAGTTAACAATAAACAATTTTCTACTTTTTGTTTATTGGTTGTTGTTCTTTCCTCAGTTAGGTATTTGTGGTCAAAATGTTATTGGCATTTATTGATATCGGTTTAAACGAGAATTTTAACGGCAGCAACAGTAGCCATATAACGAACACAAAACGGCAGTTTTGTTATGACATTGGCAGGATGTTTATGAAATATCATAGATTAAAACTGCGAACATTGGTGGCAATTGATGATGATGGCGACGATTGTAACCGCACGTCGTAAATGGCGTTTAAACCAAAATAAAAAATGTATTATTAGCTTCTGTATGTTGGCTTTCAAACCCCTTGTTTGAAATTGGGCAGATATGAAACCAAGTTGGACTAAAGTTGGTTATACATGGTTATCCATTAAATGGTTTCAAAACTGTCGGTATGGCAAGGCTGTCATATTAAATATCTGTCACCAGAAGTGTTATTTATTTAGCGAAAGATTTGCCATTTACGATTATGGATCGTTTAAAATAGTTTAAAAAAAAAAACGTGGGCACTTTTCGTACATTACGGGGTGATGATGGTCGTCATAATCGATCTACCATGCAGAGGATTGGCAAGATAACAATGAAATTTGAAGAGAAGGGAAGCGTTACAGATGTGGTCAGGCCTTTGCATCAGTGCAACGTACGGACTGTCGAAAATATTGCAAAAGTATGGCGGATAAACCGAATTTTAACGCTATGGCCATATGATAACCGATTGTTTTTTGAACTGCAATTGAAGATTATGAACTGAATGACACGTGATTTCACAAAGACGGTGCCATAAGCCACACAGCACGACCGATTTTGGCTTTATTGCACGAGAAGTTTCCAGAAAGCGTAATTTTACGTTCTGGCGACATCAATTGGCCACCAAAATTAAGCGATTTGACGCCGTTAGACTTTTTTTGTGGGGCTACACCAAAGACCATGTTTACGCGGATAATCGCCAAACGTTGGAGCATTTAAAACCCAACAGACCGAAATTTACCAAACAGTGGTCGAAAACTACCTCAAAAGGTTCCACTGATGCAACCAATCCAGAAGCGGTAATTTATATGACTTTATATTTCGTACATAATGGCAAAGTCCAAGCATTATAATGAAATCAAAGTTTGATCGAAATCATAGCTTTATATGTGTTTAATTTAACTTTACTTTTGAAGCCGAAAAATGGATAACCCTATACAAAAGACAATATATTAAATATGATATTGAGCTTTAATATTTGCTGCACACCATTGTGGAGAATAAATGTGTAATCGGAGCTAAAGACGATGTTAAAGGGATTTCAACTCCAGTATTATTTTATATAAATTTAAGTAGATTATGAAATGAGTCCTAATGTATAGATCTACCTTTAATACAATAGTTTCTTTTCGATTTTCTTATAAACATCTCAAAATTAAAAAAGTATTGTCATTTTAAATGTTGCTGAGAAAATGCATGTAAAGAAATTATAAAATTCTATATCAGTTACTTATGAAGTATTATTGAAAATAATGAGCAAAAAATAATAGGATTATTATTTCCAATTTCTAAAATTCATATATTACATATATTTTCGAGGTGGATAAACGATTCCTTCATTATATGGTTAACACTAAGAGATTACAACCGACTCAGTAAAATGCAGTCCGCTGTGTGGCTACATTTTTGTAACGATCCTGCCGATGTGCGAATTTAAAGCATCCAGGAGAAATATTTTTTGGTCTATTTCATATTATCATATCTCCTCAATTTTTAGAACCACTTTCGACTGAGATAATTTAAAGTGCTTTAACCGCCTCTTTTGAAATATTCAGATAATTACAAAACGGCCAGAAAATGAGTGAACATTCCGTTTGACAATGTGTCCTAAATTCAGACATTCAGACAAATTCAGAAGCAGTCGATATACCAAAACTTCACGAGATCAGAAACGCCCTTTTGCAGCATTTTCTATATTAACTTATTCCGATTTTGACTATTTTTTCAGATTTTTTTTAACAACCAGCCACACAGATCGGCGTCTAAAAAAGGTTGTATGAGCCAGGATCTCTCTTTACAGCATCTATCTCCACATGTGGCTTTTATTTATTCATCGACGAAATGGTAAACATTTTTGAAAATTTGCGTGGATACGTTTTTCCCAACGGAGTCGATTTTGACCAAATTCTCTATCATGATTTCAATAGGCATTCGGGCGGACAGGCGATCATGGATATATATACACTTTATAGGGCCTCAGAGTATTATTTCTAGATGTTACAAACAGAATCACAAACATATCTCGATATGAAAGCTTTGAAGTGTGTAATAAATTTTATATTTATACCATTCACTATAGGGCGGGGATGAACAAGTTTGCACGGTTAGCTGCAAACTAGAAGTAAACATTTGATATCCCCATAAAATAAAAAATTTTTCATTGCTGTGAAGATTCAAGCTGAATTATGTGTGTTAACTGTGTCGATCCGTCTGCGTCTGCCAGAGTGTGAAAAATCAATAAAGAAAAATCTTGATCATACAAGGACTGAACTCATCTCTAGAGGAATGAATATTTTTCAGAAATTTTTCATTTTTTATACCATTTATTGAAAGATACTGGTAAGAACATTCGAATTCTTATAACTCTCATAATCGTGGTTATAGAGAAATTACAAAAAATAAACATTTCTATTCGAAAAACAGACTAAGTTATTCATGTAGTGGTTTTAAAACCGCCGGTCTGGCAAGGCTGTCAGCTGTTAAATATCTGTCATCTGAAGTGATATTTTTTTATTTGGCTTGTAATTTAAAGCCTTCCGCAACAATTCACCTATTAGAAAGCGTTACAGAATGTGCCTTTTGTAGGAATTATAGCATAATTTAAAACATTTTAAATGGCTTGGTAGTAAATTGTAAAGTCGTACTACACTTATCACAAAGGCACGACTTGTGAGTGTGGTTATTTTAGGGATAAGAAGCTGCTTATTACGAGCAAAATATGCAAAATTAAACGAATTAAAAAGAATTGAGGACTACGTAGTCGAACAACTTTATAAAATAACAACAAAGGCTTTAAATCAATATAATTTTTAAAACCACAGCCCAAGAAACGCTTAACACACGGTGTTATATGAACGCGACGACTCAGTGAATAAAAATATCTTATAACCCTTTTAAAAGCCATCTGAATTTTCCTTATATTTTGTTTATTAGTGCCAAATTCGCAGCCATTTAGGAATATGGATCGCTTTTGTTACACAAAAAATGCTTAAAAATAATAAAAACTTACTACAAAAGTTATAATACAAACATGAGTTTTCAATCGAACAAAATTTTCTTCGGCGATGGAGCTCATTTCTTATCCGGCGGTTACGTCAATAAGCAAAGTTGTCGCATATGGGACTCAGAGAACCCAGAAGTAATTGTGGAAAAGTCATTGTTTCGGCAAAAATTAAGTGTTTTGACGCGCTTTCTGGTCTGGAGGTGCCATTGGGCTGTATTTTTTCGAAAACAATCTCAAAAGGATCCACCACTGCAACCAATCCAGGAGCGGTCATTTAAATGCCATTGTACTTTGTACATAATGGCAAAGTCCAAGCATTATAATGAAACAAAAGTTTAATCGAAATCACTTTTGAAATCGAAAAATGGATAACCCTATATAAACATGCATAAAATTCATTAATTTCAGCTTGTCGCAGCAATACTGCAGACACTTCCATACCATATCTACATACATTGCCTAACGACGGCGCTAACAACTTGCAAACGCAACCTCTTTACTGCTTAAAACTTCAATGCACTTTAATGCACAATTTATCAGGCTTGATAACTCATCCAATTTGCATTGAAAATAAAATAGTTATCATTTCGGCTCCAATGTGGTCATAGCACTTTCTCATTATCACGTTACCCAATCTAAAGTTGACATTATATCCTGTTGTAGAGGCCCTTCTAATTTTTCTGTCATTTCTTTTACATCTTAAGCAAAGGAAAACCCATTTAATTCTACTTAAGTCCCAATTTTTTGTGAGTGTCTTCCATTCAAAGCGGTAGCAGCAAAGAATAAACGTAACCTCAATCATGTCATTGTTTGCTCTGTTTCGTACTCTCTTTTTCTGAGCATATTAACAGTTTTTTCTTTTTTTTGTAAGATAATTACATTTTTTTGCTCTATATAAAAGGGAAACACTGAAACTTTGGTTTTTTTAATCCTCACATTTTATTTTTCGCTCTGTGTGTACTTTCATATAATGGAGGTGACATTGGGATGACAAACAATGAAAAATTGTTGATTGAGTGATATTTTTCTGGTAGGTAAATTGGGAATTACTTACTTATGTTCTCTTCATTTATGTCCGATCGCAGATATATGTAGTCCTCTTCTTTCAATAGGGAACGACATACTTATGTCCTATTCATTTACGCCTCACTGTAGATATTTGAACTCCTGTATCACACCGGAGCAGCATTAATCCCCCTCTACGTATTGTCCCACGTGGAAAGACCTTTTAGTGCATTACAGGCATTAGCTTTACTTCGTCCGCTGCAAACTCACTTTTGCTGAGGCCTTTTCTTTATTCGTAAATACTGTAACATCAAGGAATTCCTGATTCCTGTCACACTTCATAGAGTGTTAAAAGTATAATAAAGTCTGATGTTGACTGGCATTCGGTATCGTTGTGAAACGGTATGCCCTGTGTGACGAGTCCGACAACCAAAAAACTATTATAATGTCTCGTTAATGGAAGAGTTTACGAGCTAAAACATTACGTTTAACATAACATTTGATTCAGAAAATTAGAATCCAATTTTGGGCTTTGCTATGTGACGTATAATATTGAGTTTGATGAAAACATATTGGAACATTGGAATATATTAGCCCATTTCTTTAACTCTGTTTTCATGGTACAACATCTCATTAACGAAAGAAGATCCCGAGAATTAAATAACATTTTCGAATTGTTCAGTTCGTATTCATTTACATCTTTGGAGGTACAAAAAATCTTAAAAAATCTTTTAATAATTTGAATCTCTAATTTCTTTAAAAGACGATACATCGGAAATTCTTTGAGATTCAAATTTCTTACAAAGATGATACAGCGGAAATTCTTGGGAGCCCTATTTGAGTTCTGAAACATAATACCTCAGCATTTCACATAGTTCGAGGTCGAAGAGTTTACCCCAAATATTCGGTTCTTATTCTTCTTAGGAGGCGACTGGAATAGACATATCTTATCCATTTACGCCGCCCGTAGCAAATAATTCTAAACGCTTCGATCGCCTGCGCTTCACCTCCATCTCGTCACATCAAGTTTCGATAGTACTTTAAAAGCCTGGTCTTTCTAACGGAGTTTTGGTCGCTGGCTCGATATGTCTGATGAACATTTCGAGTAGTCGAATAATCGGCAAGTCTTGCAAATGTTTCCCAAACTGTGACGTTCGCAGTCGTCGTTCAATTGTAGCTCCCATTAAGTGAGTTTAAAAATAAAATGAGTGTAAACGCACTGAATGTGAGAAGCTCTCCCGTATCTCATACACGCGATGCAAGAGAATCTAATTTTTGTATGGGCAGTGCCGACCGATTTTAACTACTTAATTTTAACAAGATTTTAACTTGATCTTAACAAGCTTTATAACACAATATATAATTTAAATTACTGCAGACTACGAATTAGTGATTACAAATAAAATTTCGATAAGTCATTCAATTTTTGTGGAAGCTTATAAGAATGTTGTGGCCATCTACGAATACCGAAAAACGCGTAAAAACAGTTAAAACACTACAAAAGTGGTGATTAAAACCTGGGCTTTTAATCGAACAAAATTTTCTTTAGCGATGAAGCTCATTTCTCATTTCATTTCTCGGAAAACCCAGAAGTGATTGTAGAAAAGCCATTCATCCGAAAATAATGACTAAAAATTAAAAATGACTGAAAAAAAAAATTAAAAATTAAAATGACTTCAAAAGGATCCGCTGCAGCAACCAATCCAAAGGCGGTCATTTAAATGGCATTGTATTTCATACATAATGGCAAAGTCCAAGCATTATAATGAAATAAAAGTTTCGTCGAAATCATAACTTTATGTTTGCTTTATTTAACATTATTTTTAAAACCGAAAAATGGATATCCCTGTGTTTGAACCTAAGAACAGGTGGGTTAAATGAGCAATTTTGTGCGAAATACCAGAAGGGGAGTGATTAGTCCGTCGATTTTTTTCAAATTTGTTACAAAGGAATATAACGAGCAAAAGTTTAGGAATTACAGGGAAAATATAGGTAGATCAATTTGTAAGGGATGTATCAGAATTGGGGGATCGATATAGTTGATTTACAATCTGCAGCCGCCACAATAGTAGACTGGGTTATAATTTAAGATATATGTTTAATGCTTTTAGTTGCTTCTACTGAAATGTTTAACATATTTTGGTGCAATTTATCTTAAATTTTATTCAACATCACATCATAGAATATTGAAATGTAATACAGAATTCTTTTATAAATATTTCTTTCCGTTTACAATCTATTCCTATTAACAACTTCATTCTATCCAAAACGCAACACCATTTTGACGTGCCGACAGAGAGGAAACTCAATTTAACTGGTATTTAACTCGATATGCTTTACCATTCCGTAACCCACCCTTTCCATTCTACAGTGGACAATTTTGAATGCGTCTGTGTGAATGCATTTGTTTGGGTGTAACAATTTTCCTTTGTACTTTCACACTTTTGGAGTATATCAAATAAGTTGTCCGTCTCTATATTTCCTTTTACCGTTTCAGCGAAACAAAGAGCTTTTGTTCTATGGATTACTCCAGCACAACTTCTTGCACCAACTTGTGGTAATATAATAGCCACAGCAGAAATGCTAAATCTTTTGTTGTCGTCCAAATCTGGAGTTACTCTCATTTTATTGGGTGAATTATGCTGGTGCATATAGTTGACAGCAGGGTATAAAATCAAATAAAATTAAGTTTTGGAAAAATATTCGATACGATCAATATTCTAAAGGTTTACAACTCTTGTTTCTGTGGCCCATTATGGGAACTTAATTGATTTTGATTTACACGTCAATGTCAGGTAATACTCATATGTCACAATTTGCTTACAGTAGTTTCATAGGGTAATTTGTGTTACTTCCAAGTCTGCCATCAAGCAGTAAAGCAATATAGGAGATATAGTCACCGTTCTTTTAAATTATCATCTAATTTTTCTGTTCCTTAATTCATTGTTATAGGGTTCAGAAAGTTCGTTAATGTCCTCTTCCAAAGTATTACATTTTATCACAAACTTTTTATTCCTTTCAATTTTCTGGTTATTCACAGGTCGTCTAATCCACATTTTATGCAACAGCAGACTTTTTTTTTTGTACGTCCTCTCTAAATGTGTCAAAGGACAAAAGGACATTAAAGTGCATAATTACACACTGAGGGTGTCTTAACGACATAATGATATAACAGCCATCATCATTTACATAAAACGAGTACACATACAGGACACATCAAATCAATTACAGACATGTAATTTGTGTATGTGTAAGTGTGCACTTATGTGGGAGTAAGCATATAAAGATTTCCATTCTTTAATAACAACTGTGAGATAGTTCTAAGCTACGTAATTTTCTATGGATAATGGTGCGTATTGTCCATTTGTGCATAAATTTTTTTTGAAATAAAAATAAGACAGCTGTGTGATAACTTCCTATCGTCCATTTTCTATATTTTGAGTAGAATCTAGAAATTCTAGATGCACTGTTCTGTTCCATTAAAATCTGCTTGATTTATCAAAGAGCATTTAATATCTTCCAATCGGCACCAATAATACCGTCTATCAAAAAAGGACGGGATTGATTTCGCTTAAAGGGATTGTTAAAAATCTTCATTTAGTTAACTTGACACAACTATCCTCTATATTGGCTTAGGGTTTGACCGCAATATGTCATCTAGTTCACTTGCAGTGATAGATTTTGTCAATTCATCTCAAGTGTGTTTTGCGATTTTTACTATGAATAAAAATATCGAACAAAGAATTTTTCTAAAATTTTTTATTGCAAACTAAATATTATTGTTCACTAAATCCCACATATGAGTCATACATATGTATAAGTGGTACAGTGTAACATCATTTAAAGAGATAACCGCTGAACTTTCAATATCTCGCAAATCAATTTATACCATTTGAGATGACTGTTTTCGTATGAAATGCGATGCCGCTCGACTGGTTCCGAATGGTTAGAACTTTTTTCAAGAACTTAATCGTATAAAGATCCCTGAAGACATGCTTGAACGAATCAATTCCGACCTCGATTCCGATGATGCCAATAACCGACTTAACTTTGTAAATTTGATGCTAGAGCGGTTCAACAATTTCAACAACGTGATTTTTAGTGATGAGGCCAATTTTCACCTTAATGGCCATGTGAACAAGCAAAATTGTCGGTTCTGGTCCGAGACTAATCCCCGACGCTTGCATGAACGTCCACTTCACAGCCCTAAGCTTGTCGTGTGGGCTGGGATAACGTCAACCGGTATTATTGGACCATACTTTTTTGAGGACGAAAGAGGGCATGCGATAACGGTTAGAGCGAACAATTATTGCAACATGCTAGCAGACTTTTTGGTGCCAGCTTTGCAAGAACTTCAAGGCAATACCTCGAGGATGTGGTTTCAACAGGATGGGGCCACATGTCATACGGCTAGGGTATCCATAGAGCTGCTGAAAAATGTTTTTCCTGGAAAACTCATTTCGAAAAGGGGGGATATTGAATGGCCCCCACGTAGCCCCGATCTCTCTCCATGCGATTATTTTCTATGGGGCTACTTCAAATCGGTAGTCTACGAAAATAATCCGACCAATTTAGAGCAGTTGAAGAGGAACATTATTCAGGAAAGTAACAAAATACCGAGAACAACTTTTCAACGAGTTTTCCAAAATTTGCGACTTCGGTTTCAAGAGTGTTAAGCAGCCGAGGGAAGCCATTTGGACAACATCTTAAAAATTCCCATGCTTCTACTTTTTAAAAATACAAATATATTTTTTTATGTTTCGTAGTTTTTTTTAATTGAATATTTAAACCGCCAACACCCTTATGGCCCACCCTGTACAAAATTGATGTGAGTAAGTCCAGCTTTTAATGTAATGAACAAAGAAATCTTAATTTTAATATCAGCATGACAACAGAATCAATTAAAAAGTACCAGTTGAGTGATCTTCTTCACCAAATCTAAAATTAATCTTGTTTCTCATTAAACACCGAAAGAAATCATTTAGGAAATTATTAAATCATTAACAAACTCAGAGTGTCGACTGAACTAAGCTGTTAAAAGTTAATAGCAGTTCTTCATAACAAAAATAATGTTAGTCCCTCACAAAAACCTTTTTAAATGAACATTGCCAGAGTTAAGTTATAAATCAGCAGAACATACAAAGTAATCTTCTTATGGCAGAAAGCTTTTACTAACGTTGTTCACGATGTCTGTAGGAAAGGCTAGATTATCCTCTTGTATAAAGTAAATTTGCTGTAATCGTTCATTTTTATTAATAACTGGAAATGTACTTCGTCCTCCTCATGTATGTTCATTCTATAGTTATAATCTGTATTGTTGTTTTTGTATTCATGCACTAATTAACACACTTGAATAACAAAACTAAAATAATACATGTGTGTGTGTGCGTGTGTGTGTGTATGGGTCGCTGTGTGAAACTTTCACACACACTTACTTCGACGTACATGAGAATGTATGCATGCTTACATACATTTAAATGCATGAACATATAGAACTAACTAGTGCTACAACTACGTACAAATATCCTTGAAAAATGACTTAAGTGCGTGATAGAAAGTATATGAGTGTGTAAACCCACCATGTTTATCCGCTAGCTTGTGTGTTGATTACCCTCTTTTCGCCGCTGTACTGATGTACGAGTATCTGTTTGTCTGTTAGCATTTCATTCTCTTTTCAAACTATTAATAAAATGTACACATTTATTATTAAATCACTTATTGCTGTCAACAATGTGTCAAGTCCTACGCATGTTGTTGTTGACTATTTCTGTTGTGTCAACAACAATGTTGTTGTGTTGATGTTGTTGAGTGACTGAAGAGTGTTCTGTCGCAAGGATTTGTTTAGAGTTGTGTGTGGGTGCACGAGGGAATCGATAGATGCATTTCATTGCAACTGGAGAAAAAATTGCAATAGTTAAGCGTAACTTAAAAAATAATGTAACGAAATGTTAACTATAACAGCGACAAAATGAGATAATAGGGCAAAATAGGGGATTGCGGAAGTTTGTTAGGTGTTAGTTGTTTAGCAAAGTATTTGTTTATTATTTACAAGACAACCTGATGTACAGATGGTGCCAGTAGTTTCAACAAATTATTTTGGTAAAAAAACATGTTTTAAGTTTCAAGTCGTCACGTTGTTTAGAATTTTTATTCGAGCCAGCATAAGTAAACGATTTTAGTGAATTTGTATCATTCTAACTATGCTAAGAAAATACTTCAATGTGATGCAAAAAGAAAGGACTTTTTTACTATACTTCTATTCTATCACATCCAAAACTAAGCTTCAAGGCATCAAGTTTATTTGAGCCATCAAAAGTAAACAATCTCAGTGAATTTGTAAACATGGAAAAACTTGTTTACCGTTATGTAACTCAATATTTTCATTTGAAAGATCTCAGTCCAACCAATATTAAAGCCGAGCTAGATTCTACTTTGGGGGAGTCTGTTCCTTCATTTACGACTATAAAATATTGAGTAGCAAATTGAGATATCCACGCCAGACACGGTTAAGGAAACCCACAAAATGGTATTGAATGATCGTCGGCTGAAGGTGCGTGAGCTAATTGAAGGACACTCCGAGGACACCGTTTTGGGTTAATTGAAAAGATTCGAAATGAATCGCAGAGCGCTTCGAAAGCCCGACGAATAAATAAAGAATTTTTGAAAAGAGCGGAAAATAGTATGAAAATGCTACTGGACTGTAGGTAAGATGGCAACATAGATTGAGATTAGTTTTCCAATATAATGTGTACATATATTAAAAAAGATTTTTTGGGTATATAATGGGCCGTTATCGCAGCTGTACATGAAATCACTAAAATGAAGATGATATCGTAGAAAGGGATTTTACAAAATTCGTATTTTCCGAGGTATAAAACTGGGCATAAACGTGACAAATATGTGATAGTCGCCCAAAATCAAAGACTTAGCAGCTATTAACTAAAATCACCGTATTTGTGATGTACGTGGGTCAGAAGAAACACACGAAGAGGGATTTTTAGAATAAATTCGTACTTCCAACTCAATTGTAATAACACCACCGCCTATAAAAAGTAAGTCGACAGACGTGTCGTTAATTTTCGGTATTATTCAATATCAAGTTCCACAGGTCGACTGTAGCGCGATGGTTAGTACACGCGACTGACGTTCGCAAGATCGTGGGTTCAATCCCTTATACAGCTTTCTACAATATGTCTGACGATCACTTCGAGTAGTCGGGTAAGCCTTGTAAATGCTTCTCAAATTGTGACATTCGAGGTCGTTGTTAAACTGTGAGTCTAAAAATAGAATGCATGAAAGCTCACAGAATGTGAGAAACTCTCTCACGTCTTATTCATGAGAAGCAAGGAAATTTGTTAAGGTATACCACTAAGGCAGATCATTGCACATGTACATTAATTATCCTTCACATACTACCATATATTGTTCTTAATTAACGAATATATGGTAAAAATATTAGAAAATTACTGAAAAGATATAATTTTTTAAAAGTTGGGTTTAGTTCTTATCGGACATCTTCTCGATTGTTCAGTTTCGTTTCGGGTTTCATATTGTAAGTCTATTTAAAAAAAAAAACAGTAAAACGCACATAGTTAAGGCACCTAACCAGCCTTGCGATAAGAAAGCGTAGCTCGAGACGTTAATATGCGTTTATTGGCAGCATACCAGGCTTTTTAAGACAATTATAACCCAACCAATCCTGAGGTCTTCCTTCCTAAACGGTTTTCATAAATACGATGGCAAATAAATTTTGCTACCAAGATTTTATTTAAAGATGTCAAAAGAGTTTTTCTTTCTGGAACTATATCGAAAGGGAATTATTTTCTATTCTGTGTGGGTTCAACATGAAAGTGGAGCTTACCATATAGCTAGGCCTGTTACAGCCGAATTGCAGCGAAAATTCCCGAGTTAAGTGATTTCAAGAAACCCCATCCCGTTGACCCCCAATGGCTAACCTTACTGCGCCTAACATGTTCCTATAGTATTTTTGCTGCAACTCTCTACGCAGTGTCATTGCACAAGCACTGGGTCTTTCAATTTCATTCGTTTTTAAACGCCATTTAGAAGACTTAATATAAATGTATTATTTTTCAAAAAAAAAAAGTATAGGAAAATTAATTCAAACTATATCACTTAGTTAATTGCCCTGTTAAACGAATTGCTAAAGTTTTTTTTTCTGTAAGTTGGCTTAACTGCTGTCATCAATACTGTCGCGGATCTGAATTGAGCATAATTTGTCATTTAGTTTGTTTACAGTGCTCGGTTTTAGCAGATCATCTTGAATGAGTTTTGCAATTTTTTACAATGGATAAAAACATCGAACAAAAAATTTCTCTCAAATTTTGTATTGAAAATGGAATTTTGTGAGCCAAATCCGTGAAAATTTTACAGAAATCTTTCGGTGAATCAATTTCATCGAAAACGCACAATATTTTCCTCTCTCTAGTCGGCCATCAATGTTTTCGACCGCAGTTAACATCGATAAAGTGAAGGAAATGGTGACTGCAATACATGATTTAAGTTTGAGAGAGATAGTCAGTGAACTTTCAGTGTCTCTCATATCCGTTCGTACCATTTTATATGTTTGTTTGGGTGTTGCCATTCGTTTAGTTCCGAATGACTTCAGTTTTCTCCAAAAATTCAATCGCGAAATTGTCATAAGCACTTGCTAGAACGAGTAAATTTCAAAATCACGTACATAAAACACATTATAACTGGTGATACGAGAAAACGAGTTTGATATGCAAACCCATCAACACACCTCAAAATGGCTGCTTCCCATCAAACCGAAACCAAGAAACCACGTCAAAGTCAATGTCGTATAGACTGTTCTCTGATTAGATCAGAAGACCAAACTGTAAATAAAAGCTATAGGTATTATCTGGACGTTATACAGGGTGGGCCATAAGGGTGTTGGCGGTTTAAATATTCAATTAAAAAAAACTACGAAACATAAAAAATATATATTTGTATTTTTGAAAAGTAGAAGCATGGGAATTTTTAAGACTTAAAAATAATGTTGTCCAAATGGCTTCCCTCGGCTGCTTGACACTCTTGGAATCGAAGTCGCAAATTTTGGGAAACTCGTTAAAAAGTTGTTCTCGGTATTTTGTTACTTTCCTGAATAATGTTCCTCTTCAACTGCTCTAAATTGGTTGCATTATTCTCGTAGACTACCGATTTGAGGTAGCCCCATAGAAAATAATTGCATGGAGAGAGATCGGGGCTACGTGAGGGCCGTTCAATATCCCCCCTTTTCGAAATGAGTTTTCCAGGAAAAACATTTTTCAGCAGCTCTATGGATACCCTAGCCTTATGACATGTGGCCCCATCCTGTTGAAACTACATCCTCGAGGTATTGCTTGAAGTTCTTGCAAAGCTGGTACCAAAAAGCCTGCTAGCATGTTGCAATAATTGTTCGCTCTAACCGTCATCGCATGCCCTCTTTCGTCCTCAAAAAAGGTCGGTCCGTCAACCGGTATTGACGTTATCCCAGCCCACACGACAAGCTTAGGGCTGCGAAGTGGACGTTTATGCAAGCGTCGTGGATTAGTCTCGGACCAGAACCGACAATTTTGCTTGTTCACATGGCCATTAAGGTGAAAATTGGCTTCATCACTAAAAATCACGTTGTTGAAATTGTTGAACCGCTCTAGCATCAAATTGACAAAGTTAAGTCGGTTATTGGCATCATCGGGTTTTAATTCTTGGACTATCTGAATCTTATAAGACTTCAAATGCAAATCACGTTTCAAAATTCGTCGTAAAGTTGTTCTTTTGACATCCAAAGACTGACTTCTCTTACGTGTTGACTGTTGCGGATTTCGCTGAACTGAAACACGAACACGCTCCACAATGTCGGCTGATCTTGCAGAAACTGGGCGACCACGAACCGTAATTGGTACTGTTGAGCCGGTTGTTTCGAACATTCTGATCCATTTTCGTATCACATTGGCGCTTGGAACTTCACTTAAATCGTGTAAACCGTGTTCATGCCGATTCAAACGTCGTGCAGTAATCACTGATTTATTGTTTTTGTAATACGCTCGGACACAAAATGCACGCTGCACTCCCGTGTACGGCTCCATGGCGACTAAATTTCTAGGAAGCGGCGCAGCGAACAACATATCCCCCGCCACCCCGCGGCGCGTTACCGAGAAATTGAAGAATTAAATCGCCAACACTCATATGGCCCACCCTGTACAACGTTGGTGAGAGTAAATTGAGTAAAACCGGTCAGATTTGTGGAAAGAAAACTAATTCCTTTTGAGTTTTCACAACAGTAATAATGCAGCATTATTTCGAATTTCAAAAACTCAAAAGAAAAAAGATAGTAAGCATTAAAAAATTTAGAAATTCCAAAACTTAACAAATATCATTGAACAACCACCAGATTCATCCGATATGGCTGCGGCTGACTTTTTCTTCCTTCAGAATTCAAATTACCACCTTGGGGAATCCGTTTTTAATCGATAGAAGGACCAAGAAGGAATTCGCGGTGAGAACTGAAATCTTTTGCGTAAAATTTATATAAAAAATGGTTTGATAATCAAATTATCCATTGGCATAAGTTATTTTCTGTGTGAGTTATCGGCTTATTTTTTTTTTTTATATGACAGGTTATTATTTAGATTTATTAAAATGAATACTTGAGATATCGAAAAGAGGATTTGGATAGTGCAACGGTTTTATGCATTGCCGTCCTTCATTTCCGTCCAAAGGGAATTAAGGCGGGAGTTTGGCGGCACTTCCCCATATCAAATGGGCCATTATGAGAAGGGTAAGCATATTTGCCGAATCCACCTATAGAAGCATCGCACAAAGACCGTACCATCAAGATCCCTATGTTCAGCTTCAAGTCACAATCGAGACTGTAGCATCGTCAAATCAGGTAAATCCAAGCATCTCGACTCGAAACTTATTGACGCAAATTGGAGTTAGCAGACGGTTATTACAACGGATAATTCATGACGACTTAAATTTATTTCCGTACAAAGTCCAAATTACAAACAAGCTAAACCCTCTGTGTTTGAATCCGAACCCAACATTAATTCAAAATAGTCCTAATTTTATTTTCCTTCCTGTATTATGAGTATTTTCTTCTCTTGTATTGATTAATCACTCAAACAGTATTCTATCAGTAAGTTTCGTTAATTGACGCAGGCTTATCGATCTTTACTTCTAACGATGATTTAAGATCAGTTCGTCTCTAAATCTCAGTCAATTAAGTAATCCTCAGTTATTGCATAGAGGAAAAGAATCATTGGCAAAACTGCAATATACTGTAATTTTTACCCAACCACCATCAATAATTTATTATTGTGGCCCTGAAGGTGAAATATATTTGCAGTCAAATAAACCCTGAATTTAATTCTTACATGCTTTGGCGTTCTCATTTCTCCAAAACCTCTTGAGCAAATATTTGTCGATGTTCCAAACCCCCCATACCCGCGAGAACACTGAATTTGCCTATTCGTCTGGCATTTTGCCATAAAAAAGATTGAAATGGCCGAAGAAGACAACAACTTGATAAATTGATGGCTTATGTATTATGATGAGCATTTCCAGAAACATTCCACAAGACGGAACTACATCCAGAACGAATAACTGTATGGTGCATTGTGCGGCCATACTTCTATGAAGAAAACGGTGCAACAGTAACTGTAATTGGGGACCGTTATTCAAAGATGTTGAAGGAGTTTTTTACACAGAACTTTACCGAAGACACACCCATTCTAACAACATTTGGCTCCAGCTTCCAAGATGTAGCAAAAGCGCATTTAGCCAAGCCGGGTCAGGTAAGGTGGCGCTTCAAGGAAAATTCCCAGACAAATTAATTTGCAGAAATTCAATATCCACTCGCCCCAAGGTCACTTGACCTGACTATACCAGACTGCTTTGATTTGGTTATGTCAAGCTAGAGGTGTAAAAAACAAAACCAAAAAATTTCATTGAATTGAAGCAATACATTAACACAATATTTGAGGCGATCCTGACTTCAACCCTTTAGGCTGCAATGCATAATTTTCTGATCAAAAGTCGCATATGCGTAAATGATCATGGAGATCATTTACGGTCTATCATCTACAAAACCAATTATTAATATAAATTAATTTAAATTGAATTCTATACCATAAATAAACTAAATGAAATACATTAATTAAAAGAAAAGTTATTTGAATTTCTTATTATTGTAGCACAGTTGGTGTGCCAGCTTGTATTTTGTGTTTTATCGCAAAATATTTGATTTTAAGAAACTTTATTCATTCATGCAGTTGGCTTCCAAGGTCAGCTAACATTTCTTCTTCTTACATGGTTATTGCAAACAGGATATCTACAAATCCAAACTAACTAAAGAGTGTCCCAACAAGAACGCAAGATTTAAATTTGGCGCCATTCGAAGTGCCATTCTTTGACATTTGAACAATTGTTATTTTTTGCTAGTAGAAGGTACGAGGTTAGTAAAAATGGAGCGCTACACGAATGAACAACGCATTCTCATTGTGAAATTGTTTTACCAAAATGGTGAAAGTTTTGGGGCTACAGTTCGCAAATTGCAATCAATTTGGGGTCACAATAATGCTTCAAAAGAGTCAACCGTAAAGAGATTAATGGTTAAATTTGCCAAAACTGGGTCTGTTAGTGATGTAAAGAACACAACGAGCCTTCGACCAGGTCGATCGACCGTAAATGCCACAGCTATACGTGATGATGTCGCTCAAACTCCATCCACCTCAATTCGACACCGAGTTTAGCAAATTGGTGTCTCCAAATCCACTATGCAGCGAATTTTGACGAAAGATTTACATCTTCATGCATACAAAGTTCAATTGACTCAGGAACTGAAGCCAGCTGACCATGGACAGCGAAGGGGGTTCGTTAATTTTGTATTGGAGAGACAACATGAAAATGCTGATTTTGCCGACAAAATCATCTTCAGTGACGAGGCCCATTTCCATCTTGATGGCTTCGTCAATAGGCAGAATTGTCGCATTTGGGGTGAGGAAAATCCTCGAGTGATTCAAGCAAATGCATCCTCAACGTGTCACTGTGTGGTGTGGATTTTGGGCTGGAGGAATCATTGGACCTTTTTTTTTATGAAAATGAGGCATGTTAAGTGCAAACAGTCAGTGGTGTTCGGTATCGTTTTTTCGTGCCTAGAATTAAAAAAATGAATGTGGAGGGCATGTAGTTTCAACAAGACATCTGCCCGATGTGTTGTTTCATACATAACCTTATTCTGTCTACTTTACGACATAATAAATTTTCACGATTTTTTTTTTAAATATTTGTGTTTTATTTAAAATTTAAATCGCGCTTTCTTGTTGGGACACCCTTTAGTTCGAATAATCTAAATGATGAACGATTGTTAATTGAAGCAATTCCCATGACAAATATTTAGGCTGTAATGTACAGCGATTTCGCACATAAGCGACCGAATGTGTAGATATCTAAATTCTATTATTTTTAAACAAACCGACCGTGGCGCGGTGTTTAATACATGCGACTACTGTTCGCATGAAGGCAGGTTCAACCCCGCATACGATACAGACGTCTATAATTATTTGTACGGCGAAAGCGACGAACACTTCGGTCAGTCGAGTAATCGACAAGTCTTCATAATGCTTCTAAAACTGTAACGTTCGGAATCGCCGTTATATTGTGTAGGTCCCGCTGAAGGAGTCTAAAAATAGATTGCGTGTAAACTAACTAAATATGAGAAGTTCTGCCGTGTCTCATTCAGAAGATGCAAAGGAATTTTTTTTTAATATTTTTAAACGTCATTAAAAAGACCTAACACAGATGTATAATTTTCAAATGAATAAAGAAGATATGATATAATTTAAGCAAAAAGTTATTTGAGTATCTTAATGTACCAACTTTCGTCAGTCGTCCTGATAGCAGACTACTCAAATCCGTAGAATTTGTGTTTTCTATCTGTAGAGCTGTTGTTAATTACCCTGGTGCTGTGGCTGTATATTCGCCCTTTAATAGAATGAATCATTTTCTGTTTGTCCATCGTATACATATTAATAAAATCGTTTGTGCGTAGGATTGCATTTAAAGATATTTGTAAAGTTTTGACCACAAAATTGTTGTGGTTTGTTATGGCTAATTTTTCATAGGAAAGTCAATGTGATAATATCATTATTACTATGTTATTGTTATTTTCGTATGAAATTTATATAATGATAATATGCGTATTTAGATGTTTATTAGATATGTTTGTATCAAATAGTGTTAATTTTCGAATATTAATTTAATAGGCTTTTGCAAAATTTTGAGCTTATTGTAATATTAAATATGTGTTTGGTTATTTGTGAGACGCCTTTTTGGTTTTTATCTTTGTGTTTGAACGCCTTTCAATCATACAAACATACATACAAAGCATAATTAATTGCATGAAACTTACTTTGTGGTTAAGGATTTAAACAATAACAATTAGATGCGCTTGATTGTTGTGGAATTCAAACCTAAAGAGGAAGTGCCAAAAGGTAAGGAAGTGGGACGGTAATTTGTGTTAAGTTAAAGATTTAGAACGACAATCAATTGTGTGATAAATGGGCTAACAAAACAATAAATTTGTAGCAAAGAAAACACAAAAAAACGTTGAATCGCTTTTGTATTCAATCAGTTACTGTAGATGGCATTAAGGTAATAATTAGTAATTTAAATTTAAAAATATTAACTGGTTGCTCCCATTTTGTGTAATATATTTAATACAATGGTTAATATGTCAAGCTTTACTGATTATTTGAAAGTTTGCAAAATTGTTCCTAGACCAAAAGTATCGAATGCTTCTGAAGCAAAAGATTTTCATCCGGTTGTCTTACTATCAGTTATTGATAAAATCTTTGAAAAGATTATTCATGCAAAACTTTTAGCACATTTTGATGGGAACATTACTTTTATAAATACCAATTAGGTTTCAAAAAAGGTTGCAGCAGGGAAGAAGCGGTAGTAAATGTTGTTAGCTTCATATGTATGGATAATGGTATAGATAATAGTTCAGTTGGCGTTGCAGGTATCTTTCTTGATTTGCGAAGGCTTATGATTTAGTTGACCATGAAATAATTCCACAGAAATTAGAATTCTATGGAGCAGTAGGAAAAGAGCTGGAATTGTTTAAAGATTACTTTCAAAATAAGAGACAGTTTGTGCAAGTCTTCTTCTTCTTAGGTGGCGACTGGAATAGACATCCTTATCTATTATACGCCGTCCGTAGAAAATAATTTCAAATGCTTCGATCTTCTGTGCTTCTCCAATTCGTCACATCAAGTTTCGATAGTACTTCAAAAGCCTGTGCCTTCTAATGGAATTTTGGCCGCCTTCTTTTGCGCCGTCCATCAAGTTTGTTGTCGAAAAGTTTCCGTGCCGGAGGAATTGGGGCCATCCGCACAACATGACCCAGCCAACGTAATCGCTGTATATTAATGATTAATGATAATGATAATTTGACCACGTCGATATCGGTCCATTGTTCATGCGACGCCGATACTCTTCGTTAACGATGATGGGTCCATATATTTTCCGGAGTATTTTCCTCTCGAAAACTGCCAGCACTGATTTATCCGTTTGCGTCATAACCCAGGATTCTGGGCCATATAACAAGACAGGTAAAACCAACGTCTGATACAGTCGGATTTTTGTTTGTCGAGAGAGGACGTTATCATCGAATCGAATCTGTTAGCAAGCAGTACTCTCCTCTTTATCTCCATGCTGACATCATTCGTTTTGTTTACAGCGGAGATGAGATAGATGAATTCTTCCACCACTTCAAAATTATAGTTGTCAACGTTCACACAGCGTCACAAACGAGTAGACTCTTTGTTCGTTGAGAACGTTTTGTCCTCGTTTACCACCAGATCCATTTTCGCTGATTCCTTCTCGATGCTTGAGAAGGCTGCAGTAACATCCCGCAGCTTTCGGTCAATAATGTCTATGCATATGCGAGTAATACATGGCTTTTATTAAAGACGGTATCAGTCATGTTAACTGCAGCTTTCCTCATAATCATCTCCAAGAGTATGTTCAAGAGATCGCACGATAGACTGTCGTTTGGTATAAAAATTCTCGCTTAGATCTTTGTCTATTTTTACTGAAGACTTCGTGTCAATCAGCGTCATCCTACAAAGGCGTATAAGCTTCGTAGGAATTCCAAACTCGGATATGACCCCATACAGTTTTTGCCGTATCGGGCTTACGAAGGCAACTTTATAATCGTTGAAAAGATAATATGTGTCGATCTGTTTTTCGTGGGTCGTCTCCAGAATTTGTCGTTGTGTGAATATCAGGTCAGGTGATTTACCAGGTCTAAAGCTACACTGATAAGGTCCAATCAGGCCAGTTAGAATCAGCTTTAGTCTTTCATATATCATACACTACAGGACCTTATAAGTAATGGCTAAAAGACTGATACCGCGATAGTTTTTACAAACACTTGGACCGCTTTTCTTAAATACAGGACACAGTATATTCAAATTCCAATCATCGGGCATGTTTTCCTCGAGCCTAATCGTATTTAGAAGCTGATGCAGGCCGTTTATCACCTCATCGCCACCTGTTTTAAACAGCTCTGCTGACAGGCCATCAGCGGCCGCAGCTTTGTTATTCTTAAGCCGAAATACTGCTGTTCTGATTTCTATTTGGCTCGGGGCTGGGCAATTTATGCCATCGTCGATAGTTGGGGAGATTTCTGCACTCGTGCTGCTTTAGGTTGCTCCCGGTGATATCCCTGGTGTTAATTGTCCACTAGGGGTATAATCAGGACATAGCCATTAACTCGCCCGATGCCCATACGCGGACTGGAGCATCTTCGGTATCCGATCAAACTCTCTACCTATACTCGTGAGTTTGTGCAAGTAAACCGTTGGCAAAGTGAAATGGTAACTGTTGAATGTAGAGTACCGTAGGGTAGCTGTTTGCGGCCGTTATTATTTTAAATTTCATTGATTAAATAATTATTTTTGTATTGCCGTGGATGGTAAGTAATATAATTACAGAAGCCCACGAAATTAAGCACTTTGGGATTACAAAGTAATCTCTCTGGGGATTCACATATAACTGATATTATTGGTATATTATACAAAGTGGAATTCAAATTAAATGTCAAAACTAAAATATTAATTTATCAAGCCCTTATTCAAAGTCACCTAAATTACATGGCAATAACATATAGTTACAAAAGGACAAATGTTTGAAAATCATTACAAACTATGCAGAATAAAGCACTGAAAATAATTTACAATTTACCAAATTTTTATTTAATTACATCTTTGTATATTAATGTTTGTAAATTCATATTGCTTATTAAAGAACTTTGTAAACATCAATTACTCTTGTATGTGTTTAAAAGTTTGAACAATGTTGGCTATCGTATCATTAGTTTTTCCCAGAACCAGTCGTTTATATAAACCAGACATCAACAAAATTTAAGAACACCTAAATGTACGACATATTAGAAACTACTAAACAACTCATTGAATACATGGGTAGTTTAGAGTATAATAATATAATAATATAATATGAAAAGAATAAATAGAATAACACATTTAAAAAGTGAACTAAACCGATTCCTTTTACAAAACCTTGAAACGCTTTTTGCGTAATTGCGGAATAATCCTAAAGAGTATTTTACGGATTCGAAACATATACTCGTATATTCTGACATAATTGCACATACGCTGCGTGTTTTCTTTTTCTTTTCTTCTTTCGTACTTAATTATACTTTTAATAATATTTAAATTTGTAAATACTTTGCACTTTTTTTGCCAAATAGCCTTCAATATGCCTCAAAGGCTCTGAGGCCATTTATGTTCTAATATATACAGGGTGGCGCAATAGAACGTGCATATTGCATCATCTTTTTTTGTGGGGTAGAAAAGGCGCGGGCAGTGGGGCGCCTACATCATTGGGTTGGCGGGCTCATGGAGTTTTAGTTGCCATGAATCACTTTGAAGGGAAGCGTCGCGCATATTGCGTGCGCGCATTTTACGAAAACTCTCGTTCATATATTGCTACTAGGCGACTATATTGTGCTGAATATGGACTACGGCGAATTAGTGAAGCTCCGAGTGCTAATTTAATTAAAATTTGGGTAAAGCGGTTTGAAGAGACCGGCTTAACATTTAAACCACAAGCAAATGGTCGCCCAAGAACATCTAGGACCGAAGACAATGTTGAGAGAGTTATGGAGTCAGTACGAGGAAGTCCACAAATGTCGACTTGCAAGAGATCGTCTGTCTTACAATTATCGCGACGAAGTTTGCAACGAATTTTAACATTGGATCTTAAACTGCATCCATATAAGCTGCAATTAACACAAGAATTGAAAGAGTCTGACTTCATAGCAAGGCTCGCATTTGCTAATGAAATGCTTAATCGATTTTCCAATTTTGACAATATCCTTTTCTCTGACGAGGCTCATTTCCTTATGAATGGGTTCGTAAACCGTCAAAATTGTCGTTACTGGAACAGTGAAAATCCCAAAATCAAACACCAGAAACCATTGCATAGTCCTAAAATGACAGTATGGGCAGCAATCTCTGGCAGAGGAATAATTGGTCCTTTTTTTCTTCGAAAATGCGCGTTGAGATGTTGGACGGATTTTCGGCTCCAGAAATTGAAAGTTCAAGAATAATGAATTCCAGAACTTGGTTCCAACAAGATGGAGCTACCTGTCACACATCAAATGACTCCATGGCGGTGGTGAAGCAGATGTTCCCTGGCAGACCGATTTCGAAAAGAGGTGATATCACATGGCCTCCACGTAGTCCAGATTTGACGCCCCTTGACTTTTTTTTGTGGGAACACCTCAAACACAAAGTCTACAGTAATAACCCAAGAAACATCGTTCAGCTCAAGGAGAATATCCGTGGTGAAATGGCAGCCATTACACCAGTATTACTGAAGAAAGTTTTCAATAATTTTCATTTGCGGTTAGAGGAGTGCCGTCGTAGAGAGGGCCACCATTTAGATGATGTTATTTTTAAAAAATAAACTCCATTTATTACTCTACAATGCCTTAGATTTATTTTAACCATACGTTTTGTATTTATTTTTTAATCTATTTTTTAAATATGCACGTTCTATTGCGCTATCCTGTATCTGTACACGAACAATTAATACATATATATAAAGAAAAAGTTGGAAACAATTTTCTTTATTTTTCAATATAATCTCCTTTTAGCTCGATTCACTTTTTTCAGGGGTATTCAAAAGCTTCTATACCTTGTTTATAGTAAGAACTGTCAAAATCCTTAAAATAATCATCACTCGCAAACTCTACCTCTTCATTGTTGGCAAATCTTTTCCGCCGAGCTGTTTTTTCCAGTTTGGAAATAGAAAATAGTTCGGTCGAGCTAAATCCGGCGAATAAAGAGCATGACGAACTTTTATTCATTAGTTTTGGTCATCACAACAGCAGATGTGTGAACTGAAGCATTGTCTTGATGAAACAATAGTTTTGTTTTCACCAAATGCGGATTTTCTACCTTTCTAAAGATAATCGATAAAAATAATCCCATTCCAAAAAAAAAAAAAGATGCTATAACCTTGCCTGCAGATGGAGCCGTTTTCGCTTTCTTTGATAACGATTCTCCCATTCCAGTCCACTGCTTCGACTGTTTCATTTTCTCAGGTGTGAAGTGGTGGACCCATGTGTCATTCACGGTTAAAAATTAACACAAAAATTTGCCAAACACTCTACTGAACCATCTTCACGACGCTGTTTTTCCAAGCGCGGAATCCATCAGCTTCCTCATCTTCAAACTTTCGGTCAATATACAATGTATAGCACTTTTGAAATGCTTATCATTTCAGCTAACTCACGCACCTTCAGCCGACGATCATCCAACACCATTTTGTGGATTTTCTTGGACACTACAATTGGCCGACCATTATAGTTTTCGTCCTGACAGGTCGTACGGCTTCGTTTAAACTCTGCTACCTAATATTTTACAGTAGCAAACTAAGAAGCAGACTCTCACAGAGTAGGTTCCAGCTCGGCTCTAATATTGGCTGTACTGAGACCTTTCAAATGGAAATATTTAGCCATTGTTTACAGTTGATGGCTAAAATAAACTTGTCGCCTTGAAACTTAGTTTTGGGTGTGATATAATATAAAGTATATTTTGTATGACATTGAAGGCTTTCCTTAGCATAGTTAGAATGATCCGAAATATGCACAGCTCTGTTCGATAACTTGTTGCCATTTTGAAGGTAATTCCATTGTGCCGCTTTCATATGAACCCTCGTCCGTACTGACAGAAAACTGTTCAATTTTCACAAGGCGAATTTTTTATTAGCAAAGCTGTTCGCAACCAACAGAAACATGTGGTGATCACTCGGTGTCTTGTCCGTACAAGAACCCCCAACTAAGCTCTCGGAGCGTCAGGCGAGTCACTATCGATATGGGTGGCCTGACGTTGCCCTGCTCTTTTCTTATTGGCCTGACCGCTTCTGGGCGATTGCTCCCTTCAGACGGTCTAAATGTTGACAGTACAGGACCACACTAAATTGTGTGCCGTAGGGGAGTAACTTACAGTAGGTTATTAATTCGCTACTAAATACACAGAAAAACTTCCCTTCCATCAATACTGGTTTGGCCACAATTTGCGCTGGCCCACCACTATATGACCACGGCCGTTTTCGCTTGACGTTATGGTTGACCCGCATTTAGCCCGTTTGAATCATCAGTCACTATCTATTTCAGAAATGGTTCGATTTTGCTGAGATTCACCAATGATTCGTCGATAAAAATTCGATCCACGAAATTTGTTTTTTTTTTTTTTGCGTTAACTCCTGTGGCCTATTTTTGTATCCAGCATTACAAAAGTGATTGCAAAAGGTATTTTGTGTAAAATGTTTCCTCTAGACAATCGAAATAGTGTTTACGTAACTGTCGGGCTCGATGATTGCTATTTTCCTACAAAAATTTTTGATAATTGGCATTCCATCTTCGACATAAAAATTACAGGAACGAATTTCACGAAACTAAAATTGGGTGTGGTTGGCTGTTGCAGTATTAGGACCATAAACACTATTCACATTTTTAGCTGCCTAGCTTGCGTTTTCGGCGTTATTGAAGAAAAGCTGAGAACTATGAGGTATTTTGTATATTTGCTGGTGTCCATCTTTTATGAGCACTCAAACAATACGGAATTAAGCAACTTGTAATAATTAGTTCTTCGCGTACGCCATCTAGCGTAGCCCGATCGTACTTGTGCAGGGCAAGATACAGAATACTATAGCCTGTTATGAAAAAAACAATGCATTTCTTTTTGCTATACCTTATAAATCATTGCTAAATTTCGATACAATAAAATTACGAGTAGATTCATTTACCATTTCGACATTGCCTTCCTTTAAACGATTCTGCAATATTGTTTAACAAATTAAGTATAAATTGAGTAGTAAAACTAAGGACGAGTAACAATTTAGTATACGTTATCCTTCACAGAGCAGTTTTTTCGTCTGCCTATAGATCCTTGCAGCATACTTCAGTTAATTAAAGACATTTTTGTTTCGCTGAATGTTTATGCTATTAATTGCAATAAAATAACAACCAAAATAGATTACAATTTATGAACGTTTAAACAAATTGAAATTAAGTAGCCTGTAGCAGCTAATTAGTTGTTTGGTTATGCCATCTAGCGTAGCCCGATCGTACTTGTACAGGACAAGATGCAGAATACTAAAGTATGTTATTCGAGAAGTAATGAATTTCTTTTTGCTATGCTTTATAAATCGATAAATCGATGTTAAATTTCAATACTTAAAAAATTATGTCCATTTACCATTTCGACAAAACGATTCCTTTAAACGATTTTGCAATATTGTTTAACAAATTTAGTAGAAATTGAGTAGTAAAATTAAGGACGAGCAACAATTTGATATACGCCATCCAAAATTTCAGTTAATTAAAGGCATTTTTGCTGAATGTTTATGCAATTAATTGTAATCAAATAAAAACCGCAATAGATTGCCATTTGAATAAACCAGGGTATCAAAAACATGCATTTTATATTTATAATTAAATAAATATCAGATGCCACATGGAAACCACAATTTCCACTTCGATGTACGGACATTAACGAGCAGCAAATTGTGAAAAATCTTTACAATTTTGTAATCAAACAATTTCTTGCTAATAAAAAACTGTTATCCAAATTGTGGTATAGCGAAATGTTAAAAAAAAAAAAAAAAAATACGATAAACAATAAATTGTTGCTATACAACTGTTTTTATAGATTTTGTTTTTTGTTTTTTGTCACTGCAGAATGACCATATTGGTTTCTAACTCACAAAAAAAAAAAAAAAAAAAAAAAAAAAAAAATGAAATTTTTTTGCTTGGCCGTAAAATTGTAAATGTTGCCTTTGTCAAATCATAAAAGAGCCTTTAGGTTTTGGCAATCACAAAAAAACTCAGCTATAATGGTTTTTAAGCACCATATGTGCCATGTCATTTGGAATTTTAAAAACCAATTAAATATTGGCGGAATCACTGGGATTCCAAAGAGTACGAGATAGGTTTAATAAGTGCATCGTTCTCAGCAGGCTACGCTGTTCAATAGTATCCCTTTTTCGCCTTAGGGTTATGTGTGGACGCATACTCTGTGTGAAAAATTCCGCTTATTCCTTAAGAGGATTCCACTGTATTAAGTTACAATATGGAATTACTTGTATGTACATATATAATCTATCGTTCAGTGTGCTGACATCGCAGTAGTTCCACAATCGAAAAGTCTAGAGGAAATTTGCCAAACTGAATTCTGAATTTCAATTGGTTCCATTGAACGATACTAAAAATAGAAATGCATTTTGGATCTTGGAAACGAAGCGTATTTATTTTATATATATTTGAAATCGTGATGCATAAATGAGAGATACATAGAAGCTTCGCAAATCATGTTTCTCAAAAAGCATCGAAAAATGTGCTTAAGGGTAGTGGGTAGCGAGTTTATCCTTATGGGGAAACCACTGATCCATTTGTCCCTGTATCTCAAAAAGCACTGGTCGGATTTTATTTAAAGTTTGAGAGTATGTTTCGGTATCTATGTTCTTCATTTAAGATAGAAGGAATGTCTCTGAATCAAGCGGTTCTTATTTGACAGCTTCTTCAAATATGGGAAAAAAACTGAAAAAAAACTGTTCAGTTTATATTTTTTTTCTCGCTAAGCATGTAATATATTAAAAATCGTTCTATACCATTTATATAAGTAATAATATTCAAGTCTTCAAATTTCTGAGTAGTTTGGTTCACCCGATTCCGGGAAAATGGGTCTTTTATGTGAAAAAACGTGATTTTTCAGGAGAGGCAAAAAACGCGGCGATTCAATTTCGGGGCTAAACTCGATAGCTTGTCTCTTATCTATCCCTGCAGAGTGCAGGAAGTCATATTCCTATCGATTATTCTTTAAGTTTCGATAGTAAACCCAGTATAACCATAGTCAACCTCTGTTCTCGTGCTCTTGCAAAGTTGTTTGTGTTTATCACGATGACTCGTTGCAACAGAATTTTTAAATTCAGGAAAGGCACATTTAGAGGCAGAAGGACAAAGTGCGTAGAACTTCTACCTCGGAACCTACGCCTGGGCCTTCTACCTCAGAACCAACCCCTGGGCCTTCTTCCTCGGAACCAACGCCTGGACCTTCAACATCCACGATTGCCGAAAAGTTCAGTTCTATTTTTCCGAACGAGAGTTTTAACCACGCTCGCGCACCAAAGGCCACTTTTGTAACAAAGAAGACACTTGAATTTGGGGTTTATGATGCTGTTTCTACTTTTAATGATGGAAATATAGCCCGATGCAGAGTCTTTAATCACCTAGGGATAATTTCGGGCAAGTTCTGTTGTGATGCTCTCAAGAAATTAGACATCGAGAGGGTGCAGAAAGCAAAAAAAAAAACTAATTTTGCGACAGCTCAAAAAGCCCGGAAAAAAGATTCACGAGCCAAAAGAAAATTGAAAGAAGTATATGTTGAAAAAGAAGGTGGCTCATCCTATGGCGCTGGGAATTTTTAACTACAAATTGTGTAATAAGATAAATAAATGAAATTGTTTTAATTATATTTTAGTTTTTTTTTTATTCCATTATCTCTGAACCGACAAATAATATCTATGTATTAGGTACAAATATCCTAGAAGGTGTTTAGGTATGTAAAATTATGTTAGTTTGACAAATTTCATATCAGCGAGATCACAGGTCATGACGAATTAACTTGAAAATTTTTTTTGGGGCACTTATAGTGGTTGGATTTGAATTTTGGAGAAATTATTACATTCAGGACATTCTTAAGAATTTTTAGGGGCAATAAAAAAAATTGATTTTTTTTTTTTAATTTTCGCTACCCTTAATAAATAAGAGAGGAACAGTGTTCGATAAGGACAACGACAGGCCACAAACATCAATAGCAACTCTTCCTGCATCAAATCTGACTATTAGGGTGGTGTATTTGCATTATTACGAAAAAATAAACAATATTATGCTTATGGAACAAGGAAATTGTGAAATTGTTTTCGAAGAGGACTAAAAGGATGCATGAGAGTTGGCGACAGAAGTCTCTTTTATACGGAAATATCTTCTAGACTTCAAAAAAATAAAATAAAAAAAAAATGAAATAAGAAATAAAAAAAAATAAATAAAATACTTGATTACATTATACCAGCCCAGCAAAAAATGGAGGTCTTTTAAAAAGACTTCCTGGGCAAAAACATCAATAGTGGCTTTCTCCCTACATCAAATCTGACTGTTAGGACAGTGTATTTTTAAGCCATTTGTATTATTACAAAAAAGAAAACAATACTATGCTTATGCAAGGATGCATGAGAGTTGGAGGCAGAAGTTTGATTTCTTCAAAAATAATTTTTAAAATTCATTACACTATAAAAATTTGTAAAATATTTCATTACATTATTCCGTCCCAGCAAAAAAAAAAAAAAAAAAAAAACAAAACAATAGAATCCATTCAAAAAGGAAAGCATTTTCATTACTTCCAATAGCGCAATATACGAGTGCATGTTTAGCATTTCCAAAGGAACACTTCTATACCGCTTCCAAATCTATCGGTAATTCTTATTAGATTGAATTACATTTAAACACTATTAATTTGTTTGGATTCGACCGCCACACAACCGCATTTGATAGCAACACTATTTTGCGATCTAATTTTGGTCTGGAACTTCTGATCCAAAAACAAAATTTCTTTGGTTAAATGGAAAATTGTACAAAAATGATTGGGTTTTCATTGCTATAATTACTCTGACGAAAATATAAGGTATCCACACCATAAAAAACTGCTTCCTTCATATGGCAAGCCAATATTAATTTATTCATTAATGATTACGCAAATTTTCACCACTTTGCTTCATAAATTGCTGTGAATTTCAGCTTCGTGGATGAACTTATTTTGCTGGGGGGTTATCCATTTATCGGTTTCAAAAGAAAAGTTAAATAAAACGGATATAAAGCTATAACATCGATGAAGCTTTTATTTCATTATAATGCATGGCAAGGTCCAAGCGTTACAGTGAATTAAAAGAATAATTGTTCGAAATACAATGTCATTTATATGTAAATGACAGCCTTTGGATTGGTGGCAACAGTGAATCGTTTGAGGGAGTTTTCGACCACTTTTTCGCACATTTCGGGCGGTATCTAGGCAATAACTTGAGGAAAATAGGTTTTGAAATGGTCCAACGTTTGGGGATTATACGCGGAAACGCGGTCTTTGACGTAGCCCCGCAATAAAAAGCTAACGACGTCAAATCGCATGATATTGGTGGGCAATTGAAACTACGTTTTCTGAAAACTTGTCATACAATAAAGTCGAAATCGGTCATATTGCATGTATGGCTTGTATCACCGAGCTTTTTTACAATCCCGAACTGCAGGACAAAAAAGTCGGTTATCTGCTCTGAATTGAGCGTCATTCTAGAAAAAATACCGTTTAGTACCGACCGTTTTGAAACCTAAAACCAAATGGATAATCTTGTATATCAATTTTTAAAGAATGTCCGTAAAGAATATCTTAAATATTGAAACATAACATTTATACGGTTTGCCTATGCTCACTCGGCGAAAAAATCATCTGAAAAAAATTGTCCCAAAAATGTTCACATCGTTTCTTTAATTTAATTTTTATTTTCCCAGAAGTTATGAAATTGGAACATGTTAATGAAAACAAATAGAGAACAACCTAAGAAATAGTTCGCCTTTTGACAAGTTATAATTACAAGGACATTTTTAAATTAAGATGCTCTCCTTCCAAAAAGTGAGCTATTTCTTATTCGTTTTAAAATAACCAAAAATCATAACTTTTTAAATAACTACACCAAATAAATAATAACCATTTCCGTCATTAGATACGATGTCAAGACTAATTAAAAGTTTGAGGCATTACCATTTGTAAACTATATCAGTTTTGGATACAATTTTTGATAGTGTCTTATAATCGGCATTAGTAGTTAGTAGTTTTCCAAATAATCGTCATATGCGGGAAGTATTGAAAACGGCGGCTGATGCTCATCGAGAGCTTCAAAATGTTTACGGAGACGCTGCTTTAAGTGAAACAACGTGTCGAGATTGCTTCCTTAACTTTAAAGACGGTGATTTTGATGTTGACTACCGTTCGAGTGAAGGAAGACGAAAAACCTTCGATGACACTGAATTGACGGCATTGCTTGATGGGGATCCGTGTCAAATGTAGATAGAGTTTGCTTCGTATTAGGAGTTACCCGCTAAGCCATTTTCCAGCGATTTCATGCGTTGAGAATGATTCAAAAGCAAGGAGCGTGGGTTACTTATGAGTTGAAGCCAAGGGATTTTGGCATCGTTTTTTTTGTCTATGCTTCATCTGCTTCAGCGATAAAAAAGGAAGGGTTTTCTTCCTCTTATTGCTACAGGTGATGAAAAATTGATTTATTACAGCAATCCAAAGATGCCCGGTCATGCTTTTACGCGAAGATTATTCTCTGTGGGAAAAGGCCGGTGTTATTTGTTACGGCTAGTTAAAACCAAGCAAAACTATCGCTGGAAATCGACGTCGATTTCTATTAATGCGATTGAGCTCGCTCTGTGCGAGAAATGCCCTCAATTCGCGGAGAGGTATGAAAAAGTGATTCTTCAGCATGACAACGCTCGGCCTCACATGGCCAAGCCTGAAAACGCTGAAATAGAAAGAATTATCCCATCTACAATATACTCCAGATATTGCGCCATGCGATTATTATTTGTTCCGTTCGATTGCACACGGTCTGACCGACCACTAGCTCCACTCATATCACGACATCAAGGAATGGCTAGATTCGTGGATAGCCTCAAAAGATGAGCAGTTTTTCCATGACGGAACTGCAGCTTTGCCAGAAAGATGGGGAAAAAGTAGTAGCTAGCGATGGACAATACTTTCAATGAATCATTTGTATATTGTTGTCATAGAAAAGTTGAATATTTATAAAAGAAAAAACAGCCTAGTTGCGCACATAATATAATTTTGTATTTTTTTTTCTCGAACAAAATTAAAATGGGCAATGAATATTCTAAATATTGTTTAGTTTAAAGTGTGGCGAATGAATCGAATTTTTTGACCAAAAGAGAAATAAGAGAAACCGTTCTTGCAAGACCAGGTTTCTTTCCGTCATCTAAGTCATGCAATATAGCAAAAAGAAATTATGTATTTCAGAATAAACTCACTTACAAATTACAGCACTCCTCGAAAATTTAATATTATTTCTGAAAAGCTTTCGATTCATAGTGTCAACATCTGATAACGTTTTACAAACTTCTTGAACAATTTATCTCCATGTTTTATTTATTTTTAAATGTAAAGACAAAGACTTAATTTAAAAGTATTACTAAAGAAATAATGTTTTCGATACAAATATTAACTGAATGTTAATATTCCTTTCGCCGTCAAGATTTAGTAAAAACATTTCTTTATCACATCATACCACTATCTGTATAATTGTCAAAAGCAACGTAATTTCTTTTTATACTTTCCAAAAAGAATAGTCGTTGTCAACATATAAAGTATTATTTTTTCACGTTTACTTTTGCATATAATTCAAGAGATTTGTTTTTTGTTTTATTTTGGTGAGGGTTTATGTAAATTGCATTTCTATATAGTTGGAAACAATCCTTTGGACGACCCCATGTTGGTTTTAAATATTTAAATTTAAATCAAGCACCTGCTTAAATAGAGTACAATGTAATCACTTTGGTTTGGTAGTAGAGCTGCTATTGTTTGTAGTGGTACTTTCTATGACATTGCGCTTACATAACCAAAAAACAAGAAACACACATACATGCGAATACAATTATGTGTACCCTGATGTGGTAGTGTTAATGGTTTTTTATATGTGAACCTACTTTTTAAGTGAATACACGGTGTTAGTAAACTTTAACATGTGTATTAGCTATTCGTAAAATAAATATATGTGCACTGTCAACTGGTTAATTATTCAATATACAACTTCAAATTACCCTACAACAACACATACTTGTGAATCGCTAGTGACGGATTTTAGTGTGATCATATATGATTTTAATTCTCCCTGCTTCCGATGGAAGTTTTTCGACTGTGAGATACCAATTCTGAGATAGCCAATAATAACATTCGGAAATCCCTAAATTCGAACCTGGAAGCTGATTTATCGGGAATTCGAATCCGAATCCGTAAATACATACTGTTGGTGCAAATTCAATTTAGAATCTAAATAAATAAATCTCACGATCTTCTTCGGAATTGCTGTAACATCGCGCATAGAGGCGAAAATAATAATGTATATGTCCAAAATACGACGGCGGTCCCAAAACTAGCCGACCTAACAAACAAGACACAAACAATTTGAACAAAATTTTCTTTATTTTTCAACATACTCGTAATCTCCTCTTAGCTTGGAACACTTTTTCCACCAATATTTAATAGCTTCTATAACCTGTTTATAGTACGAACTCTCAAACTCCTTAAAATAGCCATTAACCGTAGACCCCACCTCTTCATCGTTGGCAAATCTTTTACCACCGAGCCATTTTTTTTCAAGTTTGGAAATAGAAAGTGTCCAAGGGAGCTAAATCTGGCGAATAAGGTGCGTGATGAAGCTATTCGAACTTTAATACATTAATTTTGACCATAGCAACAGTTCATGTTTGAACTGGACCATTGTCTTGATGAGACAACACTTTTTTATTCGCTTTTTCCCATAATTTCATCACCTAAACGCTGCATCAAAGTAGCATAATATTCGCCGTTAATTTTTTTACGTCTCTGAAGATATCAATAAAAATAATCCCATGCGCATCCTAAAAAACAGACGCCATGACCTTGATCATGACTGCAGATGGAACCGTCTTCGCATTCTTTGGACACATTTCTCCAATTTCAGTCCATTGCCTTGGCTGTTCCTTTTTTCCCAGTTGTCAAGTGGTGGACCCATGTCTCATTCATGGTTATAAACCGACGCAAAAATTCATTTCTATTGCGGTGAAACATCACAAAACTAAAACATCTTCACGACACTGTTTTTGTTTTATTGAAAGCAAGTGCGGCACCCGGTTTTCTCATCCCCAAATCTTCGATCAATATACGATGTATAGCTGTTTCTGAAATGCCTATAATTTCGTCTAGCTCGCGCACCAACAGCCGACGATCATCCAATACCAATACTTGGTTGATTTTTTTAGCCATGTCAAGCATGGGCACCCCAATTGATCGACCAGTATGATGTTTAAACTCTACTATCCAATATTTTACAGCCGTAAACGAAGGAGCAGACTCCCCCAGAGTAGAATATAGCTCAACTTTAATGTTGGTTGGACTGGGACCTTTCAAATGGAAATATTAAATTACGTCACAGTGACTAATTTTTTCCATATTTGCAAATTCACGGAGATTGTTTACTTTTGATGTCTCAATTAATAATACTAAACAACGTGGCGCCTTGAAACTTAAAACATAAGTTTTATAAGGTTATCACTTTTCACCAAAATAATTGCTTTTCAAACTACTAGCACCATCTGTACATCAAGTCGTCTATTTATATATGCCTTGTCTATACCATAATTATGGGTAAATATACAAAAATTCTTATTCCGTATACTTTGGAGAAAAAATTTACGAAAATCGCTTTGAGACACATTTTTCCCCACTTGCAGCAAACCGATAATAAGGTATGAATCGCCCCATTTCATACCGTATTGGCAAGTTTTTAAGCTTAATGCATATGTCAAATTTAGTTTGTATTTACACACCCCAACATGTATATTTTTCCCTTAAAACCGGAACTACTATCATCTTATACTCAATAAAACTTAGGAACAACTTGTTGAACTTAAATCTCACAATTTTTTTATGTTTGGTCGGCAGTATTTTGTCCATACTTTTGGTACCAGATGATGAGGTTTCAAAAGAATAATTTAATTTCCTTTTTTTCATAAGAATTATGAAATGCGTACCTTTCAATATTAAATAACTTGTGTAATAATAAATTTAAATCATTAAAAAATTTTCTATAGACACAACAAATTCCCCCGCATCCCATGAATGAAATATTGGAAAGCTTATCTTATTCAGTGAGCTTGCAAGCATTCTATTTTTAGACACACTCAAAAGGGATCTACAGTTTAACACTTCCCCAGCGTTCTAGCTAACCAACTAGTAGGCTGACAGACAGACACGGCCCATTTTTTTTTTAAATTCTTCAACGAATTAGTGAAGTAGTGTCCCTATCGGTGAGCGTGTAAATGATGTTAATGCGATAACATGTATGGCAGGTGCCAGAAGTGGCGTCAGCAATTATCATTTTCCCCTGGTTTATTGTTTTGCCACAAACAATGAAAAGTTCTTTCCTTTTAAAAAGTGTTCGACCAATTTTCAGTAAGTTCAGTTCAGTCTTTATATTCAGTGTTGCATAAAACAACTTGTGAGTTTTGGGATAATTTATCTTACGGGATGGCTCGCGAATCGCGATTGGGGCCATTACTTAAAGATGTTGAAGGTGTTTTTTTTACCCACAACTTCACCAAAGATGTACCCGATTTAACAGCATTTGGTTCCAACAAGATGGAGCAACAGCACACATAGCCAGATCGGTTATGGCGGAGTTCCAACGAAAATTCCCAAACATATTAATATCTGAAAACTCTACATTCCGTTGTATCGCAAGTTTACCTGTCCTGACTTCACCAGACTTTTGCTCATGGGGTTATGCCAAGCAAGAGGTATACAAAACGAAAGCAAGGAATTTGACTGAATTGAAGCAATCCATTAAAACAATAATTGGGGCGATTCCGGTTTCAACCCTTCAGGCCGCAATGAATAATTTTCTGCTAAGGTGTCGCATATGCGTGAATGAGTATGGAGGGGATTTATGGACTATCATCTTCAAAGCCAATTGGTGCTATAAAATAAAATTCAATTTCTTATACAATAACAGAAAAAACAAAAACAAATGAAATACATTGACAAAAAAAAAGTTGTTTGAATTTCATATTGTAACACAATTGGAGCGCCACCCTGTATATTTTTTAGTGCCTACGAATTGATGGCCTGAAAAGATTTTCCCAATCCTACTACGTCTAACTTTTGTAATAATTGAGTCGTGGAACCACTATCGTGCTTATTATGGTGGGTTCTACTCCCAAAACAATCATAATTTTTCCTTTGAGCGGAAATTATGTCGATGTACTGACGAACATGTCGAGTAAACAATATCCCTGCTACAAACTTCTCAAGCTGACGTTCGGAATTATTTTTGATAAGTCCCATGTCTCATTCGTGGGATGTAAGAGGATTTGTCTTTACTTTGTTTTCAACATTATATATATTAAAGTGGCAAAAAGTACAAAATACAAATAATTTCTAAACGAAATATACACAGGTAAATGGCGTCCTTATTTAGTGGATATTTCTGATATCCCAGTAAAACTAATTCCTCTATTCCATTAAAAATAAGACTGCGCAAAAAGAGAAATTCTTTCTAAATCCTGACATTTATGTAACTAAGTCACTAATATTCTTAAACCGGGTTGTCCATTTTTCGGTTGCAAAAGCAAAGTTAAATGAAATACACGCAAAAATATGATTTCGATGGAACCTTTATTTCATTACAGTCATTAGACCTTGCCATTAAGTATAAAATACAATGTCATTTAATGACCACCTCTGGAGTGGATGTAGCATTTGAGGTACCTTTTCACCTTTTGAGGTAACTTCGGGCGGTATCTCGGCGATAATTTAACGAATGTTAGTTTCAAATGTTCCAACATTTGGGTATTATCCGTATAACCATGATCTTTGACGTAGCCCCACAAAACAGCCTAATGGCGTCAAATCATATGGCCAATTGGCTTCCTGCTACCGTCATTAACTATGAGTCTGACCACAACTCGATTGAGATTAGGGTAAACAGCTCTCCGTAGGAAAAACGAGAACCGATAACTTTTTTCAAAGATGGCAAAATCAATTCGCATTAATTCAATGCGGCTTTAGGTAGCGATCTGGCTAACAGCGCGCTCCTGCCGGAGCGAAGGGCAAACGTCAAACCACACATTCTGAAAACTTCTCTTGCAATAAAATCAAAATCGGTCGTGTTGCGTATCTCCAGTTGATAATCTTCAACTGCAGACCAAAGAAAGTTGGTTATGACACGACCATAGTGCCCCGAATTGAAATTCGGTTTATCCGCCGCACTTTCGCGATAATTTCGACAGTGCGTACATTGAAATGATGCAGGAGCCTGACCACATTTGAAACGCTTCCAGTCTCTTCATTTTTTTTTATAATCTTGCTAATTCCCTGCAAAGTAGGCCGATTATGACGACCATAATCACCCCGTAATGCACGAAAAGTGCCCACGTTTAAGTAATCACTTTTGTAGAAAGTTTTAACTATTTTTATGTGTTCTTCGTTTGTTAAACGATCCATATTCGTAAATGGCAAAACGTTTCACCAAATAAATAACTCTCCAGATGACAGGTATTTAACAGTTGGCAGACTTGCCAGATCGTCGGTTTTAAAACCACTAAACAGATAGTCCTATACACACTGAAAACTGCATATAGCAGCATAAACTCATAATACCATATAGCAGTTTTCACGTACACTTTGTGTTTTATATTCTATTTATTACATATTTTCAAATATGATTGTAATCACGTTATGCACCTCTTCTTAGTTAAGCTGAAACAAGTATCTCATCTTCACGAATTGTACAGGGTTGCCCATATTCGACGGACCCATCTGGCAACGCCATAACTTTTGACAGAGATGTCAGATCGCTTAATGACATACCGCGTTTGAAGCGTCAATCCAAGCAGATTTTTACCATGGAACAATACACGCCACGCGAGCGCTCTGAAATAGTTGAAATTTACATTCAACAGAAGAAGTCAATTGTGAAAACTCAACGTGCTTTTAAAATATTAAAAAATGTGAGAAGTGCGCCTTCTAAGAACACCATTAAGCGTTTATACGAAAAATTTTCGACTGGTGAGGCTCTTTCTAATCCGAAGAGGCCAAATAAAAGTCGACCAAGGCGATCGGCCGAGAATATCGCTGCCGTACGAGCCAGTGTTGAGAGGTCCCCAAGAACATCCCAAAAACGCCGTTCTCAGCAGTTGGGCATGGCTCGGTCCACTTTACAACGGATTATTCGCGTTGATTTGCATTTGTTCCCGTACAAAATTCAATTGACGCAAAGATTGTTGCCTGCGGACAAGCCTCGTCGATTGGAATGGGCCCAACGAG